>JAJMJV010000044.1:0-50767 GCA_030563725.1 Pichia awuae
GGCATCACCAAATGGTGACGGCTACACCAAAATATACATATTTCATTTAAAAATTAAAGCATCACCAAATGGTCACGGCATCACCAAATGGTAACGGCATCACCAAATGGTCACGGCATCACCAAATGGTAACGGCATCACCAAATGGTCACGGCATCACCAAATGGTAACGGCATCACCAAATGGTCACGGCTACACCACAATATACATAATTCATTTAAAAATTTAAGCATCACCAAATGGTGACGGTATTACTAAATCCCAAAAGCATCACCAAATGGTCACGGCATCACCAAATGGTGACGGTATTACTAAATCCCAAAAGCATCACCAAATGGTGACGGCATCACTAAAACTCAAAAGCATGAACAAATGGTGATGGCATGAACAAATGGTAATGGCTACACCAATATATCCATATGTTGAATATGAAATGTATGTTTATCATAGAACAATAGAGACGTCATGACATGACAAATTAATAACGTAATTATGCAAGGGTCATGTCGTAATGATGCATATGTAGTGATAAAGATGCATTTCATATTCAACATATGTTGTGCTCCAATATGTCTAGAGTGTAAACTATCCATTTTATAATATTGTCGATAGTTTAAAAGACTATATATTTTATATATTTAAACTTATGTAAGTCTAAGTGGGATCCCCCTCTTTATATAGACCTACGTATAGTTTGTTGAGATTACTATAAATAAATACCTAATTAATAACGACCCTTGCATAACAGCGTTATTAATTCGTCATGTCATGACGCATCTATTGTTTTGTAATAGACATATGTTTCATGTGTAATATTCATCTTTATCACTATAGATACATCATTAAGACATGACCCTTGCATAATTACGTTATTAGTTTGTCATGTCATGACGTCTCTATTGCTCTATGATAAACATACGTTTCATATTCAACAAACATACGTTTCATATTCAACAACATATAAGCAAACAAAATAAATTGCAGTTCAAATTGAATTCATTTATTTCTAGTGGTATAAATTTGTTTTTGTCAGTTTTTAAATATTTTTGTTTTTTTAAACCACCTACAAATAACTTTTGTACAAAATATTATATATTGCTCATAAATTCACGCAAATACTTGGTAGATACAAAACATACGTTTTTAGTTTTCAAGCAATGCCCGTGTAGCGTAATGGTTAACGCGTTTGACTTCTAATCAAAAGATTCTGGGTTCGACTCCCAGCATGGGTGCAGGCATTAGCTTATATTTTTTGTTTTTGGTGGTTTTTACATGATTTGCCAATCAAACTGTTTTTTTTTTAGCTTAAATATAATAACTAATATAAGTTTTTTAATTAATCGTTGACTATAAAGAAAATTAAACATTTAATAAGTATCGGAAAATATCCGGAGTTCCCAATTTCAAGCATTCTGAACTCTAATAGAGTCTCTTAATCTTTCACATTCTTTATTCAACTGTCTACATTTCAATTGAGTTTCAGCCTCTCTTTGGTTTAAACTTGCATAGCTCAAATGAAGTTTTTCTATAGTCTCATCGAGATGCTTGATTTCATCCTCTGAGCGTTTTTTGGATATTTCAAGATCCTTATTACGTGCTTCAAGGTCTTTAATTGTTCTGTTTAAGGATCCCAACTTGTGATTCTCTTGACGGTTAATTGAAGAGTTTAAAAATAACTTATTTTCAAGCTCATCAATTCTTTTACCCCAGTGTAAATCTTGTGCTTTTAATTCCGCTTCATGTCTTTTCTTAGCTTCAACAAATTGCTCTTTCAAACCAGAATTATATTTACTTAATTGTTTATTTTCTTCAAGAATGCTGGAGTAATCATCCTTCATTTTTTCAAATTGCTCTTGAATATCATAATACTTTTCTCTAAATTCATCTAACTGACTAGAAATCTTTTTGAATTCAGTTTCAGAGGTTTCAAGCTGAACTTTTAGCTGTGAAGCAAGGACAGTGTTATCGGCATCATTTCTAACCTTTAGTAAATGTTTATCAAATTCAGCACTTATCTTATGTAACTTGTCCTCTAATGAGCGCTTAGAAGTTAATAACTCATCTCTTTCTGTTAATAAGTTTGCATTAGTTGCTTTCAAAACAGAAGCTTGTTGAGATAAATTTTTGGCCTCGGAAATACGAAATTTAATTTCACCCAAAAGAGCAGAATTTTTTGACATACATTCATTCAAAGACTTATTCAAAACATTTTCTCTCCTAACTAGCTCATTGTTATTAAACTTTGTAGTATTAAGTTCCTTCCTTGATGATTCTAGTTGATAGTTTAAATTCTTTACCATTTTGCTTAATTCAGTTTGCATATTAACACCTTTTACTAACTCTTGATTCAATCTATCAATTTCAGATTCTTGATATTCATAGTTAACCGATTTCACAGTTTTTCTCAATTGTTCACTATCTTCAAGCTTATCTTTTAGGTTTGTAACAGTTTCAGTCAATTGCTCAATTTGCAAATCTTTATCAGCAATTTGAATTTCTAATTCTCTTATGGTTTCCTTTAATTGTTGAGTTTTAGTTTCAGTACTTTCAAACTGAGAGGATACGCGTGCAAGTTTGGCCTTTAAATGCTGAATATCATCCTTCAGTCTTTCACGCTCTTTGATGGTGCTTTGGAGTTCAACCTCGGATCCAGAAAGTTTATTATAATAATCTTCCGATCTATTCTTATAAAGCTCAATTCTAGTTTCTAAAGCACTATTTTTCAATTGAATAGTTTTCAAATTATTTTTCAATTGAATGATTTCTTCCTCTTGTTCGAACCTATTACCATTACCAGATTCAAAGCGTTGAAGTCTAGTACGTAATTCAGTTAACTCAGACTTTAGTCTTAGAGCTCCCTTTTTAGACATACTTTCCTCATTATTATGAATTGCAACATTTTCTATATCGTTAGAATTAACCAAAGCATGACTATCTATTGCTGAAGTACGAGTATAGGTGGAACCCTTTTTGAGCTTGAGTCTTAAGTCTTTTATTTGTTCTTTCAAGTGATCAATTTCAATTTGGGACATTTTAAATTTACTCTTATACTCTAATGAGTCGCTATTCAGCAGATCGGAAGAACTAGAATCCATACTATCTCTTGCGTATTTACTTTTATAGTTGACCAAATCCTTTTGCAATTGAATATTGTGATCTTGTAATCGTTTATTAGCTTCTTTCTCTATATTCAACTTCTCCTGCAATTCGTCAGCTTCCTTGTGATTGTCATTAAAAATGGAAATACCATCATTTACAACACCAGATATTCTAAAATCATTGAGGAAATCTGTAGTGATTCCATTTTGCCTTAATTTAGTTTTGAAAATATTGCTATAATAACTTTCACGTGCCACTCTTGCCTTCAAAATAGCTACTTGATTTTTCAAGTCATGAACTTCCGGACTTATTTCATTATTCACTTGATTTTTCGCAATCTGATCCAATGAAGCTTGTTCTGGATTATTACTAAACAATCTTAACTTCAGCCTTGAATTTCCAATTTCTAGATTTTTTTTGTCTTTGATCGCCTCTTCTGTTTGAAGTACTGAGTGTTTTAACTTCAATTCTAAATCAGTAGATGCACGTTTTTCAACTTCAAGTTCTCTCTGTAATCCTTGAACTATCAATTTTGTTTCTTCTAATTCTTTAATAAAGTGTTGACGACCTTCTTTAAATTCTATATCATCTTTAACCTTTTGGTCAAGTAAAGATTTGACTTGTTGATATTCGAATTTAAGTTGCTTATACTTCTTCTTTAATTTTTCAGCTTGATCAAGAGCAACAGATTTACTTTCATAATTTCTTTTTATCTCTTGAAGACTTTTTAGTTCATCAACATCAGCAGCTTCTTTGTTTTGCAACTCAGTTAAAGTCTTGATTTTTTCATTTAAAAGGTTGGTTTTTACTTTGAGCTCAGATTTATAATTGGCATTCTCTTCTAATGTACTATTCAGCTTAGTTTGCAACTCAGAAAATTTTAATTCAGTGTCATTATTTCTTGATCTTTTTTCAAGTTTCAAGCTGGTTAACTCCATCTCATTTTTACCGGCGACATTTTTTAGCACGGCAATTTCATCTTTAAGATTTGATACTGATTTCAATTCTATTTTGAGTTCAGCTTCTAATTTATTTTTAGAGTTAGCCAACTCTTCGTTTTGAGATTTTAATTGTTTAACATTAACGTCATTAACTTCGGATGATTTTTCCAATTCGGCTTCTTTTTGTTTCAAAATTGAAGAGTTTTCATTTGAAATCTCAGTTAACTCTGCTAATTCTTTCTCTAACTTCATAACTAAAAGTTTTTCTTTGCCAATTTCTGAATCTTTTTTTAGAATGATTTCTCGACTATTTAAGGCGTCTTCCTCTAAAGATTTCAATTTTGCATCAATTATTTTTTTGGCACTTGATTCCTTTGCAATCTGTTCATCAAATTGTTTAATTTGATTTTCAAGTTTATTAATTTTTGTAGTGTACTGTAGTTCAAGAACAGTAGAATCATCAATTCTAGGTTTGAGAGATTTTACTAGTTGAAACCAGGGATCAGAACTATTCTTGTGATAAATTTCAAAATTTTTAAATAAAACTTTGGATGCTCTAAATCTTTGTAATTTTGACTGAAATTCTTTTTGAACCATTTTACCTCTAACAATTGAATTAAATTCTGTAAATAATATTGCAAGTTTTTCATTTTTCTTAAGCTCAATTGAAGCAAGAACACCATTTCTAAAAAATAACTTTGTTAAACCGATCTTAAAAACTTCAGGATCTAAATGGAGACCATCAAGAATAGATTCACAAATTTGTTTGTCATCGTTATGTTTGGTAATATTTATAGTTGATAAAATGTTATAGGTTGAAGCAAACTTTTTGAAATCAATTCTGTTTGGATAACCCGAACGTGCAATTCTAATACCTTCTAATACACCATTACACCGTAATTGATGTAAAACAATTTCATCATTGAATATACCTGGTTTTTTTTCATTATTTGGTAAGATACAGCGCACAAAATGTGGATATGTTTTCGAAAGTTGATCCATTAATGAAGTTAACTGTTCTTTGTGACGCTGTACAACAGTTCTAAATAAACCTGTTTTTTTTCTAGGAGATCCCTTAATAGGTGAATCAGTTATATTTAATTCTAAATGATCAGCGTTAAAAAAATTACTGATAAATGTATCATTAGAATTTGATAATAATTCAACCATAGTAGAACTTAATGGATCTTTGTTTTTATTTATCCAACCATCAACAGAATAGTCCACAGTTCCAGCATAATGTTTAATAACAAATCCATCTCTTATTTTGTTCGCCTTAAAAGATATCAATTCTTTATCAGCCTTATTATTTTTATTTTCTAATTGTTGAAATAATTTATCAATAAAAGATTTATCGGTACCATTAACGATACATTCTTCGTTAAGAATAGAAAAAATATCTGGCTTTCTTTTATTTTTAGCTACACCTTCAATTAATTCAATAGTTGGTTTTAATTCATTACCAAAATCAATATAGTTCCAAGATATTCCCTCCTTCATATATTCACTTTGTTCTAATTCAAACATATGATGATTAAAGAATTGTTGTAACTTTTCATTAGTATAATTAATACAGAGTTGTTCAAAAGAATTCTTTTTAAATATTTCAAAACCCGCAATATCTAAAATACCAATATAATTTTCATTTAAATTTTGAGTGAAGATATCTCCTGAACCGATTGTTGAAGCTTGGAAATTTTCATTAATTTTATCAATCAAATATTGGAATAGTTTTTCATATAGCGATTTAGAGAGTGCATCTATTGAAAATTTAGCTTGACTTGCAGTTCTTTGTTGATTAACAATTTCATTATAAACTTTCATTTTAGAGGTCAGAAATGATTTTTTGAAACCGGAAGATGAAACACCCAATAATTCAGATATATTATCAATAGTTGAATTAGAATCATCAGAAAGGACTGCTTGTTTTGAATCATCTAATTTATTTTTGAATTTGATGTTACCCAAATGTAAAATAACAGAAAGAATTTTAAAAATATTAAAAATATCATCTTTTGAAAAATTCATAACTTCAAAAGCTTTCACTAAATCGAGATAACCATTAACATCATCAATATGATCAATAGGAGCTGTAATACCATTATTTAAATAATCATAGTTTTTAATTGTCGTATTTGATAATAATAAATTTTCAAGCATTTTCTGTGGAGCACCTTTTAATAATTGGTAAAAAACATGGTAATTTCTTTCTTTTGAATCTTGAAATATAACTCTAGATTTTTCTAAAAGATACCAATCAATATGAGCACCTGATAATTCTTTACTTTGATTATTAATTTCAATTTTAACAAATTTACCAAATCTTGAAGAATTCAAATTCCTTACAGTTGTTGCATTACCAAAACTTTCTAATATTGGATTTGCCTGTAAAATTTGGTTTTCTAAAATTAATGCATTGTCTTTATTATTAGGATTAGTCGAGACCGATAAAATATACTGAATAACCTTTTTTGTATTTTCAGTTTTACCAGCACCTGATTCACCAGTAACTAAAATACTCTGATCTTTCTTTTCCTTAATTAAATGGTTGAAAGCATTTTGCGCTGTACCAAAAATATGAGGTGGATTATTCTTATTATCATTATTTGAGTAGATATCAATGAAATCTGAATTATAGATATTAAGTGTTCTATATGGATTGACAGTAACAAGGAATAAACCTGAATGGGTATAAATTTTATCATTTTGATATCGGAATTTTAAATTGTTAAGAACCGAAGGTTCATTAAGATATGTCAGTGATGCCATATCGTTAATACCGTCAAATTGAACGGGATTGGCCTTTTGTAAATCTTTTAAATCAACATCTAAGATTTCTTGTGAGTCTAATAGTTTGATTTTAAACTGATCATTGTCCTTTTTTTCGATAATTTCTGCTTTTAAAAATATTGAATCAGGAAATAAATCAGGCTTTGAAACCCAAACTTCTCCATTATAGTTTTCCATATTAGTTAGCAAGGTAATTTAATTTAGCAGATATTTTCCAACCTCAAATAAATTCTGATATAGATCTTCTCAAGTGTGGTTACCGAGATACAATTCGACAATGTGATCTCAGAGAGAAAGAGAGCATTGGTTTGCTATAAATCAAAAACAAGAAAACAAAACCAAAGTGTTTATCTTTTGCCGAAAACGGACGCGCCGACAGACGCTTGGCTTTTATTTTCTGCGCTGTTACTGTATTGTAATAAGGAGGTTTAGAACGGATAAGGAACCAGGTTAGGAATAAAGGTTAGTTTTTATCTGATATACAATAAATAAGAAGTGAAAAAGTAAGAGGTAGTAGTAAAATGTATCAATCAGTTGACTTTAGAAAAATACAATTTTTAAAAAAGAAATAAGTAAGAAAAGATTTTCTTTTTTCTACAGCATATTATTAATTGCAACGAGTTCTAACATCAGTTAGTAGGGTTAATTTCAAAATAGCATGGACAGATTTTTTTTCTTATCGTATTAGTTTTTTTATTTTATCTATCTAAAAGTCAAAATACTTAGTTTAACAAGTAAATAAATTAATTGGTGAATAATTCTTCCTTTAAGTCAATACCTAATTCTTCTCTGACTGGTTTTAATTCATCTAAGTAAGCTTGATATTGTTCCTTGTTTTCAACCTTGAATTTTAAACCTTCAAAGACTCTGACAGCGGTTGCGTAATCATTGACTCTTCTACATGCTCTTAATGCATGTTCAATGACAGATGGGGAAGGAACTAAATCGTATGAGAAACAGTTGTTTAAGACTCTTTGGACTTCAAATAAATCGTAAGCTTCATTGAATTCTTTTTCGTATCTGATGGAGAATTCTTCAAATGATTCTTCATGGTGGTCAGAGTAGTTTCTGACTGCAGAAACAAATAAGGATTTCTTGACTAATTGTTGTCTAGCAGGAACGGTTGCAAGTCTGACGTTTTGTCTGATGACGGATCTTAAAGTGTTTGCGAACATGATGTGTGTGATGTGTGTGATGTGTGTGTCAAAGCTGGCAAGCAAACGGACAAGCAAGCCTTTTTCCACTTGTATAATCCATATCCTTTTCATTTCTCTAGCTCCATATTAAAATAAGAGAGCGTAAAAGAATTTCGTGGTGTGTTTTTTGCACTGCGGCGTCTCTCATTGGCTGGTTTGCGGGGCGGTGGTGCACGGAGGAAAAGGCAAAGGATGCAGGTAGCTGTGTAAGAGGGAGGTAAGACCAGACGTGAGAAGAGGATGGTCCATGTCGGCCAGCAAGAGTAGTGTCTCTTTATAGAGAGCGGTCATAGTGGTGTTGCAATGTGCTATGGCCCCGCCGTCACGGATTTGTGAAACAATGTGCCGTTTTTCGGCCATGGTGGTAGCCTTTTTCAAGCTTGGAGAATGGAGAATGCCGTTGTTGACAGCATAGAGAATAGGAAACGAGTACTTGCCTTCTTCCAAATCATGTGCAAACTCGGATGTGCTGCTATGGGGCTCCTTGTCGGATAGATCGTCTACATCATTTTGGATCTGGTAATACATGCCTAACAAATCACAAAACTTTTCCAACTTGCATGTGATATCGTCAATTGGAACATCACGTTTGGTTTCATCGTGAGTATCATGTGTAAGATGCGTTTCATCCTTTAACAAACTCATCACTGTGACTCCCAGTTTAAACAACTCCCCCGTCTTGCCAACCACCATTTCCAGATATTCCTCTTCACTCGGACACATCCCATGATCTCTCCAATAGAGCTCCTTACCTTGTCCTATATGGAGCCGTATCATACTGTTCACATATATTCTGCTCAATTTACCAACCATGGCATCATCAACTCCTAATTCCAAAAACTTTTCCCAGGCTTTGAAATACATCAAATTTCCCGAATTGATAGTGCTACCAATCCCATAAACAACCTGTGCACATGCCCTCCCCCTTCTTAACTTGCTCCCGTCTTCTACATCATCAATGAGTAAACTGGAATTATGTAGGATATCCACAACTTCCTGTACCACTAAAAGTTGCTGACTTTTCAACTCGTAATATTGATTGAAACATTCTATAAGTTTATTTCTAAACCCTTTTCCTCCACTGTTTCCTTTTAAATATGTATAGGGCTCCACCAAACACTCGTAATTCATATAATCTTATTAGTATCTCTTGTTCTACTCAACTTACCCAGGATATTGCACTGCAAAGGCAAGACATGGCTCAGTCTCTTGTGCTGAAATATGTATCTTTCGAGCTCAAGACTTGGCTCGCTCACGTAAAGCGGGTAACGTGGCTAATGTTTTAATTTAGAGGAACACTTTGTTAAAGAAGCCATTGCGAAAAGGAATATATACTAGACAATATGGATGGATTACCATTGCAATGGTTACAATCAATACCACCTGTAACGAGAATTTATGTTGTATCTTCAGTTATACTTTCAATTGTTGAACATTTAGGTTATATTAAACTTAATGATATAGTACTCAGTTCCAACATTCTATTGAATAAGAATCAATTTTGGCGTATACCGTTAAACCTAATATATAATGGAGAGATATCATTAGATTTTGCTACAAAGCTGTATTTTTTTACAAGATATGCAAATTGGCTTGAAACCTCAATCAATTCTTCTAAAAACTTTTTATGGATGATATTCATTTTGGTTATCTTGATTAACATTTATTCACTTACAATTATAAATCTTTCTCTAATAGGCCCTGTATTGAAAGATATTCTGCTCTATATATGGACTAAAAAAAATCCCGACGTGGAGGTTCTATTTATCATGTTCACAGTTAAAGGCGATTGGATCCCATGGATTTCATTTTTCTCCGAGTTGGCAATGTTAGGCCCCGTCGATAAAAAACTATTATTGGTTAAACTTGCAGGTATCATCATAGGACACTTTTATTGGTTTATTGATGTTAATATCCCTATTTTACACTCATGCAAGTCTCCATTTACTCCAGTTTGGGAATGGAATTTCTTGATTCCACAAGAACAACCGCAAGAACAACCGCAAGAACAACCGCAAGAACAACCGCAAGAACAACCACAAGAACAACCACAAGAACAACCAGGAGAACAAGAACCACAAGAACATCCACAACAAGAACTACACCAGGAGCCACATCAAGAACAAATAAATCGGCTTGAAGCACTGAATGATCCACATTTATTATCTAATGATTCACATGATCATGAAATAATAGGAAACATTGATCATGATGATTTTCAAAGAGAAACTAATGATACCATCCAACATCGTAATAATTTATAGCTGATCAAAATCTTTAATAGTTGTATAATCTTCCACCTTTAAACCTTCGAATGCCATTTTAACATTTATTGTATTTGAATCTATGCCTTTCAGCATGTTATTTAAATCACATTCTTGTTGGATTTCCTCCAAATTCAACTTTTCAAAAACTGGATTATCTCCCATTTCTAATTCATTATCCAGATCTTGAACATCAATGTTTGATTCAAAAGCAACCAATGAATTTAGTTTTTTTTCATTTTCTAAAAGGACAGGATTGACAAATAATTCATTTTCTATTTGGGAATTATAGTAATCCCAAAATTTTAATGATTGATTCTTTTCAACAATTTCACTTAAAACCTCTTTCAAATACAAATCATCTGATATTTTTGGTACTTTGATGTTTTTGTACTTCCTTATTTTTTCATACTTTTCCTTTATTTCTTCTAATTCTTCATCTTTCAATTCACCATTAATAAATTTCTTTCGTACGGGATCATAATTCGTAACATTACTAATCTTATATTTGATATTTTTATCTAAACTTAAACCCAGTTCATTTTCATTCTTATTCTTCTTTTTTTTATCAAAATCGACTGATGTAATTGGTCCTCTAGGTCTAGCAACAGATGACATGTCAATCAACCTTTGTAATCGTTGTAACTGTTCTACTTTATAAGCTGGAATTTTTTTCCCTTTTGATTCACCTTCGGCATATCGTAAAACATCACTTTGAACTATCTTTTTCTCTATTTCAACGTTCTTTAGATTGGAAATATTAGCCTTTGGTTTTTGACATGGTTTAGCTTTGGTTATTTTTTTGGGCCGTTGTTTAGACTCCTCACTTGATTCTTTCACAGAATCTTCTATATATTTTTTGGTAACACGAGGACTCCTTCTGCTTCTTGTGATTGCCATCGTATTCCCTTCTGTCCTCTGCTTTGAATTTTATCATGAAACCTAACAATTTTTTAAAAATTCATGCCATTGAGAAAAAGAAAAAATCACATGCACACTTTTTAATAAGGCTTGGTCAATTCCTTTGAAATGATGAACAAGTTTACTTTTGAATTTGCTTTTACCAATTCATGAAGTTTTGCTAAAGTAAGTATAAATAGCATACAATGAAAAAAAATGATTGTAATATAAAAAAAAAGGATTTGGATATGGCTCAAGAGCCCACAGAAGATATAATTACCGGATTAGATAAGTATCCGCAGTCATCTTCAAAGAGCAGCACCGCACCAGCTTCTTCTTTACGTAAAACACAACCTTTAGATGGAATATCCTTATTGGAATTGCTTGAACCTGGTAATTTAAACATTGATTTGAGAAAGAAACGTGATGATACTTATAAATGGGTTCAATCATACTATAATGAAAAGAAAAAAACCGTTGATAAGAATATGAATAAACTCAATTTAAATGGAGAGGATTTCAAAGATTTAAAACAGGTTTTACAGTCTAAAATTGACAGTGCTTATAGAAGAATAGATAAAACTCAAAGAGCTTCGACTACTGAAAAGATGTTTTTCTCATTTACTGTTTATATTATATTTTTCTTTGGTTTTTTGATTGGTAATTGTCCAGAATATGTGCATATAGTTTATTCGATCATTTTTTGTGCGTTGATGCCAATCAGATTATTGACATACTATAAAATGGGATACGGGTATTATCTAGCAGACTTGTGTTATTATGTGAATTATTTGCTAATGATTTATATTTGGCTAATTCCAGATTCTCAATTGCTATTTATTGTCTGCTGCTCATTCTCATGGGGGACATTGTCATTTGCCGTCATCACATGGAAGAACAAGCTAGTCTTTCACAGTATTGAAAAAATCACATCAACTTTTATTCACGTTTTACCTGGTGTTATAATGTACGTTATAACACATCAATTGCCATTAGATTTTAAAATTAAAAGATTCAGTGGATCTGTCAAATTAGAACAATGGGATATAATGTATGGTATTTTCAACACTTCAGTTCTTTATTTCATATGGCAAATGAGTTACCATTATTTTATAACCATCAGAAAAGCAGAGAAGATCAAAAATGGAAAGGTGACATCTTTTGAATATTTAAGAAAAGCCTTTGCTGAAAAGCCATTGGGAAGATTCGTTAATTCATTACCCGAGCCATTCCCTGTTGTTGCGTTTACTTTTATCCAGTATGGCTATCAATTACTGACAATGTCTTTTTGTCCTTTTCTATATAGGTACAAACATTTGTGTTCGGCTTTTGTATCCTTGATATTTCTTTGTGCTACCTATAATGGGGCTACATATTATGTTGACTTTTACGGCAAAAAATTTCAGAAAGAAGTTTTCAAATTACAGAAAGAAATTGACTCATTGCACGAAGAATACGATTCTAATATTTCTAGCAGTTAAAAAAACCAGATTTGCAATTATCATCTCTGAAATATCGGAGCAGGAAATCTGTATATAACATTGTCTTTGTCTTTGTCTTTGTCTTTATTTGTAAATAAAAAATCTCTTTAGCGATTAGAATTTTTTTGACATGAAAATTATGAATTTTTTTGATTTTTTGATTTTTTGATTTTTTCCAATGTGGTGAAATTTTTATTTACCAAAGGTCTACTACATATAGAAAGAAATGTTTGCAGCTAGATATGATCCAAGTAGTTCAGCCAGTACGAAAAATTCCAATTCTGTAAAGAATTTTGAAAGGAGAAAGCAAAATCTAAAAAAATCTGAAGAAAATGTTGAACAAAAACCGATCTTAGAAGATGTTGAAATGATTGACGATGAAGTGAATGAAAGTTTAAAAAGGAAACGTGAAGAACCAGATTTAGAATCAGAGGATGAAAGTGATGAAAGCGGGAGTTTAGAAAGCAGCTCCGATGATGAAACATCAGAAAATTCAAGTGGTAGTGAATTAGATGAAAAAAGTGAAGATATTGAAATGATAGATGAGAAAGAAATAGAACCAAGCACAGCACACGCATCAGTTTTCTCTAGATTTAAGCAAGTAATGGATCATCAGCCAGAATTTGACGAAGGAAATGTCCAAGAGGAAGAAGAACAAATTGATGTTAAGGATGTTGCACCATTACCACAGCTCAAATTACCAAGAGACAGACAACTATATTCACAAACACACAGAAACCAAAATTTAGACTGGCTCACAAAGCCGGCCTTCTATGATTCTTCTATGAGTAAACCATTTAAAACCTTTGAACCAAGTATTGCATTGCCTATCTTGAAAAATTTAAGTAATGAATTTAAAATTGAGAATGCATTTTCAGTTCAAATTACACTTATTCAAGAATTACTAAAAGACCTTGAACGTGGGAAATTAGATCCTACACCAAGAGGAGATTATTTAATAAATGCAGCTACAGGTTCGGGTAAAACACTAGCATATTTAATTCCTATTGTCCAATATATACTTGGAGATAAATCTTCACAAATTAGAATTAAAGACTCAGGTGTTCAATGTATTATACTTGTTCCAACAAAGCCATTAGTTCAGCAAGTTTATGCAGATGCATTGAAATTGACTAAAGGTACAGATATTAACATAATAGCACTGAAAAGTGGTGGTGATATTAGTATCAATGAAGAAAAACTTAAAATTCAATCAAATTTAATTGATATATTAATTACAACTCCTGGTAGACTAGTCGAACATTTAAATTATCTTGATATGAAAAGTTTAAGATTTTTAATTGTGGATGAAGCAGATAGATTATTGAATCAAAATTTTCAGGATTGGTGTGATTTAGTAATGACTAAAATTGAAAATTTTAATACCAGTGAAATAAGCTTCAAACTAAGATGTATTAAAATTATTTTATCGGCAACTTTAACTACAAATAGTGAAAAGCTAACTCATTTGAGATTGTTTAAACCAAGACTAGTTGTTGTTAATACTGATGCAACTAATGAATTATTCCAATTACCTAGATTATTAGATGAAAAAGTTTTAAAAATTTCAGAAAAATTATCATATTTCAAACCTTTAATTCTGCTTCGATTTTTTGAATGGATAGATAAAGCTGGATATAAATATGATAACTTTGGTTTGATTTTCACAAAGAGTAATGAATCAACAATTAGACTGACGAAGCTTTTATCTGAACTCATTGAAAAATTAGGATTAAATATTAAAGTGAATTGTATTAATTCAATGATGGATAATCAGGAAAGAGCTAAAACACTTAAAAATTTTGACTCAACTGGTGGAATTTTAGTTTGTACAGATTTATTGAGTAGAGGTATCAATTTAACCTCTATTAAATTTGTTATTAATTATGATTTACCAAGTTCGACAAAAGAATATATTCATAGAATTGGTAGAACTGCCAGAGCCGGTAATTTTGGTACAGCAATAACATTGTGTTATGGTGAGAATGAGTTTAAGTGGTTTAAAAAGATTGTATACTCAGGCCAACAAATTAATAGAAATGGTAAATCAATCGTTGACATTAAATTTATTAAAGAGAAAAACGATGAAGATATTGGAGATAATGAGGATGTCTTTGAGTTAAGCCTAAGTGAAAATGATAAACAAGTTTATGAAAAATGTTTAAAAACTATATAATATATTTATGTACAAGAAATTTTTATAGAGATTATTCCTTTGCTTGAGGTTTCTTTGCACCATATTTAGATCTTGAAGTAGCTCTATTTGCGACACCTGATAAATCCATCGCACCTCTAACTAAGTGATATTTGACACCAGGTAAATCTTGAGATCTACCACCTCTAACGTAAACAACTGAATGTTCTTGACAATTATGTCCTATACCTGGAATATATGCGGAGACAACTTCACCATTAGTTAATCTGACTCTTGCAGCTTTTCTTTGTGCAGAGTTTGGTTTCTTTGGTTTTAAAATCATAACTCTTAAAACGACACCCTTTTTAATTGGACAATTTTCTAAATGTGGAGATTTGGTGCTTTTTTCCTTTCTCAATATCATACCACGGCCCTTTCTGACTTGATTCAAAGTTGCATTTCTTTGCTGATTGAGTTGCAAGACAGTGTTCAAAATAGGATTGCAAGATTTTTGTTCTGATGATAAATTGATAAAACTTTTGTTAATGTTTAATCTTGGTGCAATAAGAGAAGATGTTGTAGATGTGACTGCTTTTGCAACAGCACGCTGTATCGTAAATGCCCTAAACATTGTTTAATGCAGTAAGAATATTATTTTACTATATGATGATAATCAACTATTCATGTTAAAAAAGTGAAAAAGTCAACGAAACAGTTTTTTTGGACGATCGGCTCTGCTTCAAATTTCACCAGAATTTTACCCGGAATTTTTCATCACTTTCTCGATTTTTTTGAGGGGAGTGAAACGTTAACATGAAAATGAATGATAGATATCTCAGAGAGCTTTATAAAGAGAAGGTTTAATAGACAACAATATAAAAACTAACTATGTTTAGATCTATCATTTCTGCATCCAGAGCAGTTTCCAAGACTGCATTCACTCAATCATCTAAAGTTGCATTTAATACTGCCCCAGCATGTACTCTTATAAACAACAACTACTTCAGTAACCACTTACAAAACAAACAAGTAAGATTCTACAGTCATGCACCTGAATTAACAAAAGAAATCATTTCTGAAAGAATTATAGAATTATTAGAATCCTACAGCAAAACCGTCGGAGGTGTTGAAATTACCAAGGATACTTCATTCTCAAAAGATTTAGGTTATGATTCTTTTGATGTTGTTGAAATTATTATGGAAATTGAATATGAATTTTCTATCCTTATACCTGATAAAGAAGCAGACGAAATTAAGACAGTTGGACAAGCTATTGAATTTATTGCAAAGCAACCTGATGCTTGTTAATTGATATATATAGTTTATACATTCATTACATTATATATTATACTATTTAATCGATCTATTTATTCTTTCAAAAAATTATATTCTAAAAATAAACTAATGAATATTTTTTGTGCTGATTGAAATTACGAAATATGAGATAAAAAATATGTTTAAAAATTAAGAAGTAATTCATTGATCAAACGGGGAATTCAAAAATGTTTGAATTTTCATACAATAGTCAGTTAGTTACTGAACTAATTTGGGTTTAGCCAACAACTTGCAAACCGAACCCGCTTGAAACTGATTTTTCAGGTTTTCATATCTTCTAATCAGTAAATCGTTCAAAATTATTTAGATTGCATTTCCATAGTTATCTCTGTTTCTTTAAAATTACTATTTCTTTAAAATCACTATTTCTTTAAAATCACTTCTTTACATTTTGTATTCTTTCAAATGTAAGATTGCTAATAAAAGCACACACACACAGACATGTATATATATCATAATTGTCAACATAGACTACAAAGGTAATGTTTTACCTTTATAATAGGAATTTTTAGGAGAAACATAGCTGTCATTTTTTGAAAACTATTTAAAAAGAATAAAGGCCATTTAGTCCTTAAAATTTCTGCTCCTTGGATAAAAACACCTAAGTACAAACTGGACGATTTAAACCAAATGTGTCAAAATACAAATAAGGTTGACAAATAGTCGATATTGTGATACATATATATTTTCTCTCAATCACACAAACTAAAAAGCAAAAAACAGGCGCAAAACAACTGGCTTTACACTATCGTTTTACAGTAAGCAGTTGGTTCACCGCTCACCCTTTGTAATTAAATTTAATTTCTTAAAAACAATATGACAATTCATTTCAAAGTAACATTTGCATATGCTTTTGGGATAAGCGTTCCAAATGCTTTAGCCGTTATCCTTTGCCTTTTTTTTTGGGAAAAAACGGCGGCGGCACTGAAGAGCTCTATATAAATAACTTATGAGGTATTTAACTTCTATTAGGACAAAATGCAAAGCTCTCACTATGAATATACCTTAAATTTATATCCGGACAAAAAGAACGGTAATTTAAACTATCGACCTTGACAAACTGTTTTACCCCATATCATAAATATCATGGGTCTGAACTTTTCAATTAACAGATAAATTAAGAACAGATCAACACTGGCTTCTTTTTTAGGTAATGGCTAACTATCCACATACATATAATTATCCACAAGAAAAGTTGGCAAAACTGCTCGATGCAAGTTACCCATGTGGCTATAACCACGGATCCCATATTTATATACTGTAGCTCTGCCAAAACTTAGACTCGTAAAATAAATTGGCGCGATCGACATGTACTATAACTAACCTATAGTAAGAGCCATAATTTAAACCGATGCAATGTTGCATTAGTTTAATTTACCTGAGTAAACGAGCGTTAGGCCCATTTCCCCCCCGGCAAGCCGGCACATCGGCACGTCGGCACTTTTGCATCTTTGTATTTTTACCTTTGTATTTTTACCTTTGTACTTTCATTTTCACCTTTAGATTTTCACCTTTAGATTTTCACCTTTAGATTTTCACCTTTGATTGTTTACTTTTGTATTTTCATCTTTGATTGTCTACCTTTGTATGCCTACTTTTGTATGCCTACTTTTGTATGTCTACCTTTGATTGTTTACCTTTGATTGTTTACCTTTGTTTCTGTACCTTTGTTTTTGCACTTTGTATTCTGTTCTTTTAAACTCGGTGCCTTTGCACTTCTTGTTCTTGTGGTTTTAATTAGAATAGCCCCAGTTTGAATTTGAATTTCCACTCCAGCACGGCTTTTAAGATTGCAATTCATATTACAGTTGCTGTTGAATTTTTTTTCTCACTACCTTCTTCTATACGCATCAATAAAAATACGATTTTAACGGCATCACAAAGAGATAGGTTTTAGATTTTTCCTTTTACGAGAGGGCAAAGAGATGCGGGAGATATTTTTTACCATGTAACACATATTTGTATACGTAGACATATAGAGACGTATATACATGAGCCATTTCTCTTAGAGGCCAATATAAAAAGTTTAAGTGGAGAATACAAACATCTAAATCTTAAATGCGATTTTTCTGCAAATTAAGTTATGCGGATTTTTTAAAAATTTAGTATCGATTGAGACTATTTTTTGATGCTAAAACTTTAATTTTCGGCAACATGAAAGATATGTTTTTTAGTTTATTTTCTTTATTTTGAAGTATACGGTTACGCACATTTATTTTTTGATTCTCGGTTTGAAAAAAACAAACAACAAACAACAAACAACAAAACACAAATTACAAAGTGAGCACTTGACTTTCAACAAAGAAAAAAGCCATAGTTTTGTTGTTTGCTTACTAAAAATTGCACAAATTTTGATGACGTATGCAGATAAAATGTTGATTTGAACGTATAGGAAAAGGTTTCAATTTTACGAGGAGAAGGGGGAGGGAAGGCAGGAAAAGTATTCGTAGATTGTATAAAAATAGCGAAAGGACGCATTCAACTTTAACAAAGAGAGGGCGATTGCAAACCAAATGCAAATAAGAACAAAAAGCTGTGTATATAAATAACACCACCTGCAGATATAAAAAAGTCAATTGACATTGTACTATGCACAATTTGTGAACTCTAAATATGCTCTCAATATTTTTGCATATGGAGATTATGCTCTTTTGATGTTTCTGCACAAGGAGATTTCTTTTAAGATTTGAAACTGAAACACATGATCCAATCGGATGATCAATTGGAATGTTCAAATAGTTAGGTAGATTACAGAAGTGGTAAACTGAAATAAATTGTGCAGAAGTGTGGCAATTCAAACAGATGTTTAAACCGAACCAACCTGCATGTTACGGAAAGACCGTCTTAACAATCAAAATTTATTACAGCAAGGGCAGAAACCCCCTTTCAACAGGCTTTCATCACAATCGGCGGATCCTTTTAGGTTTTGTTTTCTGCGCAATATTTTTTAATCTTCGCTTCTTGTTCAGCGACGACTAAAAAAGGAGGAGATTTTGATTGCTGTGAGTACTGTACGGTGTGGGAAACAAATGAAGATTTGTCTTGTTGATGGCCAGCAAAATCTAATTAGCTGAGTGTTCATTACACCACATACACCACATCGGTTTTGCGCTTGATTTTTTAGATTTGATTTTTTTTGTTTTTGTTTTAGTTTTTGCTTTTTTGCCTTTGATTTTGCTTTTACTTTTGCTTTTGCCTTTGTATTTGTTGACTTGACTTTTCTAGTTTTGTTTTACTTTTTTTTTAGAAATTGAATGATTTCAGTCAAAGCTAAATCCGAGGCTTAATACAACACTCTAAAGTTTTTAACTTTTCAAAAACTTAGATTTCAATTTAAAGCAGGTGATGGAAGTAACCGAAAGGCAACGTATTCAAATGCATAAAAAAAAAGAAAATTGTGCATGAACAATAAAAAAAATCGACTCGCCGATCCTCTTTTTAAGATTTTGAAGTTGCATCAATCTGATGTTAGATTGCTTAATCGACGGTTCTTCACTCAAACACCACCGGACTTTTAATTATAAAATCAAATAGTACTGCTTTTCCCTCAATCCACAGGGATTCGAGTCTTCAAGTATTCTTGATTTGCTTCAACATTTTTATATTGTCTGTATTTAGGTAACGAGAAGAACAGCTGATGCCCATATAACACAATCATGACGCAGGGTATGAATATGAAATCCATCTTGAACCCAATAGATGAACCAGAACCTTCGAATCAAATCAGTACTGTTCAGGTTGATATATTACATGGAGCGGCCCCTGTAGAAAATGGAAATAAAAATGTTGAGGTGATTCCAGCGGTTCAGCCAGCCGAACCTGTCCAAATATCTACCAAGCTGTCAACACCATTAGGAACAGTAGACACACCCACATCACATAGATCATCCATGTCATTAGAAACAACAACAACAAAACCTATAACAATAACCACTGAACCTATAACAATACATACTCCATCCACAACACCTGCAATTCCAAGTAAATTAACATCACCCGTACATGAATCAGTGCCATCATCATCACCGCCCATAAACCAATCAATGCAATCATCGCTAGGGCAAACCCAGCTCTTACAACAAAATCAAACTATATCATCGATACATGATATTCGACATCAATCTATTCAATCTAGTCTACCGATGGAACCAATGGGATCAATACAATCAATGCAATCGATGGGATCACTGCAACCAATGCAATCAATGCAAGCAATACAACCGATGCAACCAATGCAATCACTGCAAGCAATACAACCAATGCAACCAATGCAACCAATTCAACCAATGCAACCAATTCAATCGATGCAACCAATTCAATCGATGCAACCAATACAACCGATGCAACCGATGCAACCGATGCAATCAATTCAATCGATGCAACCAATTCAATCGATGCAACCAATACAACCGATGCAACCGATGCAACCGATGCAATCAATGCAACACACGCAACAAACGCAACCCATGCACCATATGCACTCAATGCAACCGATGCAACCGATGCAATCAATGCAATCAATGCAACCGATGCAACCGATGCACTCAATGCAACCGATGCAGCCCATGCAATCAATGCACTCAATGCAGTCAATACACCCAATGCAATCAATGAAACATGTGCCACCGTTTAACCCTACGCAGTCATACGGAGTTCGAACAGGACAACCACTGCAGATGACGCAGCAAGCTCAACCTTATTCGATACAGCAAATGCAACCAATCCAATATATGCCACCATTTAGTAGAATTCAGCCTTATCCTGCACCATCAAAGAATCTGATGCAGTCGGCTCAAAATATGGACACATATTCTATGAATATGAACGTATCAAGAAATACACAACAAACACCAGATTCCTATGTTGCAATTGATAGAAATCACATGTTTACTCCAAATGAAGTTGGTGGTGCTGGATATGTTTATGGTGTTCACAATAATACTTTGAATGAGCGTATCTCCAGTACAGGAATAGGAAGAAACGAAAATATGCCAAGGAATCATATTAATGCTATGGACCAATACTATAGTACCGGCATTAGGAATACAGAACATGATAAAGAAAAAGAGCAGGAAAAGGAGATTGAGTATATTAACTGGGATAGTAAACAAGGCAGCAAGAGTTGGACAGAGGAAGAAGATAGGCTATTAAGAAAATTGAAAGAAGTGGATAAAAAAAATTGGTTTCAAATAGCAACACATTTTCCACGTAGGACTACAAATGGATGTCAGTTTAGATGGCGACGGCTGATCATGAAAATGAAAAGAGAAGAGAAAGTTAGTGACCGTATTCAGAGAATGGAAAAACCCGACTCTGTCATCAATCTTGTATAATAAGTGTGTAGTAGCATGTAGTATTAGATGTTTAATAGTTCAGGAATTTGGGAATTTGGGAATTTGTTTGTCATCATAGTGTTTGTATGCAGGAGATAAACTATCCTACTTTGGTTTTCCACCCCCGTAGTTTTCCACCCCCTTAGTTTTCCACCCCCTTAGTTTTCCACCCCCTTAGTTTTCCATCCCCTGGTTTTCCACCCCCTGGTTTTTCTTACACCCCTTGTTTTCCTGCCCCTAGTTTTTCTACCCCTAATTTCACCATGGAGGCTCGTCGTCTAATTTTGTTTTTTGCTTTTTAACAACGCAATTCGACGAGTTTTTGTTCTACCGGACCGTTGGTCTCCGAAATTACGAGAAACTTAATCGGCACCGGGGAAGGAACAGATTTTCTGGGGTCCGGCACTCGAATGCCGGTGTCGGATGCGCTCGCGTCTGGGGAATTGGTTTATAAGTGAACGATTTCCACTTGGGAGTAATTTGTTGGAAAATTAGGATGAAAAATAAAACTGATTGATTTTATCTTCTTTGTAGACTTGCTTATTTAACAACTCGTGAAACAATGGCTTTTGAAAAAATTCAAGTTAAGACCCCGGTCGTCGAAATGGACGGTGATGAAATGACCAGAATCATCTGGAAAATGATCAAGGATCAATTGATTTTACCATTCTTAGATATTGATTTAAAGTATTACGATTTAGGTATTGAATACAGAGATCAAACCGATGATAAGGTTACCGTTGAATCTGCTGAAGCAACTAAGAAATACGGTGTTGCTGTTAAGTGTGCAACTATCACCCCAGATGAAGCTAGAGTTGAAGAATTCGGTTTAAAGAAAATGTGGTTATCTCCAAACGGTACCATTAGAAACATCTTAGGTGGTACTGTTTTCAGAGAACCAATTATCATTGAAAACATTCCAAGAATTATTTCTCACTGGGAAAAGCCAATTGTCATTGGTAGACACGCTTTTGGTGATCAATACAAATGTCAAAATATCGTCACCCCAGAATGTGGTGGTGAATTAAAATTAGTTTTCACTCCAAAGGATGGCTCTTCAACCATTGAAGTTCCAGTTTATAACTTTGAAGGTAAGGGTTGTGCTTTAGGTATGTACAACACTGAAGAATCTATTATTGGTTTCGCTAAGGCTTCCTTTGAATTAGCAGTTTCTAGAAAGTTACCTTTATACATGTCAACTAAGAACACCATTTTAAAGCAATATGATGGTTTATTCAAGGATACTTTTGAAAAGATGTACAATGAAGAATACAAGACTAAATTCGAAGAATTAGGTATCTGGTACGAACATAGATTAATCGATGATATGGTTGCTCAAATGGTTAAATCCAAGGGTGGTTATATCATTGCTATGAAGAACTATGATGGTGATGTTCAATCTGATATTGTTGCACAAGGTTTCGGTTCTCTTGGTTTAATGACCTCTGTCTTAGTTTCTGCTGATGGTAAGACTTTTGAATCTGAAGCAGCTCATGGTACCGTTACCAGACATTACAGACAACACCAACAAGGTAAAGAAACTTCAACCAACTCTATTGCATCTATTTTTGCATGGACCAGAGGTTTATTAAAGAGAGGTGAATTAGATGAAACTGCAGATGTTGTTAAATTTGCTGAAACTTTAGAAAAGGCAACTATTGATACCGTTAAAGTTGATGGTGTCATGACCAAGGATTTAGCATTAGCAAGAGGTGAAACTGATAGATCATCTTACGTTACTACTGGTGAATTCATTGAAGCAGTTGCAAAGAGATTATCTAAGGAATTAGGTGCTTAAGTTATCTCTCACCTTTAGATTATTATTATTTATTGATTTAGTTTATAGAATTTCTTGTATAGATTACAAATAACTATAAAGAGCTTAGTACCAACACGTAGAATGCGCATTAGTTTTAATATTTTTGAGTGAAACCAGGGCAAAAAGTCCAATGCACCAAATCATAGTATTATCACATTACAATACAAATGTTTGATAATCACCATCTACGATTTCAAATATAAATTCGTTAATTTTTCTCAGTTAGTTTTCCAAAATATTTAAATTGCTAATATACAAATGCTAAAAAAGTAAGACATATAAGTTAAAACTATTAACATTAACCACCAAAACCATAAAGGGTTCTACCTTGTCTCTTTAATGCGTAAACAACATCTAAAGAGGTAACAGTCTTTCTCTTTGCGTGTTCAGTATAAGTAACAGCATCTCTGATAACGTTTTCTAAGAAGGTCTTAAGAACTGCTCTAACTTCTTCGTAAATTAATGCAGAAATTCTCTTAACACCACCTCTTCTAGCTAATCTTCTGATTGCTGGCTTGGTAATACCTTGAATGTTATCTCTAAGAATCTTTCTGTGTCTCTTTGCACCACCTTTACCTAAACCTTTTCCACCTTTTCCTCTACCGGACATATTTATTTATTTATTATTTGTTTGTTGATAATAATAATAAAACTTTTCCCCAATTCACTAATACACTGTGGGAACATCTCTCTCTTTATAGGAATTGGAGCTATCGACAAACCTGGCTCCTACACGGTCTCACATTTACCTCCAACGACGCGTAAACCATGGACCGCCAGCATAAATGTTCTGACATTTACACATGAAGAAGGTAAATCCTGGCCCGGGCCAGGATTTACGTCCCGGCCGTGTAAAACATGGACCGGCACAGAGCAGATGAGCCGCCGCGACTGCTGAGGTTATAAAAACGGCCTGATTCCCTTTCTTTTACTTGGAGATAAAGATAGAAGGAGTCTGATAACACACACAAACACACAACAATGGCTAGAACCAAACAAACCGCAAGAAAGTCTACTGGTGGTAAGGCACCAAGAAAACAATTAGCTTCCAAGGCTGCAAGAAAGTCTGCACCAACCTCCGGTGGTGTTAAGAAGCCTCACAGATATAAGCCAGGTACTGTTGCTTTAAGAGAAATTAGAAGATTCCAAAAGTCTACTGAATTATTAATCAGAAAGTTACCTTTCCAAAGATTAGTCAGAGAAATTGCACAAGATTTCAAGACCGACTTAAGATTCCAATCTTCTGCTATTGGTGCATTACAAGAATCCGTCGAAGCATACCTTGTTTCTCTTTTCGAAGATACTAACTTATGTGCTATTCACGCAAAGAGAGTTACTATCCAAAAGAAGGATATCCAATTAGCAAGAAGATTAAGAGGTGAAAGATCTTAAATATCATAACCACAATCATGATCTACTCATACTCTTATTTCTATTTCTTACAGTGTATATTAGTTTTATAGTTGAAAAAAAATTTAAATAATTTTAACTTTGCATTTTTTGGGTTTATTTCCCTGTCCCAATACGACTTCTTCTTGTTTTATTAACCAACTTCTTTCATTACTTAATGTCTGTGCCATCCCAGGAGACCTTTGCAACCCCATCCAAAACAACTAGCCTAATTGCGGAATGGGGAGTTTCCCCCATTCCAGCATGGGCTTTCACTACTGCATTACTAGGTTCGCCATTTTTACGTCCAGTGGCCGTACTCAATTCTCCACAAACAACCTCAGGATTCTCTGGAACCTTGAATGGTTTCAAATCTGCCAAACCTGTAGGCCCCTACCCTTCCAATCCCCAGGTTTTACTTTTTTCAGGCTTTATCGGACTTGGTGGATTCATGTGTTATGACCACGACCCAGTTAACGGTTCCGCAGTCATCAGTGTATGGAGTTTACTCTACTTTTTATCAAATGTTAAGAAATCAGTTTGGAATTTCAAGTTTTATCCTAAAGTACTGACCTCATTGGCGTTGGCCAACTCTACAATTTACGGTGCAAAATATCTTAATATTATTTAA
The DNA here is from genome assembly GCA_030563725.1 of Pichia awuae. Taxonomy (NCBI): domain Eukaryota; kingdom Fungi; phylum Ascomycota; class Pichiomycetes; order Pichiales; family Pichiaceae; genus Pichia; species Pichia awuae. The sequence continues at coordinate 25,313 of JAJMJV010000044.1, forward strand.
ATGTTTACCATTCTATAGTTAACTGATTTGACCTTGCAAATTCTTCAATTTCTTCAGTTTTGTAAATCTCAATAAACGTCTGATCAAGTGGCCTCTCCTTTGGATATGCAAATCTCCTATATTCATCAAAAATCATGGAATGCGACCACTTTTGTAGTTTCCTTATACATCCAATTATGCATCCCGTTCTGTGTTTCCCACGATTACAATGAACTAAAATGGGTTGGTTTTCTGGATCAATTAAAATCTTTATTGCCTTGGTCACTAGCTCAGGTTTAATTTTAACAAATGGTTCTTTGTTACCACTCATACCCACCTGGAAAAATTTTATCCCGTTCAATTCATTGAATTTCACATTTTCTACAGGATAATCTTCTGGAATCAAACACAAAATCGATTTGAGTTTTAAACTCTTCAGATATTCAAAGTTCCCTATCCTGGGAAACGAGCTCCTGTAAATCCCCCCACACACTCTTGCAAAATTCTCTGGTGGTTCATATAATCCAACAATTTGTTTATCCAGTCGTATTTTACCAATATCATTATCCGATCGTATCACGTACTTGGCCTTTGGATTTATCTCACTTTCGGCATTTTCTTCTGCCAATCGGTTTAAATAATCATCAACTATTGTCTTTTCTGTTGACACATATCTGTCGTAAGCTTCCTCGTCCTCCTCCAGATTCTCGCCGCCTAAATATTCAAGCAAATGTGCTTCATCAATTGAACATGTGTTCTCTGTACCCTCTACAAAATCAAAATCAAATATCCCTCCGTCCATCACTGTACAAGTTTCCAAAAAGAAGAAAATATTAATCAAAGAACAGCTCACAATGTGTAACATGAATTTCATGATTTCATGCAAAAAAAACTTCAACTCGCTTTACACGCCAATCTTTAAATAAACAATCCCTCCCTTCTTTTACCATCTGCAATTACAATGGTATGTAGTATCAAATGAAGCATAAACAAAAAGAAATAGAATATACTAACACGTTTGGATATATCACAGTCTGCACTTTTTAACTTTGCATCATTATTGCAAGTTCTCATACTTCTTATATGTACTTCAACGTATATCCATGCAATGTGGCCAGCAGTTCTAGACAAAAACAAAACAGGTATACTAGGCATATTTTGGAAGTCAGCTAGAATCGGAGAGAGATTATCACCTTACGTTTCAATTTGTTGTATTATAATCGCTGTCAATCAACTTATAAATTAAATAGGATCTATAAAATGTGTTTAACTAAATTCAGTAACTTCGGTTTCCCCCATACTCAATTTGCCAACGTTGGAACTACCTACAATTGGACCAAATCTCATTGCATCTAATTTACTGTAAATTGCACGAACCATACATAGGTTTAAGTCTACATCGTCTTCGTCATCTTCATCTTCATCGTCGTCACCATCACCATCTTCATTACCAGACTCTTGATTAGGCTTCACTTTAAGCTTACTCTTCTCCAAATCAACACGAATTTTTTCGTTTCCTATGAATTCCAAAACTTGTTGATAAAAATCAGGGTCGGAAGGTAATTGATAAAAAACAACGTTCCTAACTCCTTTGATGTCAAACCTCTTATAGAAATGTAATCTTTCAGTGTATAACATGATTGGAGCCAAATTTGATTTATTTTTAAATAATGCTCTGTTTCTGGTAAGCTTGGAAGTTGTGGAATATTCATCAATTGCAACAAAAGAAACACTTGATTCATCTTTTAAATATTTTTTCAATCTTAAATAATCAAAATAACTAGGGATGTAAACTAATGTACCATATTTATAACTACTTTTGTTGATGATTTGAGGCAGTATAACATTTTTGAAAAATTCAAGTCTTTTAGTAGATTCATTTGCAAGAGAACTAGTATCAAAATCAAATCTTGTAAAAACTTGCTTTAATCTTTCAAATTTATTAATCAATCCCATTTGAAACATTTTATAATTAGTCGAATCAATTACACTCATTGATTCTATTGGTACATATGTAGTCGAACCAGAAATCAAATTTTTGGATCTTTTGACAAGTGATATCATTTCAGGTGTAGCATATTTATTAAAACACATAATTTGAGTTAAATACTCGTTATGTCCATTAATTGCCCACATTCTAATTCTTGAGAAATCTACATTCATAAAATCCTTAGGAGTTTTATTTAAATGTTTATTTAAAATGTCGGTAACATTATTCCAATTTTGCATCATTAAACCTTCCGCTTTATCGATAATACAGATTTCAATAGAACTCAAAAAATTGTTTTTCATCCCATGAACACCTTTTTTATCTTCCTTTTTTGGTGTCTTATTTCCAATCTTATCATATAATTTAAGTAATCCAATAGGTGATGCAATTATAATATCTGATTGCTCTAATGGCGAGTACAATTTCAATGTTTTACGAGTGTATTTCATACCCAAAACAAACATATCGTTGGTATTTCCATCAAAATATTCCTCAAAATCTTTAGGCTTAGAATTATAAACTCTGTCACTAATCTTTGTATTATCGTAAAATTGAGTTTTGAACTTTTTTTTGTTTTCAACATTTTCCATTTGTAATGTCTTGATTAATTTGTTAACTAAGTTGTATGCAAAATTTCGTGATGGCAATAAGATCAAAACTTTTGGTCTAGTATAACCTTGATCTCTAAATTCAGGTTCATCTTCTTCATTAGCTTCGCCATCCTTTAATTTCTTTTCATAAACAGTCTTTTTTTCGTTATTGTTCAAAATCCTATCTCTTGTCTTCATTAAGTGATTCATAATATGCAAAATATAATAATCTTGATATTTAGATTTAATATTTTCATTATTCATATATTGAAAATTAATCGTCTCATAGGTTAACATAGATTCAATTAAATTTATATCTAATTCTCCAAGATCTTCTTTTAACTCATCAAATCTTTCGACAACTTTCTTTTTAACATTGTGATATTTCAATTTTCTATCAATTGTTGAACCAGATTTACACCCATCAACTAAAGCTTTATTAGCTTGCGGGTAACCGTACTTATACTGAATATACTTTTCCTCATTATCATCGCTGACTTTGATTTGATTCTTGTTAATTAATTCAAGTTTTTTACTCTTATTTGGTAATGATTCAAATGTATCAATAACATTATCAATTTTGTTTTCTTCATTAAAATGCAAATTAAAGGCATCATATTTGTTCAAAACATCAATATCATCTTGCTTTTTATCTTCTTCATCAAGAAGATCTTCATTTTCATTTTCAAATTCTTCTTCTTCGTCACTTTTTTCTTCGTTATCTTCACTTTTTTCTTCATCTTTATAATCTTCCACAATTTCACCATTATCAAAATCTGATTTCAATAAAGTAACCAATGCAGAATATGCCATTTTATTTTCACTTTTATTGCTTCTTTTAGATGCAATTGTACCTTGAAAATCAGCATCATCAGTTACTTCATCACCGTCTTCCTCTTCATCAGAATCCCGTGTCATTTTTTCACTTTCATCCTTTTCTTCAATTTCTCTATATTTAGCAGAAACTTTTCTTTTCGTAGTTCTACTTACAGATCTAAGCTCGGACCTTCCAAACTTAGATCTCTTTTGTCTCTTTACACCTTCCATTTTGCTTGCTTTTGCTGCTGTTAAAATACCCAATATATTTTTTTTTTGATATTTGAAAAATTTAAAATTTTTTTTCTCGTCTTTTTAGAAACAAGAAAATCATGTTGATTTTTTGAAAAAAAGTTTTCTAATATACTTTTATCTATTATAAACATCACATTGTAGATTACCAACAACTACATTGACGAATCAGAAAAAAACATTTAATTTTAATGTCAAAAAATAGTCGATTGCCATTTGAAAATGAGTTTGTTTTTGAAGAATCCTTGCCTGTAGACCAAAATCAACCTTCTACTACAGATATGAATGTTTCAGATTCAACACATCAAGTTCCAAGGACGCATTCAAACCAAAGTATTAAATCCAAAAGCCCGAATTTAGTACGTAAGCATAAATCAAGAATTAATGATGCATTTATACGGTTTTTAAGAGTGATGTTTTCAACAATTTACTTAATTTATATTATTCTTACAATCCCTTTGAGTTTTGAAGTAGGAGGTTTGAATTGTGGATTGAGTTACTCATTGACTATTTTACTTTTATATTTTTGCTTAGCCACTTTGAGAGTCTTGAAATATCATAGATTTATTTCAAGCTTTATTTATTATCTTCAACACTTATTATTACCTACATTACTATCATTTTTCTTAACAGTGTTTCATAATGATGCTCCAATTGATATGAATTCTGATAATGCTACAATATTCCAAATTTTCTGGTGGTCATACATTATTAAGTTTTGGAAATTTTTCTTGATCAACTCAACTCCTCTATTCACTATACTGGAAGGATTCTGCTCTTTACTATCAGTCCAGGCAATTGGCCAATTATTAAAGTATTTTATAAAGAACAGATCCGCCGATACCTGGTCCATACTCAATTTAGTTTTGAGTTCTTGTGTTTTATCCACAAGCATTTATTTTGCAGGTAAAATTTATGTTTCTCCTGTAATTGATTTAGAGAATGTTGGCTTAATCAGTGCTTCTTTATTGGGTTGTGTTTTTACATTGACAATACTAATTACCTTTTATGCAATCTATTTTAATAGGGCAACAACTCTAGAAAGTTCATTAATGATGGCATATATTGTGAAGTGCTGCTATGAACTATTCCCTGAGTTATCAAAAAATAATATCAGTGGTCTGTTTAAATTTGTTTTCAATGAATTTAAAAAAATTGATAACCAAGCAAAACAATCTCTCAATTTGAACAAAGAACATATCATTTATTCAAGCGTTTATAAATTCATCAAAAATAATAAACTTTCTGATTATTGGAGTTATTATTGGTCAAATGATGAAATAATTACTAATAACATTGTTTCCAAATTTCCTAAAATTGTTAATGTTATACTGGAATTTTTTAATATTGTTCAAACATTTAATAAATTAATTTTTAATTTTATCATTGAACATTTTCCAGGATCATTTGAAACATTATGGGATTTCTTAAAAATTTCAATTAACAATTTGACCTTCTCAATTTTAATCCAGTTAGCCTATAGAATTACTGTATTTTTTGCTGCAACTAAAATTATTCCAATTCTATCGTTGATTAATAAAAGAGGCGAACCAACAGAAACCACTATTCATCAGCAATCAACCTCAAGTCGATTGATTTATTTATATTCACCATGTATTATCATTGCAGTCTACACAAATTTAATGATTCAATATAATTACGAAATTGAAAAGGAAACACACTTTTTTGTTTGGTTAAACAATAAAATTGTAGAAAAATTCTTTTCTAGTCCTTCAAATATAATGACTGCATCTTCCATTGCGTCAACTTCAACATTGACTTCAATGTCATCGGCTTCGATTGTCTCTAATATTTCATCATCATTTTCATCACCTTTTATAATGTCAATTCACGCATGGCAATTTTGGAACTGGGTTAACATATTTGTTGTGCTGCTACTTTATTTCTCTGAATTAGTCAGTTATGACCCAGAAGACAGTGCATTGACTGATCACTGGAACTAATCCTTTGTTTTTTTAACCTGTTTTTATTGAAACCGTTTTTCTTTATACATAAACATAAACGGTCTTCCTTAGCTTTTTATTTTATTTCTTACATTTTTTAAGTTTTGTACATTAGTTATTTTTCCTTATACATATAAATATTAACAAATAATAATTCATTATTGAAGCAGATCATTTTTCAATCAGATCTATCCATTCATTAATGTCCTTTATATAATCTTGATCTTTAAGCTTATAAGCTAAAACTTTAGCTCGTTTAAAATTTTTTAACGCTTCAACTCCATCACCACTTTGATATGTAATCATTCCTAAGGATGCAGCAGAAACCATTTCTGACTTTTCTAATGCAGGTTTAAACATTGCTTCCCATTGACTAACATCTTGACCAAGGTGATTTCCTTTAATAAGTCTCTCTTGCTTCTTCATTGTATCACATAAAAGAAGAACTTTGGTAAAAATTCTTTTCGATTCAGAGACTGTAGTATTTAGTAGAAAGTTTTTCAACTCAGGGGATGCCAAATCTACCCTAACTGGTTTATTATCTTGAATTATTTCAACTTCTTTACCCTTAGGGAAATTACTATTAAGTGTTTGGTATGTCATTTGTAATGCAACTCCAAGTTTAGTAAGTGTCAATGTTAACCTCGATGGATGGTCAAAACATCTTTGAATAATAACCGAATTTGAAGTCAAATTTGAAATTGCAGCACTTAAATCATCAGCTTCAATACTTAAATTTGCGTATAAATCTTTTGCATTAATTAAAACTTTGGTAAACACTGGCCAAGCTTTCACATGTAAACCAAGCAATTTATTTTCAGGTGTTTGTTCCGTTGTAAATAATGGTAACTCTACTGGGATTTTAGATTGTTCCTTAATAATTTTTTCCTGTTCCTCTTCTGAATAGTTAACTAGTGAATTTTCTAAATCTGCAGTGATCAAATCAAGGATATTTCTATTATTAATATCGTTCAAAACCGATAAAAATGGTGGATATATTTGAATGATTCTCTTTTGCGCTTCAACGATATTGAACATTAAGAGTTCTCTTGCAGTATTCACCTCTTCTTCAGGCAATAAATATGCATACCTAATTGCAATAGTAAGAGATCTTAAGATGGCTAAATCATAAGATTTATCGTTTATTAATGTAACAAAGTCGTCTTCATGAGTGAATGCATTTAAATAAGTTTCAGCTAGTTCTTTATAGATCAAAATTGCCTTGCCAAATTGTTTTTCATGTTCATACAACTGAGCAATTCTCACTGCGCAAGATGTATAACAAGGTGCAATATGTTCAGCACCTTCTTCATCCAATTGTTTTAATGCTTCCATATACAAGTCAATTGCGTCTTCAATCTGTTTATTAGATTCGGCTTCAATTGCCTTTTCAATTATGCCTAAAACTTTTTCAGAAATAAACTCAGTGTTCATTCTTTTCATGGCATAGCTCAATTCCACTAAAATAGACACCAAAGCCATCAAACCAAGAACTGTGAAAATCACACGATCAGAAAGTCCTTTGCTTTTTTCAGGTTGATTGGAGCCTGTAGCACTTTTAGCATTTTCCTCATCTTTGAAATTGGTTTTGAAAGGAGTAGGTGGACTATCTGACTGAAAAAACGTTGGTGGTTTAAGTGTATCTGACGATTGAAAGTGTGGTTTTGGGACTGTCTCCTTTTGATTTGCCATTTGGAATTGGTTCAGCGTCGGCTGACTTTTGATGTTTGTTGATGATGTCCCACTGTTGAATCTTAAACTTGCCAATGTCCCGTTTTTGCTTTTCAACGGACATCTCAATGCAACTTTAAACATCCTAGATTGCCCTGATATCCTACCAAACATCTTTGTTCAACAACACCTTTCACTCTTGTAATGAAATCCTTATGTCTTACTTATACTTCCAATACGCCATGGCTGAGCATTGAGCGAACTTTGACAGGCAAAATTTCAACATGAATCGAATCGATTATTCAGGCCGAGACAATAGTAAGACAAGATACCATACGAAGGATTTTGGCCAATGTGTGGCCGATACGCATTACCTATAGAGCCGGAACAGTTACCGGAATGGTTTGCAAGGAACAACATTGCAGTAAGTGCAGTAGAACATGCAGAAAAGAGAACTAGCAAGAAATACAATGTTGCACCGACATGTTACACGCCTGTTTTTATCAAGAACAAGGACGAAAAGGAGATAAAAAAGGAGATCAAAAAGGAGATCAAAAAAGAAGAAGATGAAGAACTAAACGAAACTGATGCAATGATGGAAGGACATGTGGAATACATGAGATGGGGACTTGTTCCCGGTTGGATTCCATCGGCGATGGAATCCAAAAGGCAAAATTATGCAACCTTCAATGCCCGAAAGGAAAACTTGAAAAGCAACCGATTGTGGAAGGCTAACATCACCCACCGATGTGTTGTTCCCATTTTGGGATACTACGAATGGACTCAGGATAAACGCAAGAGCCCATATTATATCAAACGCAAGGATGGGGAGCTGATGTTTCTGGCGGGGTTGTACAACCATGGGGCAATGGACAACTCCAAAGGATCTTCCGAAACTTCTGGATCGTCTGGTTCCTTCACGATCATCACTCAGGACGCACCGCAGTGGCTGCAATGGCTGCACAAACGTATACCTGTTATTCTGGATCCCCAAGACCCCGAGTTCCTACTGTGGTTGAACGGAGAGTCCGATTTGAACCGGACTTTGACACATTACAAACATCAGTCAGATCTAGAGTGGTACAAGGTCGACACCGCCGTGGGCGACGTACACAAGGACAACAGGCGGTTCGTCCTCCCACAAGAAGACCGGGTGGCCCATTTCTTCAAAAGACAGAAAACGAGAACGTGATTTTCAATTTTTCAGATGAAAAATTTTTAGGATTTTAAATTTACATATATGGGTTTTTATTACTGCTGTTCTTTTTACACATTTGCAGTTGCGTTTAGTTTGTCAATCCATCAACCATGTCTGCAAGTAGAGAGAGAGTCGTCACAGTCAGAAACCCTACTGTGCCCACCCAAATTTCCCCAGAACAAAAGTTTTGGAAAGGATTCTCCAATTCACAACTTGTCAAAGAGCACAATGCAATTACCCATATAAATTTTGATCCAAACAGTCCACATGATTTTGCGGTGACATCTTCAACTAGAATCCAAGTGTTTTCTTCTAAAACTAGAAAAGTTGTCAAGAATTTCACGAGATTTAAAGATACAGTGTATTGTGGTGAATTTAGAAACGATGGTAAATTATTAGTAGCAGGTGATGCATCAGGTCTAGTTCAAGTTTTTGATGCACACCATCCAAGAACTTTGCTTGTCACTATAACCCCATCAACTCATCCAACCCATATTACGAAATTTCATCCCACTTTAAATACCCAATTATTAACTTGTTCAGATGATCGTGTAGCTAGATTATATGATATTTCACAGTCTCAAAAACCAATTATATCATTTAACAATCACGATGATTATATAAGATCAGGTGCATTCATACCAACATCTCCAAATTTAATTGTAACTGGTTGTTACGATAATTACATTCGTATATTCGATACCAGAGTCGGTGGTAATGATCCAATAATTTCATTCAATCAATCATCTCCAGTTGAAGATATGCTTTCACTAAATCCAACCAACATCCTTTCTGCTGGTGAAGGTGTTGTTAAACACTGGGATTTAGTTGCGGGCAAATTATCAAGATCTTTACATAATTTCAATAAAACTGTCACTTGTTTAAGTAGTGCAGGTGAAAGAGGTATTTTAATTGGTTCAATTGATGGTCACGTCAAAGCCTTTGATACCACAACTCCTAATTGGGATGTTAAATTTGGCTGGAAATTCGGTTCAGGTGTTTTAAGTTGTGGTATTTCACCAGATTTTAAACATTTGGTAGTTGGTTTAAATTCAGGTTTGTTAACTATTAGAACTAGAAAAAATTCAAACCAAGAAACTGCAGTCAATTTACAATCAAATAAATTCAAGAATGATAAATCCCATGCATTCGCAAGATTAATGCGTGGTTCTGATTTCAAAGGTGAAGGTGAATCTCATATAATTGATGAGAAAATCAATTATAAAAAATTAAAACCTTTTGAAAAAGATTTAAACGCTTTCCGTTGGTCAGATGCACTTAATAATGCACTAGTTGAAGGAATGGAAAAAGAATTCACAGTTACTTGTCTTGAAGAATTGAAAAAGAAAGGTAAAATCCGTATAGCCTTATCAAATAGGGATGAAACATCATTAGAACCTTTATTAACTTGGTGTTTAAAATCTATTGATGATCCAAGAAATGTTAATATAATTTCAGATTATATTATTTGTATTTTAGAAATGTATGATGAATTAATTTCGAGAAAACCAGTTTTAGAAGAATTAATACTAAATTTACAAAAAAGAGTTGAAGTTGAAATTAGAAAAGCTCAAGATGCTGAGCGTATAATTGGTATGTTAGAATTACTTAGTGCAAACTAATATTAATGTATAATATTATACTGTATATAATTTTTAATTCTATCTTCTACGTTTAAAACGTCCACGACCCCCTCTATTAATTTTAAGACGAACAAAGTTATTAGATAATGGATGTTTACCTTTACCTTTTGAAGTGCCGAGCTCACTTTCCAATTGTTTCAGGTTTTTACGCTCATAATATTCATCATCTGAATCATTATCTTCCTCATCTAAATGGTCATGATTTCTAGAATTGTTTCTATTAAATGTTTTGGTAATACCTTCTCGGTGATCATCAACATTATCATCAAATTCTTCATTTTCTTCTTCTTCATCTTCCAGATAATGCTTACCATTGGCAAGTGCATGAATATCCAACTCTTCCATATTATCCTTCATATCTAATTTTTCAGATTTAAGCTTTGAACGTCGTGTTGATCTTTTAATAGTTTTAATTTTATTACGTAGTTTATGATGAGGATCGTAGATTTCAGAAAACTCTTCATCCTTCTTTTCGTTTGTGAGATGGATACTGTCTTGATCATCATTTATATTATCCGTACCTAAAGTATCGCCCAAACGTTCTTGTAACCCGCTTAAATTTCTCTTTAATCCATCCAAATCATGGTGTAATTGAAATAAACTTCGCCCAGATCTTTTGATAATTGGACTAGGTTGAGTTTTTATTTCCAATTTAGCTTCAATATCAGGGAATTCCCCCATAACAAATGCATTGATGATGTCATCATCATCACTGATGCTATCATCTGCTTTATCATCTAAATCTGATCCTTCATCTTCACTCCAATCATCGCATATTATAACCTCATCAATATTGTTATGACTGAGTGTTTGTGTCCTTAAATATTTTGGAGTTTCATAAACTTTCAAATCAACAAAGTTCCCCGATTTAACTGGCGTTTTAACATGATCATCATCAAAATTGAGTTTCTTTGACGTGCTTGACAGAATTGACAAAACCGTTATATCTTTATGATTTTTAGATGCAGGTTTTGAAGGTGTTTTAAAACCTTCATCAGCATAATCATCACCAAACTCTAAATCAATACCCAAATTAGATTTTTGTGTTTGCATTTTCTTTATTGGTGAAATATCAAGTTTCTCAGGAGATGTTTGAATATCAAAAATCGTCAATACTCGTCCGTTCAATTGAGGAGTTGGGCCAACTTCAGTTATTTCATTTTCTTCATCGTCTTCATCATCGTCATCTGAACTGTTAACATCATTATTTTGATTTTTGAAACTATTATTATTAATACTATTATGATCAATACTATTATGATTAATACTATTATGATTAATACTATTAGGTTTAATACTAATACTGTTATTACTGGTACTTAACGCAGCTGAACTTTGCAATCCAGACACTATTTCAGGAGCTATCTTTTTTTCATCTTCTGCAACTATTAAAGGTTTGATGGGTGCTATATCCACCCTTTTGATATTTTTTTTAAAAAATTCATAATAGTCATTGATCTGTTTCACCAAGGCATTATCTGCATCTGGGTCCTTACTTTCCGTATAAAAGTGTGTTAACTTACGTAATTTTTTATATGCTTGTAATTTGCTTTCCAGAGGACTACCTTTTTTGAAAGACTCTCCGGTGTGTTGTTTTAATTTTGTCTTCAATCGATATGCATATTTTTTAAGCAGTTGGTATTTTTCTTCGGTGGAAGGTTCATGCATTCCGTGCGTCTCGAGTCCTGATTTGCTTGATGTACTTCATGTCTGCATTTGCAAATTCATGTGGAACAGTTTTACGCGTTTTTACAACAAAGTGTACGTTCAAGTGGAAAAACCATAGACAGGAACGACGGGAAAGCAAGGGTAAGAGGTAACGAGATGATAAGAGGAAACAGGACAGTGAGATTGATGAAAGGTACATTTGAGATTAAAAAATATGCCCATCGCAACAACAGAGTGATGTATTATGATGGTTATATAGTAGCAGAAAGCACTAATGAAAATTTTAATATTATGTTATGAAAAGGATTATATATAAAACACACACACAGTGTGTAGTCAATTACTCATGCTTAGATCCAGATATGGCCACCATTAATCTGTTCCTGATAGTCTTCTGATTTATAAGTATCGTAGATTTTGACCGTGCTCTTCTTCAAATAACTGAGTTGTTCAGGGAGGAAATCAAGACACAAAGCACCCCAGTTCTTACCATCGAAGGCAGTGAGTTCGAGCTTCAATTCACACACGTAATGGTTGATGGTTCCCCAAAGGAATAATTCCAAATCAAAGTTAACACGTGGGAAGTCCTCACCTAAAGTACGGATCCGGTTGCCTTCGAGATCAGAAGTCCATTTGTTATCCATAATGGTGAAAGGATTCATTTTCGGATCATGGACATGGTAGAAAATAGGATCGATGGCATCCGGTGTGAAAACGTCGGTGAAATACTTTTTATAATTATAGACAAAGTCAGCACCAGCCTCTTCAATATCTTTTCTTAGATTTTCTTGGGTTTTTTTCAATAATTCATAATCTTGAAGTGGATTATATTGGACCATTGTGGAGTGCTCCCAATTTTCGACCTCGTTAAACCAACCGAAAAATCTTTCTGGTTTTTTATTAACTTGGTAATATTTTTTACCGTAAAAATTGGCAGCAGCAACAAAAGTTTCCTTATCACCTTCACCGGCACCACCTTGAGATAATAATGGATAATATCCATAAGGTCCATCATGGTTATAATAAAGGGCTAAAATCAAAGTTTTGAAATGTTCTCTCTTATTGATTAACATTTCACCAGATTCTGTTGTCCAATCAGGAATTGTACCGGCACGATCATGATAGGTGACAGAATTAACGGAATCATATCCTTCTTTAAAATTTAAGAATTTTGGACTGATGAAATGATCATTCAAGTGTCTAATTGGAACCATACCAATTTCAGTACCTCTAATTTCATAAAACAAAGGTGAAGTAGTTCTTCTCCATAAATCAGGCCAAGTAATCATCAGATTATCCTTATATAATTGAGACTCGAATAAAACATCTGTATTTGAAACAGCATAAGTATCGGAATCCAGTAAAAAGGCATTTTCAAAACTTGAAGCTAATAATGCAAACGCTTTATATTGATAACCTTGAACATTAAAGCCTTTCAAGCTGTCAGGGCTAAAAACTCTGGACATTTCCACACATTTAGCATTTAAGTTTGGTAAAACTTTATCACAATATTCGTATTCATAATCGGATGGATTAGGTAAGAAGACTTCAACAGGTAAAGTCGAGCCTACTTTTCTCAGAGTTTCGATTGCTAAAAGTGCATACCATGAATAAATGCCACCACCAACAATAACATAACCATCTCCACTATAAAAGTGAGGATCAATATCTGGTATACCTTTGACGACATTATCGTGTTTAATTTTCAAATCATCAATGAAATTTTGTGGAAATTCGAATTTTTCCAAAAGATCTTTTTCTGTTAAAATATCATCTTCTCTTTCGAAGAATAAAACATTATCGATAACGGGTTTGCCGTTTTCCAAAACCATCCGACGTTTCAATGGGAATGATAAACTGTTATGAGAGATCAATTTGAAAATCTGGGCAAAGAAATTCTGTGAAATGACGTCCCCTTTGACAAAATTCTCACTTTCGATTTTGGAGAAGGCTTCTTCGTCTGGCAAATACACGTCTGACAATGGTATCGATCTGTCATCGTCTTGATCGTTTGATGTGGATTCCTTGGTCTTGGATTTTTTGCCTGATTTTTTATTTTTTTTCGATTTTGAAACGTCAATTTCGGAGAAATCAACCGGCTTCTTATTTTTGAGTATGTTCAATTCCGCTGACGCCATGTTACCGGTGGAGCCATAATTCATGATTCCGTTATGTGCTTTATTCAAATATAAGTTTTTCAGCTCATTGGCGTCATTCAACAGTCTTTCTTCCTCCAGAATAAACTGGTCGATCAATTTATCTTCCTCTTCATGTGAATGTTTTTCTGTCTTTGCAGTTTCTTTCATAAGAGAGTTGAAATACTTTTTCACATCTTCCAGTTTGAACAAGTCTCCAATAACGCCATCCTCATTAGATGTTTGAACATTAGAGCTTTGCGCACTGGCCAATCCTGCACCTGCACCTGCACCTGCTCTTGGATAATTGGAATATACCACCATGCTCAGCAATCCTAGCAATACCACCATAATACCTATCATTCTACCCCTTCTACGAGGTCCCCTCTTGGTATTCGTCACACCACCGGCTCCTGACGTTCCCAAAATACTGGCACTATTCAACACCATCTGCTCGGTCTTTGTCTGTTTCTGTGTCTATGGCTGTGTATCTGTTTGTGTTTCTATTAAAAGTCCTCTTGATCTTGGTTATTGCTCCTGTTTTGAATTTGCGTGTCCAGTGTGAAAAAAAAAGTGCAAGTCGCGCGTGTTAATTTTCACATCAAATACAACTTTTATTGCTAATCGTGTTGAAACAAGGCTTTAAAGAGGAAGAAAGAAGAAGAAAGAAAAGAAAGAGGAATCCTTTGTACAAGAGGTGGTCAAGGATGTCAGTATTACGATCTGTGTTGATATCCGCGCTGGTGGCATTCACAATACTGAATATATTGTCAGTAAATGTGATCAATCCATCGATGCACGATCCGGAAATCCAGCAAATGTTTAAAACTGCAGCAGAAATCAGAGCTGGTTCAGACAAAAAGGCCAAACTGGACGATTATGTTACGATCGAACCTAAAGACCACTTGGGAAACGTGATCAGTAAACCAAAGAATAAAGACGTGTACACTATGACGACTATTTTGGACAGATTGTTGTACCATTTCCCATATAACGAAAAAGATAATGTGGAAGAAAACATCTTCCAGATGTGGACCACGTCGAACATGGAAGATTCTACCTTCCCATCGGAGTGTGTGTCTCTCGTGGAAAGATGGAAGTCGGCTAATAAAAAATACGAACATTTCCTTCTATCAATCGACGAGGCGGAAGATATAGTTGCGGATTTGATGAGACCGTTGGTTCCTGAAGTCATTGACGCATTGCGTGTTTTGCCTAATAAGAGATTAAAATTTGAGTTTCTAAAGTACCTGTTGGTTTATTTACATGGTGGAGTTTACGCTGATATCGATACAACCAATGTTAAGCCAATCAAGTTTTGGTATAATCTAGATACCATTGGAACAAAAGTCTGGCTTGGTGTTGATTCCGATTCCAATTCCGAAACTTGGATGGACAGTTATAACCGTCGTCTAACTTTCAACAATAACATTTTCAGAGCCAAAGCTTTCCACCCCCTATTTGCCAAACTGATTGCTAGAATCACCTTTATTATTTTCACCCAAAAGGATTTGATCAGCTCTATTGATTGGGAGGCGGAGTTCGCAAACGTCGATGCTTCGGGATCTCCTTTGATCCAATTCACTGGTACTGCCATTTTGACCGACTCAGCATTTGAATACATGAATCTATTAGACAAATATGTTTTATTCACTTCATCCCAGAATAAAAACAACAATGAAAATCGTATCAAATTAAAGAAACAGGTTCTTGGTCCTGTCGTTGATTCAGACCAGAGATTCTCTTATAAAACGTTTACCATGATGAGTAATCCTGTGCAAGTTTACGATTTGGTAGTATTACCTAAGATAAGTTTCAATGGTTACGATTCTGCACAAATAGATTTCTATGATGATAGAGATGAAAAGACAGGTTACGATAGCTACTATTATGGTAGAAGCAAAGCTCTTACGGGCTGGTCTCCTCGAAAACTTCGTTTAGATTCTACACAATAAGTTCATTCCATATTCACCTATGTATATCCTTTTACTTAGCCAGTAATATCATTTAATTAGTTAATTAATTCTAATGATAAGTTAAAAAGATACTTTATTATCGCCGCACATGATTTTCGGCAATCTTTAAAATTATTTTACAATTTATATATATATATATATATATATATATATATATGATGCTATGGTAACCAAGCAGGACATGTTCTCCCAGAACATTGCTGCAGATATTTCAAAACATTTGACATCGTTGCGGATGAATAATGTAGGAAATCGTCAAGCAGGTTCTGGAAATGAAAAAAACGAATCTATTAATCTAGATATTCCATCCCCAACACAACTTGACGAATCATCAGAAAAATATGATAATGAACATGAAATCAATACACTTAGTGAATCTGAGTCGGTGATATTTGACCCATTGGATCCAGACTCATATTTGAGTGATTTTATTAATGCTGGAATTGATATGATCAGAGTGACTCGACGGAAAAGAGTGAAAAGATTATTTAGATTAGACATTTCGAATTTTACTCTCTCTTGGAATTCAAAAGAATCTTCAATAGTGTCCCTGGATAAAATACAAAGTATAAGAATAGGGAACGATGCTAAAAATTATAGAGAAGATTTTAATGTATCGAGTGAATTTCATGATTTGTGGATAACTATTATATATATATCTTCCAAATCAACTCACAATTCTTCATTGTGTAATAATCTAAAAGCTTTGCATATGCTTGCACCCACAAAAACAAATTTTGATATAATGGTTCAAACTCTTAATATATTATCTAAATGGTCAAAAGATCAAGAAAGTCTAATAAATTGTGCAAATCTAGGTGAATTTTCAACAATAAAATGGAATAATAAAACCAAATCAGCAAACAGGGAAGTATTATTTTTTGATGACTTGATTAAATTGACGAATGAATTGCATATTCATATGGATCAGTATTATTTAAGAACAATTTTTGATCAATGTAATACTGATAAAATTAATAGTTTAAATTTTAAACAATTTCAAAAATTTGTTTCAAAATTAAGAACAAGAAATGAATTCAATTTTATATTTATGCAACTAGGTATCAAAAATAGCAAAATGGACAAACTTCAATTTCAAGATTTTCTTAAAAACGTTCAATATGAAGAATTAGATGATGAACTTATTACCTTTCTATTTCAAAAGTTTTCGTATCATAATAATGGTTCGTTCATGACACCATCTAATGTCTCCAATTATTTAACAAGTTCATATTCGAAACCTTTAATTAGTGAAGATGAATTTGATAATAGTTATTACTCTTTGCCACTAACTGACTATTTCATCTCGTCATCTCATAATACTTATCTTTTAGGCATGCAGGTACATGGTAACTCATCTATTGAAGGATATATTCATGCGTTGCAACGTGGATGCAGATGTATCGAAATTGATATTTGGGATAATTCAAATGGTTCGAATTTTGATCCGGTAGTTACACATGGTAGAACTTTAACTACATCAATTGATTTGAAACTAGTAATTGAAACTATCAGAAAATATGCTTTTATTTCTTCACCATATCCGTTAATAATATCATTAGAGATTAGATGTTCGATTCAATCACAGCTTAAATCAGTGTTTATCATTAAATCTATTTTTGGTGACATGTTAATTTCTGATCCTATTAACGAAAATTCGGTACTACCATCACCTAATGACCTCAAACATAAAATTTTACTTAAGGTTAAAAAATCAAATTCTACTACAATTCAGGAATCATCTATTACAAGTATTTATTCATCATTTTCTACAGCATCTTCAACTCAAAGTGACAATACGGATGATTCTAAATCTTTTAATAAAATTGTGAAGAAGAAAAAGAAAACAGTCATTGCACCAGAATTAGCTTTACTTGCACCATATATGATAGGACTTAAATTTACGAATTTTTCATTACCTGAATCTAAAACATTCAATCATGTTTTTTCATTTAGTGATCGTACCTCATTGTCGATGATGCATGATAAAACAAAACGTATATCAATTTTAAAACATAATAAAAGAGGACTGATGAGGATTTACCCATCTGTTTTACGTTATAAGTCAGATAACTTTAATCCAATAATTTTTTGGAATATGGGATGTCAAATGGTTTCTACTAATTGGCAAATTTGGGATTGTGGTGAGGAGCTAGCTGAATCTTTTTTTAAAAGTACAGGTTCTCCGTCTGGTATTGGGTTTAGTGGATATAGAAGGAAACCCGAAACTATGAGATCGATCAATTTGGAATTAAATAAAGAAGAAATTAAGAAATTACTTTTACAAAATTTGGAGTTTAACATTGAAAAATCAATTGATATTACAATTATTTCGGGCCAACAACTACCAAAGCCTAAAGATACAATTTCTGATTATACCCCATGGGTTGAAGTTAAATTTTATAATATCAAACCAAAGCATGGAGAACTAATTCATATGAAAAATTCAACTAAATCATCTAGCAATACAATTGATGATGATGTAGATATAGACGATGTGATTGCGGAGAATCAAACTCTTGATGAATTTGAATATGAACTTGAAAGGGGAAATTTTGGTGTTGTCAAGTTAAAAAATGTAGATACCTTCACAACAGATCCACAATACAATGCAATGTTTAAAACGAGGTATGCTGAAAATAATAATAATTTGTTTAATCCAAATTGGAATATTTTATGTCGGCTGAAGTACTTCACAAATAAAAATGATTTATCATTTGTTAGAATAGTTGTTAAGTCTTCAGCCAAATCTAAAAACAATACCATGATTAAAAAAGTTGGTAATGTTGTTAAATCTCAATCTGATTGTGTCATTGGATCATGGTGCTGTAAGCTAAGTGATTTAAAAAGGGGATATAGACACATCAGATTAGTTGATAATAAAGGCGAAGAATTGAGTCATTCAAGTTTATTTATCAAAGTTACGAAATTGTTATGAAAAAATTTTATAGAAAAAATGTATACTATACAAGTAAATTAAAAATACGCCATGATATCATCATCATCAACTGGTTTTTGTGATTGTTGTGAAACAAATTCCTTTGGTTTACCAGCTAATAATTCTCTTCTGATTTCTGGTCCTATTTCTTTGTGACCACGTTGTCTAATAACTTCCATTAAGAAATCCTTTTGATCATCAGTTATATCATTTTTATATTTTTCAGCAAAAGCTAAGAAAGATTTATGCCAGACTAAGGGTAAAGGTGGTGCCTGTTGTAATTTCCTCTGTTGAGTCATATCAATATCGGTAGAACCTAGTACATCATCATCATCCATATCATTATTTATTTGGAAAGATGATTGATTGTCGGTAACAATTCTAAATTTCATGAAGTAAAAGACTAAATCATCAATTGTTTGGTAAGGTAAAGCATATTTTTTTTCAATCAAAACTCTGATAAAAACTGTTGCAGCTGGTGAAAATTCTTGTTCTAATAACCATGATAATGCAACTGCCGCATGTTGAACAGGGACGGACGTTTTCTTTAAAACAGAAGCTGCAATCATTGCTTCACGAACTGAACATTGATCTTCAACAAGTTGAAAGAGGAAACCTTTAAAGAAAGCGGCTGGTTTATATAATGATTTTTTTAAAGCTCTGTAAATATGATAATTTAACTTATGATCTTCTGCTTCCTCAATATTTTGACGGAATCTTGGATATAAGACTAAACTAACAAATTGTTCGGCCTTTGCAGCAGTTAAATTAGACACAAATAATCTAGTTGCTTCATAGACTGCATTTGGAGTCCACATATCTGGTGCTGTAACGTATAATAAATCTTCCCAATTCTTGATGGTTGGTAAAACCTTGAAAAGTTTTGGTAATTTACCGTGTTTCCAAGCTCTCAAAGACTCACCAACTTTTTGATATGCTTCAATAACTCTTGGTGGTAGATAAACTTTATCCTTGTGTCTTCTATTGATATCATAATCTTCTTCATCTTCTGCTTCTTCATCTTCTATTTCTTGTGCTGTATTTCCTGCATTAGCTTGTGCAATCTTTTCCATGATTTTATCGGCTAAATTAATTGGTTCAAAAGGAACGTTATTACCTTGCTTTGCTTTAAAGAAAGTTTCAAACATTGCTATTT
Source organism: Pichia awuae (assembly GCA_030563725.1). Taxonomy (NCBI): domain Eukaryota; kingdom Fungi; phylum Ascomycota; class Pichiomycetes; order Pichiales; family Pichiaceae; genus Pichia; species Pichia awuae. The sequence continues at coordinate 45,289 of JAJMJV010000044.1, forward strand.
CTGAAGGATTAAGATCATCTTCATCAATATACTCAATTTCTTCTTCTATATCTTCGTTTTCTTCTTCCAAATTTTCTTCATCTTCATCATCGGATTCATGTGAGATTAATTGAAATCTTGGTTTTGTTGCAACTTCATTGAAATTTTCTTCATCTTCAATTTCCTGTTGTTGTTCACGTGCAAGTTTAAGAACACGGCGGGATGTTGCTGCATCTAAATTGAATTCATCTTTACCATCATCTTCTTCATCAACAGATGCCTCTTGTTCTTTATAAACTTTAGCTTGATATTGGGATGAGTTTTTCAGTTTTCCCCCTGTTGCCGCAATATCCTTATATAAAGGGACGTGTCTAGATTGGTCTTTGACGTTCTTAGTAGAGATTTTACCCATCGTTAGGCTACTGCTATGATACAAGCAAAAGTAAAATACTTTTCTTTCAATGTGAAAAAAATTTAAAAATTTTTCAGATCAAAAAAATTCAACATGAAAATGAGACTAGTTAAAGTTAAAACAAAGTAACAATAAAAACAAACATTTTTGTTCTTTTCAAAAGATTCTATATATCTATATATATATATATATATATATACGCAATGGTAGGATTAGATAGAAAGAGAAAGACCAAGGATCTAGTTTCAGAAGGAAATGTTGTTCCAAGTGTAGCAAAGAAGGCCAAGGTGTCCACTTCCCATACACACAGTTTTGAATCAGTTCGTGCATCACGTTACAAGACAATCAATGAAAGAGCAGTTGCTAATTCTACATCTTATGATGTTTTTGTTTGGGGATCAGGATCGATGTGTGAATTAGGATTAGGACCAGATGCCAAAACTAAAGAAGTTAAAAGACCAAGATTAAACCCATTTTTAAAGAAAGATGAAGTTGGTATTGTTGATATTGCTGTTGGGGGTATGCACGTTTTAGCATTAGATAAAAACAATGGCCTGTGGTCTTGGGGTACTAATGACTCCGGTGTTCTTGGTAGGGACACAAGTGCAGATGCAGATAAAAACTTGAGAGATATGGATGCAGATGGATCAGATGATGATGAAGACGGTGATTTAAATGAAGTTGAATCAACTCCAGCTAAAGTTTTAGGATTGCCAGAAGATGATAAAATTGTTAAAATTGCAGCAAGTGACAATTTATCTGTTGCCCTTTTAGAAAGTGGTAATGTTTGGGCATGGGGTACATTCAGAAATAACGAAGGTATTCTTGGATTCTCCAAGAATGTCAAAATTCAAAAAACACCTGTTAGAATTGAAGAATTAGAAAATATTGTTTCTATTGTTGCTGGTAAAGATCACATTTTGGCATTAGACACTAAAGGTTGGGTCTATGCATGGGGTAATGGACAACAATATCAGCTCGGTCGTAAGATTTTGGAAAGGTCTGTTATGTCATCTTTAGAACCTAGATCATTTGGATTGAAGAATGTTAAATTTATTGGATCTGGAGAATTTCACAGTTTTGCAATTACTACCAAGGGTCAGGTTTTATCATGGGGTTTGAACCAGTATGGACAATGTGGTGTCGATATGAATATTGATGACGGTGCTGTTGTTAGCAAACCAACTGAAATTAAAGCTTTATCTGATAAAGATATTGTTTATATTACAGGTGGTGAACATCATTCGGTTGCAATTTCATCAACTGGAGAAGTTTATACTTTTGGTAGAAATGATATGAAAGAAATTGGTATTAAAAAAGAAAAGTTAAACCTTGATGATTGTGTTACTGATGAACATGGTAATGTTCGTGCACTACGTATTCCAACTAAAATTAGAATCCCGCCTGTTTCTAAAGTTTCCTGTGGATCACATCATACTTTAGCATTAACTAAAGATGGTTTGGTTTTCTCATGGGGTTTTGCGGATACTTATGCGCTTGGTCTTGGTAATTTAGATGATGATGTCGAAAAGCCAACTAGAATTGATAATACCGCTACAAGGGACCACGCTATTGAACTTCTTGGTTGTGGAGGTCAATTCAGTGTCAGTGCAGGTAATAAAATTTCCGAAGATGCAGTTGAAGACAGATTAGAAGAAGTAGAAAAGTTCGAAGAAGAAGATGAGGAATAATAATGATAATGATAATAATAATAATCATTATCTATATTTAAATAAAATATCTAGATCTTATAAAATTGTACAATCATTTCTGACCAAAAGTCCATTTTCAGTTAAGTAATTTTTAACGTCACTTACTTTATATTCACCTCTGTGAAACATACCTGCACCTAAAGCAGCATCAGTTTTTGTATTTTTGAAAACATCGACAAAATGTTGTGGGTTACCAGCACCAGAAGAAGCAATTACAGGGATAGTAACATTTGATTTCACCATGTTAATTAATTCAAAATCATAACCAGAATTTGAACCATCTTTGTCAATACAATTAAGTAAAATTTCACCAGCACCTAATTTTTCACAAGCAACAGCTAATTCAACAGCACCTAAATCATGGACATTACGGCCACCTTGTGATGTTACTTTCCAATAACAGTGAGTTTCACCATTTGGACCTGGAGTTGCTGCCTTGATTGTTTTGTAATTGCAAGATTCACCGTTTGGAACATAGAATCTCTTTGGATCAACTGAGATCACAACTGCTTGAACACCATAAGCCCCAGATATTGTTTCAATAGCTGATTCACCTGTACCTTTACAACCATTAGCATAATATTCTTCTGCTATACGAACAGCATCGGAACCAATAGAAACTTTATCAGCACCAGCATGGAAATACATTGTTGCGACATTAAGTGCAGAATGCTTAGTTCCATCAGGGTCAACAAAATCTTTAATTCCACCACCAACAGTTAATGGAACAAAACAAGTTTTTGCACTTAACCTTAGAACTTCAAGCATTGGTAAATCTTTAATTGGGGAATTTCTAAATGATGTAATATTTAAGAAAGTAACTTCATCTGCACCTTGTAAATAATATTTTTCAGCCATTTCAACTGGCTTACCCAAGTTTCTAACATTTGAATTATCTCCTTTTTCTCTAACATCATATTGATCACCTTTGGTAACAACCAAATCACCTTGATCATTAGTACGAACGTCAAGACAAGCGATAATTCTTCTTGTTAAACCAGTTTCAGTTTTCTCAACATCAATAGGTTTAGAAGTATCAACTGTATGTGCTACCCCTTCAATGAAAGATTGAATTACCTTTAAACCTGCGACACCTGACTTTTCAGGGTGAAATTGAGTCGCAAAAATATTATCTTTAGAAACAGCAGCAATGAAAGTTTCATCAAAATATTTACAGGTAGCTAATTCCCAACCTTCTTGTGTAAGCTGTTTGATTTCAGCTTCTGAACGAATTGCAGCATATGAGTGAACAAAATAATAGAAACTATTTTTGGTAATTCCATATAGAGTTGAATCGACTGATAGTGAAACAGAGTTCCATCCAATTTGTGGCACACTTTTGTTAGTTGAATCAAATTTATTAAGTTCACCACTTAGATATCCGAGACCTTCGACACCTTTACTTTCTTCACTTCCTTGAAAGAGAGTTTGTAAACCGACACAAATACCCATAATTCTTCTTCCACTGGAAATATATTTTTTTAGAGGTTGAATAAAGGATCTATCATGTAATTGTTTAACAAAGTGACCATAGTTACCCACACCAGGTAAGATAAGTAGTTCACATGTATCAAGTTTTGGATCTGAACCATGAGTTATAAATTCGACAGTATATCCTAAAGACAAGATTGCATTAGAAAGAGATTGTAAATTTCCCGAGTTGACATCAATAACATACACAACAGACATGATTGTTCTAAAAAGGTTAATTCTTGTAAAATAACAGTCAGCAAGGAGCTTATCTGTAAAAAAGAAAAGGAGACCAAAAAAAAAGATTCAAGAAAGACGTAACTTAATTTTGAGTGTGTGATTAAAATCAAGTGAAAAGTTGGAAATTCATGTGACTAATTTTGTATTTTCGTTTTTTTGGTGCATTAAGTTTTAGAATTTATATATTTCATCTATATATCTGAACCTTTAGTATATATAATATATATATAGGATGGGATGGCAATATGCCGGTATATATAGTTAGTTGACTTGTTGGTGAAACGGTTATTTGAAAAGATAGATATATAGAATTACAAAATATAGATAGAATAAGATTAATTAGCTCTTCTTGCTCTAGCTGCAGCAGCTAAAGATCTAAGCATAGTTTCAGTAGTTGCAAAATCAACACATGCATCAGTAACTGAAACACCGTATTTCAATTGAGATAAATCAGCCGGTATCTTTTGGTTACCAGGATTGATATTAGATTCAATCATAACACCTATGATTCTATCTTCACCTGCAGAAACTTGTTTACAAACTTCTTCACAAACCTTTGGTTGATTTCTATAGTCTTTGTTTGAATTACCATGAGAACAGTCGATCATCAAAGTAGTATTTTCTGGCATACTTTCTTTAGCTTGTTTAACAGATTCTGCATCGTAATTAGTACCTTTCTTACCACCTCTTAAAATTATAAAGCATGAATCATTACCTTTAGTGGTAATAATTGCAGCCAAACCCGATTTGGTAACTCCCATAAAATGATGGGTGTTTGCAGCAGCTTGACAAGCATCGATTGCAACACCTAGAGTACCATCAGTACCATTTTTAAAACCAATTGGGAAAGATAAACCCGATGCCAATTCTCTGTGTAATTGAGATTCGGTTGTTCTTGCACCAATTGCACCGAATGATAAACAGTCTGAAAGGTATTGAGGGGATGTTGTATCTAGCATTTCGGAACCGATCGGTAATCCTAAATTCGTCAATTCGACGAATAACTTTCTAGCCAATCTCAAACCTTTATTGATATTAAAGGAACCATTAAGATCTGGGTCGTTGATAAGACCTTTCCAACCGACTGTTGTTCTTGGTTTTTCGAGGTATGCTCTCATAATAACAACTATATCGTCTTTAAGTTCATCAGCTAGAGGTTTAAGCATCAGTGCGTATTCCAATGCCAATTTTTCGTCATGTAAAGAACATGGACCAACAATAACAAGTAATCTATCGTCTTGTCTTTTGACAATAGCAGTTGCGTCTTTACGGCCTTGGATAGCGGTGCGTAAGGACTCTTGGGTTGCTGGGATTTCCTGTAATAGTAGCTCCGGTGAAATAAGCGGAGTATTTGCTAGAATTCTCAAGTCATCGTATTCTTCAACAGCGGTCATTATCGATATGTGTGGATGGATCTGTATGTGTTTGGAACTGTGTGTGTACGGTTTTCACAATGCAAACTGATTATATCAAAAGAAAAACTCAAATAAAAAGCCAAAAAGCCCAGTGAAAAAAAAAAGTGTCAAACTCGATGTGAAAAGTTTCTATAGAAATTTCCATGTGAAGAGTATGACTGACTGTATCTGCGGATGACTGAATATGATTATGGCAGAACAAAGAAAAAAAAAAAAAAAAAAAAAAAAAAAAAAAAAAAAAACAAAAAAAA
>JAJMJV010000045.1:0-48717 GCA_030563725.1 Pichia awuae
TTCCCTTTTGAACTAGCATGTCTAATGGCAAGTGTAGACTAAGGTCGCAGCTTATGATTACTTTGCAATATTAATACTTTGAAAGTATAATAACCTAATAACAAATAGTCACCCAGTTTTGCTAGTATTTTTAAAATATCAATTGTTTATATGTCCTATTAATTCAAAAAATGTTTGTTTTAGTAGAGTCCTTTTGCACACTCTATTTTCAAAATATAAAATTTTGAATAAAATACAATAAGAATATGGTGCTAATGTCAAGTAATGTCAAGGTTTAGCCAATTCAGCAATATAATGCTTTGAACATTTGCAGTTATTAATATAAGCCTTTGGATTTATGTGATAACGAGTTGAAAGAAAATCAGGAAGAAAACATTTTCTTTTTTCACATTAGTAGGTTTATAAAAAGTATTATTTTTTTTTTGAAGTTTGCACGTTTTCAGTTGATGGCAATGTTTTGGGGAATCCAAATTCAACCAGGTTTTCCACAGAAATTGTGAGAACCCTTATTTAGGTGTTTTGTTATTTTTAAGAATGAACTTTGTCATTTATTCTGCAAAAATCTCTAGTTAATAGGTTTTACTGATTTTTTGTTTTTAACTTTATTAGTTTTTGAGTTCTTTTCAATTAAAATTTAGACATTTTAATGTGGAAATTTTTTTATTAAAAGATAAAAACAGTTTTTGTTTATGGGGACTCAATACTTATTTTTTATTTCTTGCAGTTGAAAAACTTCACAAATCAAATGTTCTTTTTTCAAATGTCTTATTTCAACAAAAAACGCTATAGCCAACAAAACATAGATTGAATACTTGCTTAACCCTATTTATAAAGCAGCTATATATACTCCGGATCGCTATCCTAGTCACTTTGGTAGGCACGTTGAAAATCTGCTAGATCATTATGACTATCAAGCAAATTCTATTCAGCAGCTGAAATGTCAAATTTACGGTACTTCAACTACTATAGACTAAAAAAATCCATTGTGAGATCTGCTATTTTTGATATCAAATAAAATGCATTCTAGATATATATGAACTAAAGTATTTCTATGTAGAGAATATCTTTCTTATATAAACCCATTTTAATTTTTGCTCTGGCCACTCGTAGTTTGCAATAAAGTGGGTCATGAATCATGCCATATTCATAAATTAAAAAAAATTTATACCAATTATGCATATCCGGCACTTATGAGTATATGCAATTAAACACCTTGTGCAACAATTTAAAAAACAGCTATGCTTCCTGGTAGCTGTGTGATCTTTATATAGAATTTTAGAAAATAGATTTTAACCACTATTGTGACAACCCCATTAAATACAGTTTTAAGCATTTGCATAGACCGCCAAAAAGACAAATAATAGAGAAGCATCTAATTTAATCCAGCTGTAAAGATTTAACTCTGGATGTTTATTGGTTCATTTATTAGGTTTTTTATCAAGTTTCTTGTTAGCTTGCTTATCAAGTTGCTTATTAGCTTGCTTATCAAGTTGCTTATTAGCTTGCTTATCAAGTTGCTTATTAGCTTGCTTATCAAGTTGCTTATTAGGTTATTAACTATTATTTGATTGTTGTTTAGTTTTGTTTTGTTTTCATATAGTTGTTCTATTATTAAATTATTACTGTTTTGAGAGACTTTTCTACGTATTTTTGAACATGTATTAGGTATAAGTCTGGAATTACTCACCCCATAGTGATGAAAATATCAGTTATCATGTGCTCATGCATGGGCCATAGTATCATAAATAAGCTAAATATATTAAAGCATGAAAAACAATAAATAAGTCTACTTAGAGGGGGATTTCCTCCCTAAACCTACTTAAATTTAAATCTAAAAAATATATATTCTTTTAATATCAATAATATCATTGTTGAATATAAAACATATGTTTACTATGAAACAATGAATAAATTATGACATAATGACTCAACCATTCCATTATTTAAAGATCGTGTTATAGTGAATTCTATATTTGTAGCAATCTCAAAACGATACGCAGGTCTATTTAAGGATGGGGATCCCACCTAGACAAACATAAGTTTAGATATATAAATATATAGTCTTTTAATATCGACAACAATATAAAGAGTGGATATTTTACAATCTAGACTCATTGGAGTTCAACATCTTGTTTAAGTTCCCATTTTAACATTATCGAAAAAGATCTAATGCAGAATATATATAACATTTGTATAACATAGTACGTACAAAAACTCTCCATAATTTCTATAATAATATTAAGTTTTTATAATTACAAAACACAAGATCGGGTTAAATTTTAAATTAACAACTAAAGGTCCCTTGGCCCAGTTGGTTAAGGCGTGGTGCTAATAACGCCAAGATCAGCAGTTCGATCCTGCTAGGGACCAATATGTTTTTGATTTAATTTTTCCTATATTTTTGGTGGCTAATTAATTCCACAATTTTGTTTTTTCCTTATTTGTTGAAAGATAATGCATCTTTAATGAACTTTAAAGTTAACTGCAGGTTATTCACTGAATTGTCGTCACCTTATTTGATCTTTACGGTATATTTGTCTGTGCTTCCAATCTCGACTCTTTAAATCAACAAATTTACGTTTCACCGCGAGAAGACGATTTCTGCATGAATTTGACCTGATTTGATAAAATTGTTTAGATTTAAAGAATGTTGTTTGGCTGACAACTTTGTCGATCCTATATCCACACAGCCTCCTAAAAGGATGACTAAAGAAAGATTTTATTTGCATTTACTGAAGGTGACTCTTGTCCAAATGCTTAAGGCTCATGGGTTTGATAGAGCCAGTAACCATCATGTTTTAGAAATTTTTACAGATATTGCAATCCGATATATCACTCTTTTATCACGTGTGGTAAAAAAGTATATGGACTTACGCTATGATGAATCTCCTAATATTAAAGATATCACCAATGCATTCCTTGATTTAGGTGTTATTTCACCATCAAAAAGACTAGATAAATATGATATTGAAGCAATTAATGATATTGGAATTGGAAATTTTGAAAAATGGTTTAATCATGATATGAACACAAGAATGAGGGAAGTTGCTAGACCAGATATGGGATTCCTTCAAGAAAGAAAGAAAACTAAGAAAAAGTCACATGCTGTATCCTCTAAAATGGATAATTTAACCAAAGCGTTGGATGAACAATCAAAACAGGCCCAACTTCAAAATCCAACAATGCCATATCTACCACCACCATCCGTCAACACAAACAAGACAACACCGATTTCATATAGTATGTACCAAGGTGTACAACCATTTTCAAAAATTGAAAACAATAAGAATGAAGAAAATCTAGAAAAGGATGAAATTGATTATGATATTCCATCAAATGCCATCGATGAAGATTGGATTCAGTATTTGATTAGAGATCAAATAGCTTCGTTCTTAGTTTTTAATACGATAACTCAGCAAAATAACGCACAAAACACCAATACACAATTTAACAACAATAATGAAATCCAAAGTACATTCAAGCCTACAATGTTAAAAGGTACGGTTCTTGAAGATTATGTACCTAAAGATTTAAAATCTTTAGTTAACAAAAACTCAAGCTCTGGAAATAATGATTTTTTAATTGCTGGACCAATGCCTGAAAAATTATTGCATACTTTCCCATATTATAAAAGTGATGATGAAAGTAGTGATACAGATTCTGATGATGATATATCAAGCCATAGCGATCAAGATATGACTGATGCTAACAATTCTAAAGATGGAGAAAATAATAATGCAGGATTGGCAGCTTATGATTATTTTGAACATCATAAATTATATGAAGACGAAATGGAAGACATTGATCTTTATGGCCAAGGTGAACAATCTTCGCATGATCTCAACCTTTTTGGTTGATAAATACTATCTGGTTAAAACTCTTTTCTAATTGTGTATAATTTCGTATGTAGAAAATAAATATAGAATTTTTTATACTGTATTACAAATCGGCACTTAAACAAAGGGGAAAAAAACAAATGAAAATAATTAAAAATACAAAATGAAGGTAATCAAACTTAGAATTTCTTTCTAGATTTAAACTTTGGTTGTGCTTTACCAACTCTTCCATTTTTACTCTTAAAATTGTTTTTCTTTTTAGAAGATTCATCATCAGAATCCCAATCAATATTGGTTTCACTACCCTGCTTCTTCCATTTTAATTTGTTCTTTTGACCTCTAATTGGACCTTGTCTCACAGCTTCAACATAGGCATTAAGTGAATTCTTGTTAGATAAAATGTCATCATCATCACCACCATTTTCCTTAATGACTAATTTACCATCTTTAGTCTTAAAGTTATTAATAGATTTTCTGTCAAATTTCTTTGGCCTTGAAGAAGAAATATGAGCTAATGCTCGTTTATCTAATAAATCTAATGGTCCATCTTTGGATTCAGAAATAAAATGTTCATTAGATTTCTTAGATTTTTGTTCCTCAACTTCTTCATCAGAATCATCAGAATCAGAATCCTCATATAAGGCTTTGTCAAGTGCAGACAATCCCGATTTTTGATTTGATGAGGTTTCACTCGATTCTTTAACTCCTTTCTTTGCTGCTCTGTTCTTTGCCTTTCTTATACCATTGATAATCTTTTTATCTTCTTCAGGAATAGTATTATCAATAACATCAAAACCAAACTTTCTAATCATTCTTTCAATCAAGTGCTTGATCTTTGATTTGAAATGATTTTTATGTTTATTATTGATTACTAAAAATTCAGTCATTAAACCCTTTAACTCAGGTAAAATTTCTTCTTCAGGTAGAGATAAAATAGCAACTTTCATGAAACCTAAAGTTGGTTTGATAACTTCTCTATTATTTTGATGTAAGAAAACTTCAACAAATTGCATTAATTCCTTTTGATATGAAACTTCTAAATCTTTATGGAATTCATAAAAAATACATGACAATGCAGTAATTGCTGCACTACGTTGATGTGGAATTTCAGGACCTGCAGCTGCACAGCACATTAAAAATAATTCTTGGATAGAAGCTTGAGCATCTGGAATATCAGCATCAACCAAAGAATTTTTAATTATTTCACCAGTAAATTCTTTGAATTTGTTACCAATTTGAATTAATAATTTGAATGACGTAGTTCTGGTTTTTTCATTTGCACTTCTAGTTGAGTCGATGACTTCGGATAAAATACCTGTAATAAAATGAAGTGAATCACCAGGCAATAATTTAATCAATTTTTCTAATGCTTCAAGTCTTTGTGGTCTAGCAGAAGGTAAAGTAATAACTGAAGTTTCAACAAAAACTTGAACAATGTTTGAAATTAATGGAGTAAGGGTTGAAGTTTCTGAATTGCTATCAACTTCTAATAATTTAGAAATAATTCTGTATGCTCTCTTTTGAATTTGTGAGTTTTCAATACGAACAGTTTCATTGAAAATCGTAAGTAACGCATTATGTGTTTCTGCAGGAATGTATTTAGTCATTAAAACGATTAAATCCATCATGGTTACAGAAAGTTTAGGAATAGAATTTTTTGCAGCTTTACCACCTTCTTCTTTCGTTAAAGTACCCTCATTCTTTTCATCATCTAAAGCTTTTCTTAAAAGGGTACAAACTTTATTAAATGTTGCATTCATATCATCAGCGGAGGAAATCGTGAAATATGCTTCAATTGCTTCAGCAACATAATTTCTTTGATCCATTGGAATTTGTGAAAACACGTTAAATAAGACAGATAAAAGTTTATTTGCCTTAGTTGTGGATAAATATTCTAAATCAGATTTTGCCTTTGATGAAGGGAATTGCTGATTAAGAACTAAATCTTCTTCAACTTCTGTATTTGACTCTAAACGTTGTTTTTCTGTGACAACTAAATTCTTCAATGCATTACAAATAACAGGTCTCAATTGAACTTGTTCATATAATAAACCAGATAATTCTGCTGCAAAATCATCAGAAAATGCAGTTTGTAAATCAACAGGTAAATAACAGAAATATGGTAATAATGACCAGATTTGATCAATAATTGTTGAGAAAATCTTAGTATTCATAGAATCTGGATTACCAGAAGCAACTTTAGCTTTAAAAAATTCTATAGTTGGCATTATATTTTTGATGTAAAAGTCTAATTCAGCCATTTGGACATTATCTCTTAAAATTGGTAATAACCATGCTCTACCAACTTTTTTCGAATCGGTTAAGTTTAATGGTAAAACTTGTAAAACAACCTCGGGACCAACTGAAGCAATTGCAGAAGAAATAACCTTTTCAGCAATTTCATTTAATTCGAAACCTTCTTGTTCATTAGATCTCCAATTACCAACTACTTCTAAATGAGATAAAAAATCAGGGTTTGCTCTTTGTCTTAATTTAGTAAATAAAGCAGAAATAACTTCACATACATCTTTTGCACTTTGTCTATATCTAACAGTTAAGAAATCAGAAGTAATTTCTGCAAGTTTAGTTATAATTTCATCTACATTTTCATAAATTTTATTTTCAATTGCAGGAGGTAATAATAAATCTTTATCTTTGATACCGTCAATTACAATTGCAATTAAACATTGAGATGCACTTTCGGTAACATTTGCATTTTCACTTAAGAAATAGCCACCAACAGATTTGAAAATATCAGGTAATTTAGTAAAAATTTCAAGAGAGTTGACATTGGTTGAAAAGGAACAAACTGCTTTAGCAATAACGGCTAACCAAGAAGGTGCCAAATGAGGATCATTCAATGCAGGTTTTAAATCAAAAATGATATCTAAAACTTGAATAAATTTTTTTGTATCAATTTCATTAGTCATTGATTTAAACATACCTTCAAAAGCACAAAAAGCAGCAGAAATTAAATATTGATCTGTACTTTTACAAATTTCCAACAAGATATCACATAATGGGGTTATTTGCTTTAAAGGCCAGGAATTTGCCGATGTGATTGAAGTAATCAATTGTAAATTATGGATGATTTGAGGATTTGTGCTATTTTTTGAATCCTTTGAATCTTTAGCAGGTTTTTTAATTGCATTTTCGTTGATCAAAGTAATTAAATTATTCAAAGCAAATTCGGAACAGTAAGAAGAAGCAGGATGATCTTTTGTTTTAGATGGGTTCTTCTTCAAAATAGTTAAAATCGAATCTTGAGCTCTCTTTCTAACTTTTGGTCTTGGATCTAATGATAAATCTAAAAGCGCAGATAATGCTCTTTTAGGAGAAATTTGATAATTACCTGAATTACCCCAAGATTTAGCATCTTGAGCTAATAAAAGGGATTCAAGAAAACCAATTGAAGATCTAATCAATGGAGCATCTGAATTTTCGTCTGTTAATGCCGGTGCAACTCTAACCAAGATATCACTAAATTTCGATTTTAACAATTTTGAAGGAGTATATGGAGATATTAAATCGAGAAAATAAAGTGCACAAGTAGCCAAATCCAAATCGATAATTTTATCTTCTTGACAACATTGATCTAACAAAGTCAAAAATGAAACAAAGTACGTGATTGGTGTGGTATTCTGGTTTTGTTCTTTTAAATTTTCTTCAATAGTTGCTAAAACCACAGCTATTTTTTTTTGATTTTCAAGTTTAGAATTGATTTGAGAACGGATTTTTGCCAATTTGTCATCCATTTCCATAAGACCAATTAAATGGTCGGTTCTGGCTTCATTTTCAGCTGCCATCCTTGGTTTTATATAAAAAATGGCCTTCAAAAAGAGTCTTAAACCTTCCTATTTCTCTTTTAAATTTTTCAGTTAGATAAAAAAATTTTTCATGTCAGAAATTTCGGTGCACGGATAAACAAAAATGAAAACTTCGTCGATTTTGACATGAATATTGGCAAGTTGGAGACACTTGTATTATAAAACAAACTGAAACCGTTTTAGGAGCAATGAAGGGGTTAACCAGAATTAGACTTGTCAGAAAAGGTAGAACCAGACAACCAGTTTATAATATTGCGGTTGGAGGCAAAAGAGGAAAGCTGACGGGGCTACCAATTGAAGTTATTGGTACATACAATCCAATTCCAACACCAATTTCACCAGCAATGAAAGCAGCAGGTGTGATTCCTGTTAAGGATGTTAAGCTTGATTTTGATAGAGCTAAATATTGGATTTCTGTCGGGGCACAACCAAGTGACGCTATTGCAAACTTATTCAAAAAGGCAGGTATACTTCATGAACAATGGCCAAGTCCTTCCAAGGCTGCTAAAGTAACCCCAAGGGCTGAAATACCAACCCAAGGTAAGACATTTGCTTAAATTCAATAAATAAAATTTTCATATCTCTATATATCTGTACATAATATAAATTACGAATTCATCGAAGAAGGTAAGGTCTGTTTTTCCAAAAAGTTTCCTTTATAATATCGCAATTATACTCTTTGATTTCCGACTTTTTAGAGCGTTTGATCAATCTAGTTAAAGTTTCTTCATTTGGAGAATCATTGTATTTAGCTAAAGGGAAGTCACTGATTTCTCTGATGAAAATTGTACCCTTTTTAAACATTTCAGGTTCGTTATTGTAGTTAATCCCAAATTCTTTGAAAAGTATTTCATTTTTCTCTGCACTTAATGTTCCAATCAATCTATTTTCCGCTTCTTTAGGAGTTAAACCACCCTTTGAAACCAAATTCCAAAAAGTTGTATTATATAAATTATTAATATGACAATCTGCCTGTCTCCAGGAAAAATAATCTATAACGTTTTGATGATTTGGATAAATAACTGCCCTTGCATCAAAAGTAGGCAATCGATCAATACTTAAAGGTTTAGTAGGATTGTATTTATTCCAATAAAATTGATAATATGAACTGAAAGTTGAAGAAAATGTGGTTATCAATTTGAATTCCCTTCTTTCAAACAATTCACAGTTTTTTCTTAATAAAAATGAATATTCATCGGAATCTCCATATGCCATTATTATATCCGGTATACTTTGCATCAACTTTAATGCTGATTGATTTATAACTTCAAGTGCAATAAGATCATTTGGTTTTTCAAATTCATAAAAATCAGAAAATTTATGAAATCCTCTACCATCAACTCTAATAATTATATGAGTTTGTGGCAGCAGTATATTCTCCCTTTCAAAGGATTTAACATATTCAAATCTAGAGTTTGCCATTGTGCAGTAGACAGTGTTTGTTGAATCTAAAAAAAAATTAATAAAAAAAATCATGTATCGCAAAATTTGTTGATTTACTACATAAATCTAGAAATAGAAAATAGCTTTGGTTGATACTGTTTTGTTAAGTAAATTTCCGGTACTTTTTTTTTAAATAAAGGAAGAATAAAGACAAATGGATCTTTAATAAGGGTCTGGTACAAACTTTATTTTGAGTTTAATAAACTTACAACTATTATAAATATATTTGTTTATATTACATATATGTATATTATATATATATCAAAAGCACAAAAACGGTGGATTTGAAAACGTTAAGAAACTAAAGTGTCTGTTTCTGATTCTGATTTTAATTTTTGTGACCTCTACCGGCTTCTAGGTCGTTTCTACCTTCAAAATGTTCATGAATGTAACTTGGATCGTAAGCATCACTAATAACTTTGCCAGATTCTTTTAAAAATCTTAATTGTTCAGGAACAAATTTATTACAGAAAGTCTTATGATCTCTGTCTCTAAAAATTGCAAAGTCTAATTGTTTTTTACAAATGTATTCATCTGCCATAGACCATAAACTTAATTCTAAATCAACTGCGTTTCTTGGGAAATCATCACCTAAAATTCTACGTTTTTGGTCAATAACTTTACCATCTTGTCTGACATACATCTTTTTTTCTTCGTAAAGGAAAAATGGATCAAACTTTGGATCATGGCAATGATAAAACATTGGCTTAGATGAGGAAACTGGGTTACCTTCAATAAAATATTTATTATAATCATAAGTAAAATCAGGATTTTTTGAATCTTCTTTGATTCTCTGTTTAATTTTTTTAATATTTTGATAATCAGTTAAAGGATCATATTGAACAATTGCACCATGTTCCCAAGTATTGAGATGATTCCAAAAACCATATGTTTTCTCTGCTCTTTTATAAACTTGATAGTAAGGTAAGTTGAAAAAATTTGCACCTGCAACAAAAGTTTCTTTATCACCTTCACCTGCACCACCTTGAGATAAAAGAGGGTGATAACAAAATGGACCATCGGCGTTATAATATAAAGCTAGTAACAAGGACTTAAAATGAACATCTTTGTCAATTAACATTTCACCTGATTCAGTTGACCAATCAGTTAAGGTATTTTCTCTATCATGAAAGGCGATATCAGATTTGATGTTTTTAGTTTTATGGTTTGGATCAATCATATCGACATCAGTCCAAACATCGTTAATATGACGAACCATTTTATTTGTGACATCAATTCCAGCAATTTTATAATAGAGTGGAGAAGCGGTTCTTCTCCAAAAATCAGGCCAGGTAATCATTTTATACTCTTTGTAAAGATCACTCGTGAAAATTGGTTCCGGGTTCGTAACAGCATACGAGTCCGAATCTAATAAAAATACATCTTTAAATGAAGAAGCTAATAGAGCTAAACCCTTTAATTGATAACCAGTCAGATTCATTTTTTGCAAAATAGATTTACCGAAGACATTTTCCATTTGAACACATTTGGCATTTAATTTAGGTAGTAATTCTTCACATAACAGAGGTTCATAATCTTCTTCGGTTGGTAGAATAATTTCAACTGGCAGTTTAGCACCAACTTTTCTTAAAGATTTGACAGCAAGGAATGAGAACCATGAGTATTTACCACCACCAACAATTGCATAACCTTTACCTTTATAAAAGGAAGGCGTGTAATTTGGCATATTTGAAACCACATTTTTGTGCTTTCTAGTTAAATCCGCAACGAATTCATCTGGAAACTCAAATAAAGTTAACAGATGTTCTTCTGAAACATCTGCGTCAACACTATCGATGAATTGCACTGGATCGATCTTTGGCTTCCCTGAATCATCTAATGTCATTCTCTGCTTTAATGGGAACTCGCATTGATTATTCTGTAAAAGTTCAAAATAGGTTGCAAAAAATGTCTGGACACTTTCATCTCCATTGAGAAAGGATTGTACTGTAACAGAATCTAGATTTTTAGTTTCGTATTTGTATGATGAAAAATATGAATTTGTGAATCCGTAATTTTTCAAATAACGATGAACTTCCGTAATGGAAGATGTTGCATCTTTACTCTCTCCAGCTGAGAAAGAGTAAAAGAATAATGCAAAAAGTGAAGTTACTACCAGCAACCTCAATATTCCCCTTCTCTTTATAATCATATGTGTCACCTATGATATAAAGGTCAATACCAAGATCTATAGCAATCAATTTTTAAAAAAGTATCAACAAATAAGAAATACGAAAACAGTCTCGATTTTTCGACTCCGCTTGCCGTTTGTCTGATTTCAACTCGTTTTTGGCTTTTTGGCATGTCACGTTCCTGATTTTTCCACACTTCGTTGGCAAAATCAGGGCGCTAATGAATTTTTCACCGCAAGGCGAACGGAAAAATCAAAATAAAAAAAACAAAGCCGGCAGCCTAGTGCGCCTAGTGCGCCTAGGCTGCCTGGGCCTGGGCAGACTAGGCGCCGCCGTTGAAGGGGGGTTTTTCCGGGAAGTCGCGCTAACGCGCCCAAGACGGCGGTGGGGCTTTTATGGAAATCAGAAAAGTAGGCCAACAGTAGCAACCAGAGAAATAGAGTTAAAGTTTTTTATAGCAGCAGGATAATATACAGTAGTGTCGACTGTTTGATCCACAGTATATACCCTATAGTAAGGTCTATAGTTATAGTTAGCTAGAGAGAGTGAAAAAATAAAGAAAAGGTTCAAAACGGAAGAAGCAGCATGTTCAATTCCGCCAGTGCCAAGATGCAGATTGCATCGAGATACAGACTGTATTCAGTAGTGTTGGGTGTTGCAATCGGATATCTACTGTTTTTAATCAATTCATACTCGTCGTCGTCAACTTCCAAGGCCATTACCAATTTTTATAGATTCAATCCTCATACAAGGGGTGCAAATCCGTACGATTATAAGACTACATTGAATAGATTGGCCAGTGCCTTCCCATATGATAACTCACCAAGAAGAATCGACAAAAACATTTTCCAAATGTGGAAGGTTCCTCAAACAGACCCAGATTTCCCACACAGAGACTTGGTTGCAGCATGGAAGAATGAAAATCCTACATACAAATACAACTTATACACAGATGATGAAATTCATGGCATTTTGAAAACACACTTGGCAAACACGGTCCCAGAAGTTGTTGAAGCTTTCGAATTGATGCCAAACAAAATTATTCAATCTGATTTTTCAAGATACTTATTGATTTTTTTGTTCGGTGGTTTATACACAGACTTAGATACTAGAATGCAAAAGCCTGTTGATAATTGGTTTGATTCTGACAGAAACGTTGGTTTCGTTGTTGCCGTGGAAGAAGATATGAATGTTGAAAATTGGGAACATTATATGACCAGAAGATTGCAATTTGAACAATGGACTTTCAAGGCCAAGGCAAGACATCCTATTTTAAGAAAATTAATTGCTAAAATTGTGGAAACTACTTTCAATGCAGCAAAAAACCATAAATTACAAGCCTACTATAAGGATTTTAAAGATGTTGACAGGTGTTCGTCTGTTGATATTATGGAATGGACTGGACCTGTTGTTTGGACCGACACAATCTATGGTCATATGAATTCTTTAGTAAATCCAACAATTGTGGATATTGATTCAAATAGAAAAGTCACTGGAGAATTATTTGGTCCAGAAGATGACAAAGACAATTTGATTTCATGGAAATTTTTTACTGGTTTAAGTGCTCCTGTGATGATTGATGATGTCGTTATTTATCCAAAAATATCATTCAGAGAAGATCCTGATAATTGTGGTAAATATTGTTATGTCTTCCATGAATTTGGTGGTTCTTGGAAGAATGATGGTAAGGGTGAAGTTAAGCCACAAGAAGATGAAAATAACGAAAATGGTGACGAGGAAAACAACAATGATAGTGTTGATGATGGTGGAAATGATGACAATAGTGGAAATGATGATGAAAACAATAACAATCAAAATGATGAAAACAATCAAAAGAAAAAGAGAAATCATTTCAAGAGAGATCAAGGTTGTGCTTACCCATATACTCCATTATAGTTAAACTGACTTCCTCTAATTATTGGTATTCCTTATGTTAGGTTTTCCCACTTTTTGTCTTTTTCTGTTTTTCATTTACTGATTTTACTTTACTTTCTTTTACTTTACTGACTTACTTTGGTATATTTTTTAATATTTAGATTATTTCTTTTATATATTTATATCTCTCTGTATAACATCCTCGTATATATACATAAACAAATATACAGATAAACCGATCCAAATACATATTGATATTAAGGACCCCCAAAACACCGGGTAACTGATTTTTCTTTGGCGCTGAAAAAAAAGTATGCTCGTCTTAAAATCTAAGACTTGATTTGGTTTTTCAACATGAAATATCAAGAGTTGAGCTTTTGAGTACATTTCATTCGGCCAAGTCATGTCTCTGCTTCCACATATTTCAAAGAGAGCACAGAGTACTGTTGCAGATGCATTATCCGGTCACAAGATTAATGTTTTAAAACAAATTGTTGCTCCTTCCGCCATCCCATTTATAAAATCACAAGAACCAATTACATTCACCTCCAATGAAGCCAAACGTCAACGTCGTCGTCTACTTGAAAGACCAGGGCTTGTGGCTGTTAAGAGAGGTATGACATGTCATTTTGATAACCAAGGTCGTCGTTTGCCTGCGACAGTTTTGGAAATAATTCAAAATGAAGTCGTTTATAATAAAACCGTTGAAAAAAATGGTGTATTTGCTGTTCAAGTTGGTGCAGGCTATAAGAAACCACAAAACGTCTCAAGACCCGAATTAGGTCATTTCAGAAATGCCAGAGTTTCTCCAAAGGAATATTTGTGTGATTTTGAAGTTTCCAAAAAAGAAAATCTTGTACCTTTAGGCACTCAATTAAAGGCCGACCATTTTAAAATCGGACAATTAGTTGATGTTATTTCTGTAACTAAAGGTAAGGGTACTCAGGGTGTTATGAAAAGATGGGGCTTTGGAGGTGGTAACGCATCCCATGGTGCTTCTAAATCTCATAGATCTGCTGGTTCCACAGGTCAAAATACATCTCCTGCAAGAGTTTTCCCAGGTAAAAAGATGGCGGGTAGAATGGGTAATGAAAGAAATACAATTTTTAACTTAGAAGTGTTAGATGTGAATTCTCAAGACGGTTATGTCATTGTTAAAGGTTGTGTTAGTGGTAGCAAAGGTTCGTTTATCGAAGTTAGAGATGCTTTAAAGGAACATGGTAAACATCTCATAAATGATGGTAAATACTAATTTTTTTGATCTCCTGTAAATATTTCCTATTTTTATAAATCCTTATAAACAAATCTTGTTATAATCTCTGTCTTATGCAACTGCTGTTGTTCATTTACGCCTTCTGTGTTGAAAGAAACCGTTTCAAAAGGAAAAGTCAATTTGAAAATAGCCCGATGCCTCGGGCTAATTCTTCAACTTCAAAGTTGCAGGTTTCCCCACATTTCACCTTTCCACATCTTTTATAATGATTTTCTACATATTCACATAGGAATACAACATTGTTTCTAACAGATTAATCTGTATTAGTATATTGTCAATATAATAATACTCTATTATTTATATATTATCACATTCTATAAACAAAATGTCTGAAACATTACAATATAATATCGAGGGTCCTGTCTTTGAAATACACATTAACAATCCAAATGCCCTGAACTCATTCACGATTCCTGAGTTCATCAAGCTTGCGGATCTGTTTGATAAGGCAAATAAAGAAGAGTCGACATCAATCACATTGTTGACGTCAACGGGATCTTTCTTTTCAACAGGTGCAAATATCAAATACATTTCTAAAATCATAAACCAATCGAAACTTGAATACTATGAAAAGATCACATCGAAAAATATTTATCTTGTTCATACCATTTTAAACCATAGTAAATTAATTGTTGTTGCATTGAATGGACCTGTTATTGGCCTTTCTGCAGCCCTAGTTTGTTTGATGGATATTATAATTGCACGTAAATCCTCAAATCCAAAAGATATCCAACCATATATGCAATATCCATTTGCAAGCATCGGTTTGGTCAATGAGTGCGGAGTTTCTGCTACGTTACCTAAAAGGCTAGGTTTAACTACAAGTCTGGAAGCTGTGTGTTTAGCTAAAAAAATATCACTTGATACATTACATTCCAATGGGTTTGTTTCGGACATCATTGAATCTGATTCTGTCGAGGACTTCAATCTTCAAATTAAACAAAATCTCATCAAACTAGGTAAAAGTTTGGCCAAGGATTCAATTATTGAAAATAAGTTGATGATCAAACAAGAATTTAACAAACAAGTTAACTTGCAAATTGTAGATGAAAGTATTGCAGGATTGGAAAGGTGGGTGCATGAAAGACCACAATCGGCATTCAAGGCAATGGTTAATAAATCAAATCATTCAAAGGGTAAACTCTAAAAATATAGCTAAATCCTAAAAAAATAAACCCATTGATAACGATAACGATACTGATGAACAAATGTCTGTACTTGATTATTTAAGCTTTTATATTATATAAATAACTCAAAAAAAATTAGCTGTTATTTAGTTGATGCGAGGTTTGAACTCGCGACCTTCCCCGTGTAAAGGGGACGTCGTAACCACTAGACCAAACAACTAATCAGTTGAAAGTACTAAATTGAAATTTGATTTATATACCATTATAAAATCAACTATTATACATTGTCAAATATTTGATTTTCAAATCTGGTAAAGGATTAAATAATTAGCAACATCAATAGAACTTTGAAATTGTTTTTTTTTTATTTTTGAAAATTTAATTGTTTTAGTCTTTTAGTCTTATAGTGTCTTATATGTCGCAATGAAGTTTTTTAGTAGAAATGGTTGTTCTTTTCTCTTTTTAATAGTAACTAATGCTCGTCTGAAATATAAAATAGGCTAATCAAATATCTTAAAACTATAAAAAAGTAACTCATCATTCTGTTTTTTTCAACTTTTAAACATTTGTTAAGCAAAGCTTGCTTTCTTTAAATGAAAAGCTAATAGAAAATTATAGGGTGAATCTTAAAATATGAGATAAAACGTTTTTCGTTAATTGAATTTAAATATCAAACGATTTTTACCTGAAGTCTATCTCATGCTTTGAAACAGAAATGGATTTGACTTTTTTTTGGATCCTTTTTTTTTATTTTAATTGGCTGACTAAAAAAAAGCTGATAATAATTACAAAGGGTCATTTTTTTTAACTGTATTTAAAAGTTTAATGTGTTAGGGTTTGATTTTTAATTAAAAAACTATTTAGGTGAGACACAAGAGAGAAAAGCAGAGTTTAATGATCTTAATAACAAATAAGGCTACAGTAGTGTAGAATCATAACATCAAGATCAAAAAGGCAAATTTCTCTGTAATTGTAAAAACAAAAAAATTAATTAAATGGTAATTAGATGCTTTATTTTAAAAACAAACAAATGGTCAAAAAAAATAAAACATGAATTTTAAATAAATGAAAAATATACAAAATTCTAAATGCAAAATTCTAAATTAACTATAGTTTAAGATTAGCAGTGGTCGAAACAGTATTGGTTAGTTCGGCAATGTTACTTGAAAGTGTTGAAAGAGTGAGTGAACCTAACTTTGGCCGAGCCGAATCAGACACCGGCAATAGCGAAATGTACACTATAGAAAAAATCAAGACCTTTTAATTTTGCATTTGGTGTGAATAACAGTATATAAAGACCACAAGAAGGAGTTGTACAAGATAGTTTATCATCAAAGATGGATAGAATAAATACTATAGAACACCTTTTATTATCAAGATGTTCCAAATATAATGGTAGTGGTAAAATACTGAAATTTCTTGAAGAAAGATATTCTTTTACAGGTCCACAAAAAAATTATTTGATTCTTGAATCTACCGATGGTAATCAATACCATGAAGAAAACGAAAAGAAAGAAAAGAAAAAACAGGAGACAGTTAATGAGTTTTTGGGTAAAGGAAATTCACAAACAACTAAAACTAATAAGTTTAATACATCAAAAACGAAAAACGAATTTAAGAAATTTATTCAAGAATCTTTGAAAAAGCAAGAAACTATAGCTAAAAAACTTCAGAAATTAAGTAAAAAGAAACCAGAAATACTGCATGATGATGTAATTAAATTAAAAATGTGTAGAGAAGTATTGATTTTTGAAGAGTTTATTGAGATGAACAATTTATGGAAAAATTATATGAAAGATTTAATCCAAGGATCAAGAACAATTGATATTGTTACAGCAAAGTTATCAAGTGCTGAATTTGTTGGTGCTTATTTCACCATTACACATTGTTCATGTCCAGAAAATATTGGGATGGAAGGGATAGTTATTTGGGAATCTCAAACGTATGTCTTAATGATTGTTCCAAGAAAGAATAATTGGAAGGAAAGTATAAAACTTGGATCAATAAAAATTCCATACTCCGCCAAAGAATGTTTAGGTGGATTAAGAATGATCCCTAAAAAGAAAACGAGATTTTCTTTTAGCATAGATACCGATGATACAGATGATGTTCTTACCTTTGAATTTATTGGTGACAGAATGTCAATTAAAAGTTTGGACAGAGCAAATAAAAAATTCAAAAGTCATAACGTCAAAGATATCCCGTTATGAAGATAGTTGTTTCCAACATTTAATCCTTTGCTAAATTTCTATAATTACATTTATATACAAGATTTTAAATTTATATAGTCTATACATGATTCTACTAACACAAACAATTGTTTGCACTTCTTGGGAATGGTATCACATCTCTAATATTCTCAGTACAACTCAAATATTGCAGTAGTCTTTCAAAACCCATACCAAAACCACCATGAGGTACAGACCCATTTTCTCTTAATTTTAAATACCACTTTAATGGAGTTACATCCATTCCACGTCTTTCAATTTCACTATGTAGTTTGACCAAATCGTGTTCTCTCATCGAACCACCAATTAATTCCCCAATGTCAGGAACAAGTAAATCAAAACATGCAACCGTTGGTGCATGTTCACCTTCTCTTGATTCATTGATCTTCATATAAAATACCTTTTCTTCCAATGGATAATCAGTGACAAAAACTGGATTCTTATAATATTCACCTGCTAACCATTTTTCGTGTTCGGAATTTAATGATTCACCCCATTTTGGTCTAGTTACAAATTCAACAGTTTTAGAATCATATGCATGCTGCAAAATTTTAACTGCTTCTGTGTAAGTTATTGAACTCCAATCATCAGATAATAACATATTCCATCTATTTGTCATTTTTTCAGCTAATAATTTATCAGCAGTATTAAGTAAATTAGATCCCATATTTTTATAATCATCAACTAAGTTTCTAGTAACTGATTTAATCATTTTTTCAGAAAATTTGGTGAGTTGTGATACATCATTAATAAACGCAATTTCGGCTTCTAACATCCAAAATTCTGATAGATGTCTATTTGTTGCACTTTCTTCTGCTCTAAAACATGGTGATAATGTCCATACACGATTAAGAGCCGCACATAAAACTTCAAGATGAAGTTGTGTAGAGACAGTTAAAAATGCATCTTTGCCAAAGAACTGCTCTTTATTTTCTAATTTAGAATTTGACTCAATTTTAAATAATTCACCTGCACCTTCACAATCTGAAGCAGTAACTAACGGTGGATGAGTTTTAGTAAACATTTGAGAATCAAAAAATTCAACTAATGTAGTTTCAACCTGTGATCTGAATCTCATGATTGCAGCTAAACTGGAGTCTCTCCAACGGTATTCAGGAATTGTCCTCAAATATTGTAAGGTATGGTCGTTTTTAATCATAGGGAATAACTCATCAACACCACCCAAAACTGAAATCTTTCCTTCAATTTTATCATTTACCTGGATTTCATATTTCTGTTTACCTTTACCTTCCGACCAAATACCTTTGATCTGCACACCGGTACCATTTTTAATATTTGGCGGCAGTAAAGATGGTGGACGAACCACACACTGTAAATTTTCCGAACTTGTCCCATCTTTAACGTCTAAAAATGCAACGTTTTTAGAAACACGGGAGGAGGCAACCCAGCCATTGATTTCAACTGCAGTATCTGGTGCAGGTGATTTGTTCAATAGTTCTTTTGCACATGCTGGTAATTCCGATTTTTGTGAAATTCGACGAAGTTGATGGAATAAAAATGGCACTTTTTTTCCATGTGTATTTATCGAGTGATGAAATACCATGATTGAATCTTATCTAGGCTTCAGATAGATCGTATAGCCACTAGCTAGGAGGAATAAACCTTATATGCAAATGAACCTTCAAGTCAAATACTTTCGCAGCGAAAAATCGCCAGATCAATAAATGTATGAATTCTATTAGTTAAGATATTCAGAAAGAAAATGAAGCTTTAAAACGTATGGAATGTTACTTTATTAATGAATTAATGATTATATATTGATATATAGATATATAAAACTTAGTAAGATCTACCAAACATGGTGTAGTTAACTGCAACCTTACCACATCTGACACAAGTAGTGCCTTCCTTTAATTCAGGTTGTTCAAATGGAATACATAAAGATTTAGCACCCATGGAAGGAGCCTTTTCATCAACTTCAAATTCTTCACCGTTATCCTTCTTAGCAGAACCATCCTTAATATCATCTTCACATTCTGCAACACCACACCATGGGGCAACAACAACGTTCTTTTTGTTTAATTGTTGAACAAAATCACTCCATTCATGAACGGTAACTCTATGAGTGTCAAACTTTTGCTTTGCAGTTTGATACAAGTTTTCGTGAATAGCATCAAGTAATTCAGGTAACTTGGTATCTAATTCATCTAATTTAATAGAAATCTTTTCACCAGTATCTC
This sequence comes from Pichia awuae, assembly GCA_030563725.1. NCBI lineage: Eukaryota > Fungi > Ascomycota > Pichiomycetes > Pichiales > Pichiaceae > Pichia > Pichia awuae. Next base: position 19,943 of record JAJMJV010000045.1, read on the forward strand.
TTCTTACGGCAAGGACAGATTGGTTTGCAATATCCTTTGGACCAACTTCTAATCTCACTGGAACACCCTTTAATTCCCAGTTAGAGAATTTCCAACCTGGAGAATAGTTGTCTCTATAATCTGCAGTGACTCTGATAGAGTTGGATCTTAATTTAGCTTCTAAGTCTTTACAGGAAGAATAGACATTCTCTTCAACTTCTTTAGTAGTCTTAGCAGTTAAACCGACTGGAATAACAACAACTTGGAATTGAGAAACTCTTGGTGGAATCACTAAACCCTTGTTATCAGAATGAATCATAACCATAACACCAATAACTCTGGTGGATAAACCCCAAGAAGTTTGATGGGTGAAAATCTTTGGCTTTTCTGGTCCTTCTGGGTTTTCAACAGTAATGTTAAACATCTTAGAGAAGTTTTGACCTAAATGATGAGATGTTGCACCTTGAATACCTCTACCAGTAGTTGGAATGTAACCTTCAACAGTTGTTGTGAATTTACCACCAGCAAACTTTTCATTTTCAGTTTTAACACCCTTGACAACTGGAACAGCTAACAAAGTTCTGTAAATTTCTTCATACCAATCTAAAATTCTCATAACTTGGTTATCAGCATCTTCAGTAGTTAAATGAACAGTATGTCCTTCTTGCCATAAGAACTCTCTAGTTCTTAAAAATGGTTGAGGATGCTTAAATTCCCATCTAACAACAGAGTTCCATTGGTTCATCTTGAATGGTAAATCTCTGTGAGATCTAATCCATTTAGCGTAGTATGGATACATAACAGTTTCAGAAGTTGGTCTAATTGCAATTGGTTCTTCTAAATCAGATGAACCTGCTTTGGTGACCCAAGCAACTTCAGGTGCAAAACCTTCAATATGGTCCTTTTCCTTTTCTAAAACTTTAGAAGAAACGAACATAGGGAAATATGCGTTAGCAACACCATCAGACTTGATCTTTTCATCAAAGAATTTTTGGATTTGTTCCCAAATTGCATATGATGCTGGTCTCATAATATAACAACCAGAAACATCATAGTAGTCTAACATTTCACCCTTAGTTAAGATTTGTTGATACCATCCTGAGAAATCCTTCTCTTTATCGACGGTAACACCAATCAGTTTAGCGTCATCTAAAGCAGCATCATTAGTGTTTGCTTTTTGTGCTGGTTTCTTTGCAACTGGAGCAGGAGCAGCAGATGCTTCTGAGGCAAAATCAACGGTTACAGGTGCAAATCCTGACAAGAAACCAATTAATTGTTTACCATTTAAAACTAGTTTAGAAGATGCATTTTCTAAAACATATTGGGTTTCTTCTGAGTCTTGGATTTGTGAGTCAACAATCAGTTTGATTTTTCCATTTTGATGGTTTTCGCCTAATGAAGCAATTGAAAAATCTGGTGCTGAAACACCGAAAAATTCACTAGTGAGATCATTCTTTGCTAATCTTGGTTCCTTGGCATTAGCTGCCTTAGCAATAACACCTGCTGGTGTTTGGGTAGTTTGTAATGCAACAACGACGATTGGAACAGGAGTTGCAGTTTTTGCAGTCTTTGGCTTGAAGACAAGAGACTTGACATTTACTGAACCTTCTGGAGAAGGTTCTGCAAGAGATAAAACTGATAATGACGCTTCTAATGACATCTTGGCTCGTTGTTTCTAGGATTCACAAAGAATTCAATTTGCCTTATTTGTTCTGCTTCAATTTCCATGATTCATGTTGAACTTTTCGAGATTCGAAAAATTTTAACTTGCGCCAATTTTTCAAGGCACATTACAAGATCTGTTATAGATAAATGGATAGATAGATGGATAGATGTATGTGTAGAGATAGATGGATATATTCATAGATAGATTCATAGATATATGCACAGATATATAGATATAGTTACTTAGTTAATTATTTATACATGAATTCTAGATGAATCTGGCTTCGGGATGATAGTAGATGGGACAACGCCAGTAAGCACGATTGATATCTTTCCATACAGAGTCTTCTTGAGCATCGTTTTGTTCTAAAGTAGTGACGGGAGCATCCATTTCTGTAAATGTGATTTGAAGACCGTAATTAGAGAGATCAAGGTCAACCACTTTCTTGTAAACTTCATAACAGATTAGACGATCTGCACCCAAACCATTAAAGAAGGAAAATGTTCCTGTTGGTCTGAGCAATCCAACAACAATATCAAATAAATCTTCAACCATATCTTCATAGTGTTCACTAAAAGTATCATAATAGATACCATCAAAAAACACACCTTGGGTAAGTAGTTCAGGCAAGGTATCTTGCCATTTACCTTCTAAGATAACAACATTTGGTTTTTCATACCATCCATCTTGTTTCATTTTTTTCAGAACATCAGGATGTGCTTCACAGATATAATGTTTTGTTGGATTTTTGGCCTGAATCATTGTGTCGATTATACCCATACCAAAACCCAAATTCACAATATTAACATCATTAGGATCTTCTATAGAACTAAACAAAGATTCACATCCTGCTTTCATCAATTGATCTTCCCATTGCATCATCACACCATCGGATCCCTCCTTTGTAACCAATGCACCATCCTTATATTCCAATTCTGTTTTTAAATAAGTTTCTGTTGCGCCGGCTGGCCCATTATACATGTCCTGTATTTCTTCATTCATAGCAGTGGTTTCCTTAACTTCTGATTTTTCTATTGATTCTAGTTTTTCAACCAATTCAGGGACTTCTTCAACTTCTTCTTCGACCTCTGCGTCAACATCTGCTCCAACTTCCTCATAAACACCATCTTCTTCATTATCACTTAAAAATTCCACATTTGGATCATTCAATTTTCTCAAAAAAACTTCTGCACGATACCCTGAATCAACACAGCTTTCCCAATATTTAGAGCCATGTAATCCTCTTCTCAAAAGCACACAACCCGGCGTTTCGTTCTTATCATTAACCAAACACCAACCTGCACCATTCAACCATAATTCTTCCATCATGTTCAGGACAATTTCTTGTTCTGATGCATCCAAATCCATAGGAACATATTCACAGATCAAATGCATTGGTGTAGTATTACTTTTCGGTTCCTCTTCGATTCCGTTTTCATAATTATATGCTTCTTCAATGGTATAAGTTGCTGGAATACCGGCTTTTAAATATTCTTTTAATGGTAAAACATACTCTTCTTTTGTAATCGGTCTATTTTTAAAATAACAAAGTTCATGTAAATCTGACATCTTTATATAGATCGATATTCGGCCAACACAAAAAGCAAAAAGAATGCAAAACTAGCCTTAATTTTTCACTTTTAAGTAGAAAAAAAAGATCAACTGAAATTTTCACATGAAAATTCTCCTGTGCACAGCCTCGTTTGTACTGTATGAAGATAACATGTTATCATATAATGATTTTTAAAGTTACAAATCTATGTATCAATAAATGCTATATAGTGTACAGATGCTTAGTTTTATACCGGAACGTCCTTTCCAAGTGCCATGCTGGTCAATAGCCAAAAGTTTAAAAAAGTGATTAGTATCCAAACCAAAATGGCCGATACTGTTGTTGCTTTGCTATTACTCATATTTTTAAAACGTCTGACGGTGTTGTCTATGTTTTGATCTTCTCTATCAATATCATTAGTAGAGCCCACATCAGAGGCAAGATTAGAAGTGGTTGCTGCCAATTTTGGAAGTTTCAAGGATTTCAGATCTTGTAGATTTTCTAATTCAATGGCATTTCCAATCTTGGAAGGTTTGATGTGATCATCGATTATTTCAACCTTCATGATTTCACGATTTGAAGTTAGGTAAATAAGTGGGGCACTAACAAAGGGTAACATAAATGATAAAACAACTTGAGATGCGTTAAGAACAGAACTCAATCCTTCCCTTCCATATGTAATTACGACTAAAATACATGGAATGAGGGCCAATGAACGTGTTATAATTCTTTTTATTCCTGGTGGTAGTTTTACATCGGAGTGACCCTCCATAATCATCTGACCTGCAATTGTAACAACCGTACCACCACATAATCCAGAACACAAAAGTGCAAATGCAAAAACAGAACCAGCAGCTTTTGACAAATGACTTGTTAGTAAATGGTGTAATGTAAATAAATCTGCATTTTCTAAATCTCCATCACCATCGTCATCAGTTGGATTAGATAGTGCAGAGCCTGCAACAATTAAAATTGCTGCATTGACAAATAATGCGACAGTAATCAACGAAACAACCAATTCGGCAATAGTATATGTCATGGTTTCATTAATTGCATGCATGGAAGGTTTATATTTTTCATTTTCATTCTCCATTTCAGCATCATCATCATCAGCATCAGATGTGAAGGTAAATAGTGCACGTGCTTTACGTTTTAATGGTGGTACATAATGCCCTATTTTAATATCAAATGCTTTCATTCTAGCTTGAACAACCCCAGATCCTAAATATAAAGAATGTGGCATTAAATTACTACCTAACAATGCAGCAGATAAATACAATCCTTTGATATCAGTGAAAATTTCCTTTGATGGTAAGAAACCCAGAGCAACGTCACCCCAATTTGTAGTAGGAGAAACCTTGGCTAGTTCAATCGCAAAACAAATAACGGTTCCAAAAACCAACAAACTTACAAAGCCCTCAAAAATTCTTAATAAGATCATTGGCCCATCTGGTCTATATGTCATAATAACAAAAAGCATATCAATAATAGACAATAAAACACCTCCAATCAATGGAATATTGAAAGTGATGTTAAATGCAATTGCAGTGCCAATGATTTCGGCCACATCAGTTGCAACAACGGAAATTTCAGCAAATAAATAAATCATATAATTCAACTTTGAAGGCAAGTGTTTCTTACAATTTGCAGCTAGATCTTCACCGGTACATATACCCAATTTACTGGCTAAAATTTGCAGAAATCCTGCCATTACATTTGATATTAGCAAAGAAAATAATAATTTATATTGAAATTGTGCAGATGCAATACTACTACTGAAATTTCCCGGATCCATATATGCCACACTCACCATAAGTCCTGGCCCAATATATTTAACAAATTTTTTCAATACTAATAACGATTGATATAGATAGTGTGATATTGATATTGATGTTTGCGATATGATAAAATCTTCTTCTTCTCCTTCTTCTTCACATGATGTTCGTGCGTTCAATGAAGAGTATGGGTTAAGCCATTTAGCATAGCTGTTAAATGATTCATTTTCTAACTGTATTTCATCGCCTGTGAGTATTTCATTCGAACTCAAAGCATTACTGTTCATTTTGTATTTGTTTGCTTTTGTCCGTTATGTCCTATTTCAAGTATAAATGCTAAAACCTATCTTTTTTCTATATTTCTTTCAACAAAACAATCCTTTATTAAACAATCAATTGGATCTTCTACTTTCGCCGCCTTTTGATCCCTTTTGATTAACCTTTGCTGCTATAATACTCAAAAACTAGCCGTCAATAGGGAAAAAACTTGTCTTTTGTATTAATCATGAATAGAGTTGTTTCTCTTCCGCCTCTTTGTAGCGAAAGCTCAGCCCCATGTTTACGTAACGCGACAAAAACATTGTCGCGGCGGCTGCGGACTTTTTTGACATGAATTTTTCAGTTGGATATACATTTTTAATATGTAGAAAGGTAAAAAGTTTTGTTTTGGTAGTGATAAATAAAGTCAAGAATGCTTAGAACTGTAACAAGGAAAGGTTTGACATCATGCAGGCCAATAGGAAGATTTTCGCTTTTCAAGCGAACCGTTATCATGGGTGCAGATGGCACAGCGGTTGACAAAGCTGCACAAAAGAGTGAATCACAAAAAAGTGAAGAACAAAAGCGTCCAATTTTAGATAAAGATTTCAAGCTAGATGATATCGCAAATATGGCAAATACCTCTTTTGTTTTAGGTGAAAGAGAACATATGGAATCGTTGAATCCATCATTGACGAATTCTGAAAATTTGGCTATCATCATTAAAAATATGATCAAGACCACCGGACCTATTTCCATTTCTAATTTTATGAAACAATGTTTGATCGATCCACAATACGGTTATTATACAACAAGAAACCCACTGGATGCAAAAACAGGTGATTTTATTACATCTCCAGAAATCAGTTCGACTTTCGGTGAAATTTGTGGTTTGTGGTTTTTTAGTATTTTCATTCAACAATTGAAATACCAAGCAACTCACAATAGGGGGAAATTCAATATCAAGGAGAAAATTTTCAGAATCATTGAATTTGGTCCAGGTAAGGGTACATTGATGGCGGATATGATAAATACATTACAAAAATTTGTCAAAAATAGCAACCCAATCGAGATTGTTTTTGTTGAAAAATCAGAAGTTTTAATTAACGAACAGTTTAAGACTTTATGTAACGAAACAGCACAACTCAAAAAAATTGACGAGTTCACATATACATCTGTTTCTAAGTGGGGTAATAAGATAGTTTGGTTGAAGGATGATAAACCAGATCTTTCAAATAATACAAACTACATGAATTTTGTCATGGCCCACGAATTTTATGATGCTTTGCCAATGAATAGATTTGTCAAAACTGAAAAGGGATGGAGAGAATTTTTAGTTGATATTAGACCAGATGCCAAAAAAGATAGTTTATTACCTAATGTTTCTACTATTAAAACCTCTGATTCAAATAAAAAACAGAAACATGATTCTGAATTTGTTATCGTTCAAGCTCCATACGCAACTCCTCAAACTGCCATTCCTAAGACAACTTCAAGATATGATAGTTTACCTGTTGGGTCTGAAGTTGAAATTTCAGCAGAATCTCATTCTTATACATATGAATTTTCTCAAATAGTTAAATCAGGAGATATTGGTGCAGGTTTAATTATCGATTATGGAACAACTACTATTCCAATTAACTCATTACGTGGTATTAAGGACCACAAATTTGTCAATCCATTGAGTGATGTTGGTGAGGTTGATCTTTCAATTGATGTTGACTTTGGAAGTTTATCTGACATTTTAAGAGAATCAAAGTTTGAAACCCATATAACGGAACAAGGTGACTTTTTAAATAATATGGGATTAGGTTACCGTATTGATCATTTACTCTCTTCTAATGTAGATGATGAAGAAATGAAAAACAAATTAATTGCTGCATATAGAAGATTAACAGGTAAGGGTCTCAAAGACATGGGTAAAATTTACAAGGTTTTAGGTTATTATGATTCTAAATATAAAGATATCAATATTTCTGGTTTTGACAAAGCTAAAACCAACTCCAGTGATGAAAAAGAAACTACTGAATAGGAAATGGAGCATAAAAATAAATTATAAAACGACACTTACTTTATAAATACATATAAATATATATACTGCAATAATATTTTTTAAACATATTAAAACGTAATAAAAACATCTTATTTTGACAGTATATTAATTAACTGATTTGTCCAAATAAAAAAAAAAAGAATCCACAACCTATACCTTGATTTTTTTTTCACTTGAACCCTCCAATTCGTCACTTTTTCTCTTTAAAGATTCAATAGCCTTGGCTTCTATGAAATTTCCCTCATCATCCATCTTATCCAATATTATACTCTTAAATTCTTCAGTTGTCTTTGCCTTTGTAATCAAACCGTATATTTTATTTTTGTTCTTTTCGTTAGGTATCATTCTAGCCATACAATATTTCGTGTTTGCAGGATGATTATAAAATTCGTCCGCAAATTTAATGAATTCTTTAACAGTAGTATACCATGGTAAAGTACCGCTTTTATTAAAACATGTTGGGTTAATTTCTGCCGCAGAAGCAACCATTGCCCCTACATCATCACCATATTCAGTCTGCAAATCTTTAAAATCTTTATAATTAGTAACGCTTCCATTAATTATGAAGGAAACCCCGTTATCTTTACATATTTGATTGATTTCTGCAACATAATCTCTAATTGGTGCCTCTCTATTTCTCATTTCTCTTTTACGGCAATGTAAAGTCAAATTGGTTATACCAGTTTTGACTAGCCTGTTAACAAGCGCTAAAGTTTCATCCTTAGTTGGTAAAAGACGAATCTTAACACTAATAGGCTTTTCATTGGGTTTACCAACTTCTGTCACCAAACGTGTTAGAATCTCACATAACAAATCCGGTGTGCTCAGAAGTGCAGCACCCATTCCAGAATGTACCGAGAAATGTTTTGGACAACCTGCATTAATGTCAAGAGCACCCACGTCTTTGATCACAATTTTGGCAGCTTCAACTGCCAAATCGGCGTTGGCCGTACCCATTTGGAAAACAACTTTATCCTTTTCCATTTCTGGGTATGTTCTAAACACCACATCCGTCATACCAGGGATCGATTTGTTCCCCTTTTTCGAAAGAAAATCAACTGTCTTCAGCCTTTCATTATATGATCTTTCACAAGTCAGAAGTTTCTTATCAATAATCTCCGGACCCCAAACCAAATCGGCACCGTATTTTAGAGCCAACAATCTGGTAGGCAGTTCACCGATTCTCACCATAGGAGCCAAAACGAATTTTGCACGATAGTCTAACATTTATATCTACTAATGATTTTTTGTCACTTCAAATATTGACAACTCCAACTCACTGTCCAAGTCCAACCAGATGATTCTGCAATGTGCAATTCTTCAACATCTAAAAAAGAAATTTTCAATATTTTTTTCCTGAAATTTCATGTCTCCTCGGCTATAACCGCCATAACAGCCGCCCGGAGATAAGCACCCTGCCTTTTGCAAAAACAAGGAGGCTCATCTACTTTTTTGCCCCTCTTGCACGCTTTTCTCAAACAGGTAATTTGTTGCCCTGTTTGACTTCACGAGATGCCTGAGCCACCCTTTTAAAAAGCTCAGCTAAATGCTCAGCACATAAAAGGACAACAATTGCCACCTTCCAACCTGGTCTTTCTCATCTGGTCTTTCATCTGGATATTGTTTTGTAGACTTCTGATAAGTTTCTGTTTGTTGACCAGATATCCTTTAGAATCGAAATCATCCATCTGCTTTTTTCTTGGAACATACATTTTGTTCAATTGCAGGCTTTTTAAAAATTCATATCTGACAACAGTCAAAAAACAGTATTTTATTGTAAGTATATAAAAGCGGAAGAAAAGTCCATCTCTGTTTTGTTTTTTTATTACTTTTTTTCTGTACAAGTACTAACTTAATGTACATTCAATCTTTTAGGCCAAAACTTGTATTACATTTCTTTCCATTTTTATTTCAAATTTAGCTTTGCACCATTTTATTCATCAAAATAATGTCGACAGCTAAGCAAAATACTATTGAAATATCAGATCAGGTACCTAAAAATAACCAATTTCCAAACAATCAATTTCCAAACGAAGTTCTTTTGAATAAACCTACAGATTTAGATATCGAGCATACAGATCTTAATGACCAATCATCAATTTCAGAAAGTTCAGTTATGTCAGAAGTTACTACTAATTTTGATGATGCTTTTACTTGTGATACCAAACATACTCAAACCAATGAAAATAATAATAATAATGCAGAATGTGAAACTAATTTATCAATGGAAGTTTTAAATGAATCAGAAGAAGAAGATCGATTTATTGATGAATTTCTTTCATTGGATAAAAACAATGAAGAAATTGAAACTGAAACAGATAAATTTAATAATAACCTTAATAATTATAGTTCTTATGATAGAGAATCAAAAGAAGTTAGAGGACGACCATCCGCTTGTGTTTTCGTTGCTAGTTTATCATCAAATTTAAGTGATGATGTTTTATGTCAATCTGTTACAGATCATTTCAAACAATGGGGTAAAATGACTTTAGTCAAAGTCTTAAGAGATCCTGCTAATCGTCCATATGCATTTGTTCAATATGCTAGAGATGAAGATGCTGATGTTGCAATTACCGAGGGTCAACATTCAATTTTAAATGGTAGAACTGTTAGATGTGAAAAAGCTAGAGTTAATCGTACTCTTTATTTGAAATTAACAAATATTGGAATTTGTGATAAAACAATGAAAAAGTTGTTATCACGTTTTGGTGATATTGAGAGACTAGTTGCCGTTAACGAATATTTCAATGTTATCAATTCTTCAAATCAAAAAATTAATCATAGAAATTGGTTCTGTAAGTTTGTTTATAGACAAGATGCTATTAGTGCTTTTGCTAATTTAAAAAGTAAAATTGATTGGAATATTGAATGGGCTCAAAATTTAGAGGATGAATATAGTAATATCCCAGAAGTTACAATCGATAAAAATTCTGTTTATGTTGGTCATTTAGATCCTCGTATTAGTAAAGAAGAATTAATTGAAAGATTTGAACAACATGGTAAAATCAAAGAAGCAATTTTAGTAAATAGACCATTGAGTAATTTTGCTTTTATCAAATATAAGACAAAAGAAGCTGCAGCATCAGCAGTGGAAGGTGAAAATCACTCAATGTTCAAATATAAAACAATTCATGTTCAATATCGTGAAATGTATAATAATTACAGAAGAAAATATTCAAATGAAAATGGTTTAAAATTAAATTTAGCACCACCTCCTGTGAACTTCAAAAAACGTAACTTTTATAATACTCATAAACAGCAAAATTATCAGAATAACCATGAGTTTCCTTATAGGATTAGAGCAAATCCATATTTCGAAAATTTTGTTGATACTGATAATCTAAATCCAAAAACTTACTCACAAGTATTAAAAATGAAAAATTCGGCGTCATTTCAACCAAAAGAAAAATTCAATTTTAGTAGTAGTCATAAAAATAATAGAGTTATACCAAACATTCAACAACAACTTGATGTTTTTGCTTATGATCCCACTTCGAATAATCAACATAATAATTTTGATACCGCCTTCTTTCCACACTCAAATATTGAAACTAGTCAAACTTTTGATAAAGATAATGAAGGTGACGGTTTAATTGATATCCAAGTTACCTCTTCTCATGATAAACATTCAAGTCACGGTAATGCATCATTTAGCGAAGACAATGTTGATAATGATGAAATGTCATTTATGACAACAACAGGCGCCAAAACAGGTTATACTTATAGTTCAGTTGATAACAACGAAACTGATATGCTAAAAATGCATATTCCTCCCCCTTCATCATTTCAATATCCAATGTATTATTATTTCCCTACAAAAGACAGTGGTCATTACATTAGCCCACAAATGCAACCCATACCTTCTAATGGATTTATAGGTAATCCGGCAAAAGGCCCACCACATGCAAACAACAATTATTATTATCCATACCCTAATTTTGCAGCACCAGGTACACCAAATGCACAAATGCCAATCTATCCAATGTATTTTTATCATCCAATTTCAATGATAAATGCGCCACAGGATAATGCCAATTATTCTTCTAGTAAAATCAATAGTGGTGCAGACACCACTAATATAAATTATAATACCCCAAGTCCCAAATAAAACCCTTTGCAACTGAGCTCTATCAGTGGAGTTTTATTTATTAGCCATTCTAATAAATCATTGCTTTGAAGTCCTTGTCCAACTCAATTTCATAAATTTTGAGACTTTGTCATGTTGGAATTGAAAGGAGCCTCTTCTATTTTTCCTTTAAAATACCCATGTTTAAATTCTTTGCTTTTCTCTTGTTTCTTTACAATCTCCCAGATTGTTATTTCTAGTCGTAATAAAATACTATGTTCAAATTGATCAAACCTTAAAAGAAGGTTGTGGTGGCACCATGAATTTTTGTGATGTTCTTTTACAGAGCGAGATATGTATTTTCAGTCTCTTAAGACTTGATGAAGATATATTCTTTTTGGTTGTTTAGCATTACAGCACAATGTCGTACATACCAGAGTTCTATAGAAGAAACTATTGTAGTGCAACACAAAGGGATGGTTTATTGGCACCAGAGAAGAAAAAAACAGGAACAGAGGCCAAGCTGGACCAAACATTGGAGTCCATTTACCAATCATCAAATTTTTTGAAAAGTCTAAACTATAAAGATACTGAGAGCTTATACACCTTCTTGCTTGAGCATGATGTGGAACTAAAAGATGTTTTTAATAGACATAATTTGCCGAAAGTAGAAGCTACAATGGATGTTGAAAATGATATGAATGGACAAATAGATAAAGAGGCAGACCAAAAAGAAGGAGAAAATAGGTTGATTATCAATCCTGAGGAGAAAACAAGAAAGCATATTAAACTTTCTGAAATGAAACAGAAAAACAAGAGCTTGATTTTATGCGTTGATGGCATCCCAAGTGAGGTGAGTGAGTTCACAGCATTAACTGAAAACATACTTGAATATATATTCGACTTGATTTCAACAAATGTCCCTGTATGTACCAGCAAAGACGATAATGAAAACATTGAAATATCCAAAGGTTACCAATGGAGTTGTATGGATGTAAAGAAGAGCAATTTTGAAAATAAGAGTGTTTTTATTGCATTTCAAGACGCCATGATGATGTATTTGTTTATGAACACAATAAATGGACTTAAAATAGATGGATCCAAGAAGGAAATTCAAGTCATCAGTGATGCCACTGTGCAGAGCGAAATAATACCTAAGATCAAAGATATGTTTGATGTAAATTTAGAGAAACTCGATGATTTAAAGCCAGATATAATAAACCATATTGTTGAAGTTGAAAAAGTTGGAAGAGTAACACTTCAAAAACATCAACCAGATGATGACTATTTAGCAAAATTTGAAAGACTCGCCCAAACGTACACTATTGATCCTAAAGATTTAAGAAATATACCTGCCAATATGCTTGATGCAGTGAAACAATATGTTCTTGATTTTAGACTACACGTTTTAACAGATCTTGAAAAAAAACAGAAAGAACGTGCGTTGAAGGATCAAGCCGAAGCACGTAAGGTGAATGGTTTGAGTATAGAGAAAGTAGAAGGAGATAGCAACTTGAAACAAGAACTCAGTGAGTCGTCCACAAAACATATGTCAGATATCGAATTCGAGAGTATGCTACAAAGCAGGAGTAAAGCTGCATTAGAAAAAAGGTATTATATGAGGCTAGGACAATATAAAAGGAAAGAAGATCTCAGATTGAAAGCGTATCATAATTTTTTGAGTTATAATAAACATGACTCTTACGTTTCTAAAGTTGTAACACAAAATAGAAGAAAATTCATGGCCAACTTTGTTGATAATGTTACTAGTACTAAAAATAAAATTGATACCAATTTTATTTATTATACCAAACATGCCAATTATGTGAAATACAGATTGAAGGTGAAGGAAAATGAAGAACAATTGGATCTCAATGATGAACGAGACGAAGAAAGGGAGCTAAATGAATATAAAGAAAAGCATGTAGATGTTGACATGACGGATGTTGCTGAAAATTCAACCGACATAGCTGGAAATAAGCCACACGCCGACGATACACCTGCGAAATCCCAAAACACAGAAGTTCCTGAAAAGAATGCAGAGCAAGAACTCCGAGATGCAGAATCACTCCACACAAGGGAAGAACCAAGGTCTCTTGAAGGTGATTCCAACACAGATCAAAAAAATACTTTAAATTCTAAAATTTTGCAGACTATCAAAGAAGTTTTGGATCTCGAGGTTGAATCTTCCAGCATTGCGTTTATTGAAGCTTACATCCAAGAAACTGCTACTGCTGATGTTGACAAAAGGTCCAAAGCATATCGTGCATTTAAAGGTGAGTTGACTGTGCTTTTGGGCAATCCAGCAGCAAAGAAACTTGATGCAGTTATTACCAAACTACTGAAATTGGGTAAGTAATGTATAATAGGGCCATATTTTATATTTGTAGATGTATTACGTATCTAACATCCCGTTTTTACACTTCTGTAGCCAATGCCATGGAATTTCACCAAGTTTTCTTCTTTAAAGGCTCGTGGCCAAAATTTAAACATGAGACTTGATCTTTTTTTCCACTATAAGAGAGTTTTTTGTGATATTTACAAACCAGAGATAATCCAATGTCAAAGGAAACACGCAAACCATTAGGATATGTAAAGAAGACATTGTTTCATTCACGACTTCCAATCCATGTGTTTTTCAATTTCTTAATCCAAGAAGATAATGATGTTTATTTGAAAAGTCAAAATAAAGTGATATCGAAGAATAATCTTCTAGATTTAGGCCAATTTTCATGGCATTTTACCAGCCAAGAGCCAAGACAGATAGAATTCAAGTCTAAAAATATTCGAAAGGCAGGATATGGTGATGATGCCAGTACCAAACTCGACCAAGAAGGCGATATTGATATGAAGTACGATGAAAATGGAAATTACATACCTGACGAGCTATACAACGTGCCTCTAGAAGGTCTGGACAAAATCATGGTTTATTACAGTTCTTTTTCTGTTAGTAATGGTCCTTGTATACCACTGCCACATCCGGTTTTAACAGCGGGGGTCATTAAAGCAAAGGGTAAATTCGAAGAAGACACACTGGTGTTATTATTGAAGAATGGCGATATATTATGTATCAGATTTATCAAGCATTTTAGTAATTCAGGTGTGGAAATAATACCGCATGTTGTTGATGTAACTTCAATCAACCCCCTTAGGCTATTCCAAGATCAACGAAATGTATATAAATTTGATTCCAGTTCAAAGAACAATATTTTGTTTTTGACAAGCAGTAACGGTCAATATTTTATTTATTTCATTGCATACGATGAATTTGGTATTCCAAGATTGAATCATTCACATAATTACTTATCTGACAATGTTATTAACCAATGTATTGTGCCGATCACAATAGACAGAGACGCATTCATAACATTGGAAATGGGTAATAACATACTCACATTGCAATGTATTTATGATTTAAACAAATTCTTCAAATCATCAATTATGATGAAAAATTCTTTTGAAATTCCTTTACAGATGATCTCATTAAAAGAATCAAATTCAATTTTATTTTTACAAGAAACAGGTTATACAATTAAATCGTTATCATTTTGTATAGAAGGGGAAGAGTTGGAACCCACCAGGGGAAAATATACTATGAGTTCAGGTTCTTTTGTTGTAAATTCATATTATATACCCATGAGAAAAGTTGATCATTTTAATTTACTGGAAGACTATCCTCCAGAACTTTATAAACATGATCAAATACTAGTTTCTGCAACAGATTCCTTTGTCTATGTCTTTGATGTTTTTTATCATATAAAATTACACAAGTATCAAACTAAGATAAACAGACTTTTCAAGTATAAATCAGCATTAACTTTTTTTTCATTTGAATTATGGAATTCAACTTCAGAGTATATGCTAGAAAATTCAAATGAAATGGGTCTTACCGAAACTAAAAAGGTAAAAATAGCAAAACATGAGGATCCTCCAACTTTGGAACTTGTGGAGGAATACTGGATGGAAATTAATCCATATCCATTATTTGATTTTGAAATAATACCTTCTTCAAGCAAAAATTCAATTGAAGGTTTTTCACAAGAATTTTGGGCTTTAGCTGGTGCAGAATCCAACCATTCCTTAATGAATTTAAAATATGGATACATAGGCCAGAAAAGAGACCTAGATGTTAAACTATTTGATATTGACAAGATAATTCACTATTATGACAATAAATATTGGCTATCCGGTGAAAATAGAACAATTTTAGCAACGTTCGATAATTTTAGTCAAGAAGAAAAATACTTTGAACCGATTTTTGAAATGGAATTAGATGGAACTGTTATATGTATAAGCTATGGTGTTCCATTCAGTAATGTCATTACTCCAAAATATATTTCTATTTTTGAAAATGAATCTTTAGTATATCGCTTTGAATTACAAAATAAGTGTATATTGGCGGCGATGCACAGAGATCTTGTTGCCACCTTATCGTATGATAGTGAAATGGGATCTTATCATTTATCTACTTTTAGAATTAAAAGCGGCTTGGAGCCGGGCTCATTTGAAGTAATTGATATCAAAAATGATTTTGACAGTTCAATGGAACAAAGCCTTTTTACCGATATTTCTTTGATAGAGTTTGCAGCCATGAAGGGTACTTTGTATTTACTCGTTGGAACACACAAAAGTGAGATTTATCTATTCGGCTTTAAAGATAATATATTTAACTTAGAAGGAAAAGTTGAAATAAAAGAGCATGAATCCAATCATAATGTGACATATGAAGGCTTAATAAGCCATTTTGTACCTTATCAGTTACATTTAATTGATGCCGATGGAAATTTGGTGCTGACCTCTCAAAACGGTGAATATATCATTGGTCATATTGATTTTCGTGTACCATTGAAACCTGAAATTAGTGTATACCTTTTCGCAAAACTGTCAGATAATGGTTATTTAGATATCATTTCGATTGCAAATGGAAATGTGATATTTTTAAAAGCCAAGTACTTATGGAAACTGGATCTAGGGATTTCGTTTTATCCACAGAAAGTTATCACAGATGAAAATAAAGAATATCCAACAACATGTGCTGTGAACGTTTTGGGGGAGGCTAATTCTGAATATGAAAATCTTTTACTGATACAAAATAACTCGTTAGTGACTGTAGAGGTGCCGAAGAATCCGTCAATGTTAGTAAGAAGCAAGAATTTTGGCATTCCATGCATGAAATTGCAATATGTTTTAGGGATTGATATATTTGTGATGATTAAATTTCCAGGGTTGAACAACAGTCTGCCACAGTTATTATTTGCTGACCCCAAGACGATGAAAGTTATCAAAGCATCAACAGATTTAGATACAATCTTTAAGAAAAAGGAAACCCCCGTTTCTTTATTTGAGTGGAGACTTTATGATAATGATAAGCTTTGTGTTACATTAGTTGTTGGATGCAATGTGGGAGAAGGAAAAGCAGGATCAATGAAAATTCTTAAGCTGTCAAAATCAGGAAAAGATATAAAAGTAAGGTTATTATCTTCAGTTCAAGAAAATAAACCAGTTACGCATATTAGTGAATTTACTGTTCCGAAAACAAAAATATCTCATTTAGTGTATTCTACGGGGAATGAGATAGTTTCATATTTGTACTTGACATCTGATAAAAAGCTAACGGAAAGAAATGTTGTATTTAGTGGAACTGAATTAATCAAGAGGTTTACGGTTAGATTGAATGAAAAGAAGGAATATGAATTTTTCATTACTTTTCAAAACTATACTACAGCTAAGGTTGTGTATGAGTTTCCAACCATCGATCGATTAAGGGTAACACAGGCATCTAACAACTTTTGTTCGGATGTTTTACCATTGGGAGATGAGTTTACGGTAAAAAATGATTTCAACCAGGGAAAAATAACTATTGAGCAAAATGAATTTATTGAAACTTCCGATGTTGGATATATGCCAAGACTCGGGCAAATAGACTCTTATCCTCCATGGGTTTCTATCAGAGACAGAGTTCAGAAAAAATTTAAACAGTTTATAACCGTTGGAATAAATGGTGAAATTGACCTGATCAAATTTGAGAATGATCCCGATCTTAAATTGTTTTCCAGGTTTAATAATTCCAAATATAACAATGGCACTTTTCTATTATCTGAATACAAACCAAAACCGTTGTTGTGTAATATCACCAATTCAGCTTCATTTACGGTAAAAAATGGTGATCTTAGTCAATTTGATCAATCACTGGATAAACTTTTGAACTCTACAATATTTTAATTATAAAAAAAAAACATCATTTTATTTATAAATCAGATTACACAGAACCACAGATAAACTTCATATACTTAATTTTGCTTACTTTGTTTAATTTTTTCTAATAAACTGTTGATTCTCGGCCCCATCAGCGGCTGTCCTTTTCTTGTTTTAGTGGATTGAACACGCTCAGTTTGTCGTCTACGTTGAAGATCTTTTTGTTTCATAGATTCTATTTTTTCTCTAGTTTTTTGCATCTTTCTTTCCTTATCCTTTGCCTTTCTGTCTCTTTTTAACAGCATTCTTTCTTGGAATGTCAATGCTTGACGGTTTTGTACTTTACTTTTAATCATTTCAACACCTGAACTCTCTGCACCTTTATTTTCATCTTCAGATTCCTCTGCTTCAGAAGGTGTATTTTCATCTTGATTTTCTTCTCCATCAACGTTATTTTCTTCGGAAATTTCGTTATTTGAAACATGTTCGTCTTTCGCCACATCAATTCCTTCTTTTTCTAATAACTTGAAGTAGTTTTTTCTTAATCTGGCCCTATGTGTTAAAGCTCTTCTGATTTCATCTGTTTTTCCTTGTTTCCCATTTAAATATTTTCTCGTATCCTTTTTTCCTCTAAAGTTTCCCCCCTGTCTATTAAATCCACCTCTTGCACCACCTCTTGCACCGCCTCTTGAGTTTCTAACAGCACGTCCTGTCATTGTCCTTGTATATTTTATATATCACTGAATCAACAATTTATGTTAAACATAAATATTTATTATATATTAAATTTTTTCAAAATTTTCACTTTCCTATTTCGTCGAATCGTTTGGCATATCGTGGACATTTTGCATTTGGTGTAGTTCAAGTTCACATCAGATTCAGACCAGTGTGTACCAAATAAAAGAGTCCGTTCTCGTAGACTAGAAGTTAAGAAGAAATCTTCTTGTTTATTTATTGGGAATTGGTATAATATAATCTTGTTTGTTGAGTTTGGAAATATATTTATTAGCATAACTGAAATTTTTCATATTAGAACATAACACCAACATCACACCAATACAGCATAAAAGCACACAACAGCACATTTACAATGTCTCATATTAGACTAGCATTTGAAAGATATATGGATTTGATATCCATCAAACGACGGGAGGAAATGTTGAAATGGTCTGTGGATTTTTCATCATTATTGATAAATGACACCAATCACACTACAGCTACAACACATTCTTTCAAGCAAAGCATACTATCACCATCCTTTTTTAAGAAACTGATAAATCCACAACTAAGGAATAAACTTTCTCGTAGGAAACATATATGGCTAATGACGAGAGATTTCACTTCGACGACGACTAGATTTTTTGACAACAACTATGATATTTTAGTCAATGATAATACAATTGATGTTGATATCGAAGAAGATGCAATGCAAAGATTTACAGAACTCACATCAGAACTCAATTATTTTAATCCACATACACCCGAAGCTTATACGCCCGACATCATAGCTAAAGTTTCTAAATTATTTGATTGGCTATATTCTAACAAACAATATTACCTTGCATTTCAATTGTTAAAACAAGTTACGCCTAATTATAATTTGTTTTTTAAATTCAATCATTATAGTAAAATCATTGAAGTTTTTGATAGACATGGAACGGTTAATGATTTATTCCAATTTTGTGAGATATTCAAATATGAAAAAATCCCAAATATATGGAGAAAAGTCGATAGATTAAATTCACATCCATTAGTAAGTCAACTAATTAATTTTTCCAATTCAAACTCTTTTGATGAAGCTAAGAGGTTATTGGATAACTTTTCAGGAGTGAAATCTCAAAATGGTATGAAATATTTGATTTTTCGTATATCTTCATTACTTTACAAACAATTTGACCAAAAGTCTCAAAACCAATTCTATAATTTTCTTTTGACATTAGATGACCAATTGATAAAATTTCTACCTCCATCTTTAGTATCACAACTTTTTAATACCTACACGACACAATACAATCCTAGTTTAGATCAACAATACCAATTTATAGAAAGATTTATCAAACCACATTATGATCCTTCAGAGATTGATGAAAACGCATTTCAATATAGGGTGATTTCATTGTTACCCAAAGAAAACTCCCAGATCCTAAAGTTTAGACTTTGGTTTAATTATTGTTATAATAAAGAAAAATTAAAATACGACAGAGAAATTACTCCTATAATTTATTTGAGAAATAATAAAATACATTACTTACCAAAACTTTTTGAAGAACATTTAGGTCTTACAGGTAAAGATCTATCAACTGCAATTTCTATACTTATCTACACACATAGTAAATACGAAAATAGGCCAACCTTTGGTTTACTTTATTTTCGATTGAAACAAAAATTGCTATTGAATATAGAAAAAATCGATAAGATCGGTTATTTAACATCATTTACTAAATTAAAACAATTTGACAAAGCTGAGCAGTTTTTGAAAAAATGCTTGAAAGAGGATCCATTATTTGAATCCGATGAAACATTGAATCCAATGCTTGTTATTTTAGCAAAGTCTAAAGATTGGGATAAATTAGAGAGTATTTATATGCAAAGATATGCATTTAATGAAACAATTACTAAAGACCAATATATCACTCTTTTCACTGCATTAGCCATCAGACCTGGTACAAATAAAATTATTATGGAACTGTGGGAAAATTATTTAAGAAGGGGTTTTGAACCAAACGATAAAGTTTTATCATCAATAATTCAGGTATTTGTTAATATTAAGTCTTACGAGGAAGCATTACAATGGTTTACTGCATATTCTCATTATAATGTAAATTTAACTACTAAATCATATAGTTTGATGTTGAGAGTTTTGACTTGTATGGGTAAAAGTGATACATTTTTTAAAGTTTTAGATGAATTGTATGCTAGAAATACAAGATTGACTAAGTATACTTTTACTCCAATATTTACGCAACTTTCATTACTTGGTGACTATAGAAGTATTGAAATTATTTTGACTGAATATTATCCAAAATTTAATTTAAATGTGGAAAGAGATGATTCAAGATGGATGATGCAATCACATTATCATGCACAAAGATTTGGGATAATTGTTGATACTTATCTGGAGATGAAGGAAGACGAAATTTGTTATAAAGATAGTTTGTTAGCATTGGAGTCTGCACTTAAATACAGTGACATTTCCACATTTGAAAAAGTTTGGGGGAAGGCATTCAATTTACATTTTAAAAGAGACGAAATTGATATTAGAGCATATATTCCATTTATGTCATATTGGGTTAGAAAAAATGGTACATTTGATGTTGAAACTAAATTAAAAGAAATTAAACAAAATATTAACAATAAAAATTTACCCACAATATTATTTAATCAAATGATCTTTTCAGCATTACGAACACACAGACCATGGTTGACTAAGAGAATTGTGAAAGCTGCACTAGAACATAATGTGATTCCATCTCCTAAAATGTATTCATTAATTTTACAAAGTAATGTTTCAATGCCATGGATTGCTAGAAATAGTATTGATGAAACCATTACTATTTTAGAGGAATTTTTAGTAAATAGAAAAGAGGATAGATTTGGTAAGATGGATGATGATATTAATCCAATGTCTTTAAAGCTTGTAATCAAATCAATTATTAAATATAAGGGCGTTGAAGAAGCAAGAAGATTATTTGAAATGTATGTTGAATTATCCAAAGACAATATATCAGATAATATTCGTATATTGAGTATTGAACTAATGTTATTGGGTGAAGAAGAAAGATGGATTGACTTTGATGGTTGTTATGAGACCTATTATAATCTAATCACTACATTATTCAAAAAATCCAAGTTGAAAGACGATGAAACCAATGACAGATTCAGTAATGTTCCTGAATTCAAAAGGCTAGATAGAGTCAATGACGTTTTCTTGGAAACCAACACAGAAGAATATAAGATATCAGGTGTTAATGATGCCAAAGTGAAAATTCCCAATTGGATTAAAAAGTCCCATTATGATATATGGATCTATAGATTGAAACAATTGGAAGTTGCTGAAAGTTTAAAAGAAGTGGTTCAAATTGTTGAAAATCTCATGTCCAAAGGAATAGTTTTCAGTAGTAGAAATTTAAACGACACAGCATTGTTTTTGAGTGAACGTCCTGAATTGTTAGAAGAAGCTGCATCGTTTATCGACAATTTCATTCTGCCATACCATATTGATAACAAAAAGATAGAACATATGACAATGAGATATAAAACTAACAAAATTCCGGGTATTAAGAAAAAGCCGCTTTATGAGTTCAACAGCGGTGTTTATTACCAAGTAATGAAGAACCTATCAATCAGTCTAGACGAAAGACTTACACCCGACAAACGGGAGCTTTTCCTTTCGAACATTGCTAAATCTCCCAACAAATATATTTTGAAGAACCTGGAACACCTACTATCAGAAAGACGCCATATCAGGTCCAGTTACTTGAAGACAAGGAAACTGCGTACTGAATTTTATAGAGATATGAGGACCAGCATGAAGAAGGCATCTTTTAAGTCCCAGTACAATAAAAAGATGATCAAAGTAAATGAAATCATGGGATACACCGAACAGAAACAGGCATTAATCAGAGAGATGCATGATGTTACGCAAAAGATCCGTGTTTTGAGTAGGGAAAACGGCGGCAAGATATGGGATTCCGTCAAGATGGCGCCTTACAATACACAGGCTGCACAGTTGATTGAACAGAAACGGACTATCAGAGGCCGGATGACTGCTTTAAGGAAGAAAAAGGCCGATACTTTAAACCAAATATCCCATTCTGTCGACCCTGCTCCCAAGCCCTTCTTAGTTGGAAGAGTCGATATCTCCAAGGTCTGAAGGGCAAGGTCTGAATGCCAAGGGATGAACTGGCACTACATCGTATTCATATACACTGACCTATTGTATTATTATATAAAAGACTAAAAGACTAAAAGACTAAAAGACTGCCAACTTATTTTTATAAAGACGTTTAAAACATGAAATTGCTGTGCTGAGCCACCGTGATGATTTTGATGGCAAAAATCAAACCATGTACAAAACATGAACATCAACATCTCTTTTTTGAACCAGAGCAGCCACGACCCATACTGCAACACTAGACACATGAGGAGGTTCCGTGCCATCAAGCTGAAAATCAAAACCAACCTTTCGTCGAAAACAGTGGAGAATGAAGGGCCGTGTGGCACGACAGTGTCCATGTCAGGAGTTTTGTCACATTCCGTGAACTCCAAAAACCAAGGGCCTTCTGCACAAGACCTCAACTCGATCTCCAAATACACGTTTAAAGGAAGAGCTACGTGTGTTCAGATCGAGACCAAATTGCTCAAATACCTGGCCACGGCCGAAGAAAGTCGCAATTATGGCACCATGATGAAGGTTCTGGCCATTCTGGAATTTGCGTTTGTAACAGGCTCCGAAGACTTTTACGACGTCTTTACCCAGGGCACTGGATGCTGGAGACTCAAGACCATCTATGAAACCATGTCCGGAAAATCCGACGTGATCGAAAACATCCGAACTTTGATTTCCCAGATTCTCGGCATGTGTGAAGACCCCAACCAATGGACTTCCCGAAGACACGAGTACCAGTCGATTCGACAAGAAATCCACACTCCTACATCAAGACACAGTTTTGAAACAGGACTGTCACCCACCTTTTATCAGAAACGCCCCAGCATCGACACTTTCAGACCTTCCCGACCAAGTCTGGCATTGTCCTTGAACAGAATCGAAGAATGACTTTGTGTCTCTTGTTGACGTTTCTTTTGCACTTTTGCACTTTCGGCACTTTTTTTTACTGGTTTGTCTCTGTCCGTGTTTCCGGACCCTAATACTATTCTTAATCCGCCCTTAATTTTACTCTTTATAGACTCATTACTCAATGCATACTCTCTGTCCTACTATATAGCCCGGATTCATTTGTAATATGGAATCTTCAACATGAAAAACGTCAAAATGCCAAGTTTCGCTTCAACCCATTTTGCGACACGAGTTGATTGACAAGTTAAGCAAAACAGAGATTTAATCCGTTAATATAGACCAGTAGAACAACAAGATGTACTCGTTGTCTCAAAGAGCCAGTGTACTGAGCTCGTATATTACTAGTGTTCTTTTTGCGGTGTTTGTTCTTGTGTCGGTGGTGACATTGGCGTCTACAAATGGTGTTGTTGAACCGTTACGTTTCAAAACTTCAAAACCAATAGTGGTGTTGAAAAACACTAGAAACTTTGGAGGAACAAAAAATCAACCTAAGGAGAATGCCAGATTCAAGTTTGACCTGGTTGCCGACTTTTCGGATCTTGTTGATTGGAATACAAAACAGATTTTTACATACGTTTTCGTCGAGCTGGATGACGTGTCAGGAAACAATAATGCTGCCGATGATGATATTTCCGACAATAAATTGATTATTTGGGATAAAATATTGACTGACAAGAACTCCATGTACATCAATTATAAAAATTTGAAGTCGAAATACTCAATTTGGGATTACGCTTCTGAACTCCATGGACGCACGGGTACTTTCAAATTAGGATACAACGTCCAACCACACGTTGGGCCACTGACGTTTGGTGAAGTTGAATTGAATCAAACTTTTGTCTTTCCTCAAGTCAAAGTTCAATAGTTATACATGATATGCTTTCTTGTTGAGGATCCATTAAATATTAGCCATTTTTCAGTTTCATAAATATATTTATTTGTATTTATTTATATTAATTTTATTTCATTTTATTTTCTAATTATACATATACAAATAGTGATATAAAAAGTTTGAGTTTAATTAACCAGTTCTGTTTTGAAAATACCGTCATTTTCAACAACAATAATACTATTGCTATTTTCAGATTCTAATAAGCCCATAATTCGGCCATTATCTTCTAATTCGAATCTCGAACATACTTCAATTGATTTTCCCTTTTTGTCTAAAATAATGTAGTTGTTGTTACAAACAAGAAATGAAGTAAAAATATCAATTAATAATTGACTTTTATTAGGGTTTTCAATTTTGGTCTCTATTGTCACATCATTTTTACGCATATCAAACAATAAAAGCTTTTCAACTGTACTTATAAATAAGAAATATCCATTTGATGCAAACACAAAATCTCCAATATCTCCACATTCAATATTCAGTTTAATCGTACGTTCAGATAAATCATAAATATCAATTCCTTCTCTATCTTTATAAGATAAGCCAACCAACAAACCATCAGGATGAAATTTTATTAATTCTAAGTCTTCACTGAGTTGCTGACTATACACACTCTGACTATTGAAAAATACTTCAAATTCATTGTTCGAAGATATAATAAACAATGGAAGTGAAGGATGTGCAACTACATTTTGAACTGAATCCAATTCAACAGACAGTGGTTTCGAATCTTTTGATCGAATATTCATGATTTGGTAATCTGAAGAGTCTATTTGTGATATTAAATATGGTTCATTTTGCATCCAAAAGCAGTGTGAATTTTTAGCATCAACTTTTGAAATAACTTTCATTTTTTTTGCATCTAGATCCACCAATTCGACTAAACCAGTAGAATAAACAACAATACTTTCATTCTTTGTACTGTTAATATCAATATTGATCACGTCCAACTTCTTTCTACTTAGTCCCGATTTCTTATTAATTGAGAGGTTAAGGTTTTGAACATCCAAAGAATATAGGGGAGAAGCTCCCTTTCTTTCTTTATTCTCCTTTTTATGTAAGACTAACAATCTTTCTTGTTCTGAACGTAATTGCCCGACAACATCGGTCAGGAATTCATCTTTATCAACATTCTCAACATTCTCAACAGTATCTACATTAGGAACCGGCATTTCTGCATCTCCATTGGCTATTAGTTGGGTCAGTGCATTTCTTGCCTCATCTCTTTCCTTGAATGCACCAACTGCAACTTTAACAGCTGCATCTTGTCTATACAGAGCCAAAGATAGTTCTTTCTTAGTTTTATCTAATTCAGAACGTAGATGAAATAATTCTAAACTTAAAGAATCCCATGCATTTTGAAATGCCGAAAGCATCGTAGGAATGGATGAATACGTAGGATTGGCTATTTCTTCTGAGCTTGGAATAAATGATTGAACATTTTGAATAGGTATTATATCCGATAATGTCATTGGTTCATTGTTGATTGGATCTGTACCGTTGTTTTCAACATGCAATTCCAACACTTTAGCATCAAAAATACAGTTAGATTTTAATGACAATGCGGGATTTTGTGTGGGCGTCTTAGTCAATGTACAAACAAGCATTGTTAGCTAAAGAAAACCTCAACAGAGCCAAATTTCCTTCTGTTTGTATATATAACTATGTATACACAAATATCAACTTAACATAAATTGAAAGAAAATGTCTTTAAATGCGCATAGTTCAAATCAAAATTTTCCCTTGATATTTTTCAAGATAAGTCAATCAATCAGCAAATAAGTAAGTATACACAATTTCCAGAGTTGAAGACAGTATAATGTTATTTATTTAAATGTATTTAAATATATATATATATATTAAGATCCGTTGAGGACGTAGAAAAGTACTATTCTATAAAATGTAGGTGAGATACAAATATAAACAAGAAAGTGGAAATTGGGGCGGTTCTAGAGTTGAATTAGGAGCCAGCCTTTGCGTTGAAAACAGAAACAAAAACTAAACCAGGTTGAAAAGAGTAAGAGTCGTAACAGAAAAAAAACAGAAGTAGAATAAAAGGAATGGAAATAGGAGAGGGACAAAAACAAAGTGAGAGGAGGAAAATCGTAATAGTGTTGAATGTTGTGTGAAAATATGACAGTTGATGTCATTTAATGGTTGTAAATGGAAAGAGTGAAAGAATTCAATTGATGTCATTAAAAAGAGCAAAGATTCTATCATCAGCATGAACATAATCATTATCAACTATGTTGACTAATGCATAATCATCAATTAAAGATGTAATAAAATTTGAAGATTTTAAATCAACTAATCTATCCTCTTCTTCAGGTTGAGATTGTAAATCGCTTGATGAAGCCTTTAAGACATTTGACCATTTCTTTAAAATAAGGTAAAGTTCATCCTTCCAGGCAATAAAAGAAACCTTTTCAACAATAGTTGGTTGTGCAATTTCTTTACCTGGAAAGCAACCCCAAGTAACTGCATTGACATCAATTTGATCAGTAACATTTGTATGGAGTAAATTATTTGAATCAGAATCAGTGATAAAATAGTTCAAAACATTATAATCATTTTCAATATTGACTTTATTAATTCTGTC
This sequence comes from Pichia awuae, assembly GCA_030563725.1. Taxonomy (NCBI): domain Eukaryota; kingdom Fungi; phylum Ascomycota; class Pichiomycetes; order Pichiales; family Pichiaceae; genus Pichia; species Pichia awuae. The sequence goes on from JAJMJV010000045.1 coordinate 46,775, forward strand.
AAGTAAGACATCAATTTTAGATTTTGGTAATAGGAATTCTAAATATTGCTTTTGATAAACATAACCATTTGATGGGCCCCAACCGAAAACTTGATCAGTTGATTCCACACCATTAATTTTTGGTTGGGAATTAATGGTTAATATACCATTTTCATTCAATTTAATTAATTCAGATTTAATAGAATCTATTTCATTTGTAACCTGAGTATCTGACCATGGTAAACAAGTGATTTCATTTCTTAAATATCTATTGATCAATTGACCTAAATCTGTTGGGTTTGTTGGTTTATCCCATAATGATAAAATTTTAGTCGCAGAATGACGAATAATTTCGTGTTCAAACATATCTAAGCTACCAAATGCAGGTGATCTTGAATCGCCCCAACGACCATTTGGAAATTCGTCCCAATTATTTGTACGTTGAATATAAGAAAATTTTCTGTTTTTCCAAAAAATTGGTCTGACATTTTCAGTTTCTCTTGAAGGATTGAGTGATTTTCTCCATGGTTTAGAGTTTTCATTTTCATAATTAATTTTTGAAGCTGATGAAATTAAATTTAAATTGTCCAATAACATCATTGTTGCCTTTTCTAAATTCATTGTGTAAAAATGTAAATGATTGATTAATTTTGATTCAATCAGGGTATTACATAATTCTGTCATCAAAAGACAACCTTCATCTCTGACTTTGGCGTCATCATCTTTAATTGGATCTAATCTATCTAGAAATTCTTGAGGAATACTGACACCATTCCATTTTGCCCTTCTTAAGAAGGCACTGTAATTTGAAATCGGCATAATACCGGGAATAATAGGCATTGTAATACCAGCTTCCTTACAATCTCTACACCATTGCATGAATTTTTCAACATCATAAAACAATTGGGTCACAATAAAATCTGCACCAACATCTTGCTTTTGCTTTAAATATTCCAAGGTTTTAGAATCGTCTGGTTCTTCCGGGTGACCTTCAGGATAACCTGCAACACCAATACAAAAATAATCACCAAAATTTTTTCTGATGTGTTTGATCAAATCCTTTGCATAATTGAAATCCCCAGTTGATTCAGAACCATCTAATGGTGGATCACCTCTTAATGCCAAAATGTTTTGACATCCCGAATCATAAGCTGATTGAAGTGCATTGTCAATTAATGACAATGGCATGTTTGTACAAGTCAAATGCATACAAGTTTCTAGACCCAAAACTGTCGATGTTGTATTGACCATTTCCGAAGTCAAAGTTGACAGTCTACCACCGGCGTTCCATGTAATATCAATGAACAGTGGATTCAAATTGTACATTCTATCCATTCTGTCATATAAGTTTTGAACACCCTGTGATGTCTTTGGGGTGAAAAACTCAAATGAAAAAGTAGCCGGTGCCACATCTTCCTTGTGTGCTTGCAACAGTTTATCGGTGATCTTCATCTTGTTGTCAAAGAGTATAAAACAAACAAATCAAAAAGAGCCCCAACAAATTCAAAAAAAAACTTCAAATTCCAATGATGTTGAAATCAGTCATTTTGAAAAATGTATTTACATGTGAAAAATATTGAAAAATTCCAAAAAAGCCTGAGAGCTTCAAATCAAGAAGTTTTTTTGGGTGTTTAACATTTTGAGCCAGTTTAGAGGCCTTTTTTACGCTTTTTTTTAGTGTGGTAAGACTGTTTTAAAATATTCACGATAACCTTGTAAAGTTTGACTTCAGTTAGATGTCGTATACCATGTAATCATCTTTTAATCCAGTTATATTCCTTTTACAGTGCGTTTGACAAACCAGTGTAGTTAAAAAAAACTTTTGCTATTTTTTTGCGTCGATCGACGTTTTATTTTTATTTTTTTATTTTTTTATTTTTTTATTTTTTTATTTTTTTATTTTTTTATTTTTTTATTTTTTTATTTTTTTATTTTTTTATTTTTTTATTTTTTTATTTTTTTAT
>JAJMJV010000046.1:0-48398 GCA_030563725.1 Pichia awuae
ACTTCATGACATATGCATATTGTAATGACTAAGACATTAGGTAATGCCTTATTCATGTCATTGTCATTGATTATGTCATTACATCATGACTTATATATTTCATATTCAACAAGTAAATTTTTCTAAACTCTACTAGCTTTTGTATTTAAAAAAAAATTCCTACGTTTTCTTTTTGCTTAAAACACGTGTGTATGACATCATCAATTTATGCTTATCTTTTAGCTTTATATTTATAAAACTAAAATAGGTCTTTTAATAAACAAGCAATGCCCGTGTAGCGTAATGGTTAACGCGTTTGACTTCTAATCAAAAGATTCTGGGTTCGACTCCCAGCATGGGTGCAGGCATTAGCTTAATTTTTTTCATTTTTATGCCTAAATTTGCATTACGATTCTGAACTCATATAATAAGGATGAAGATTAATTATACTTTCGTACAATAAATATAATATGGTATTATAGTTATCCAATGAAGTTTGCTATTGCTAATGGAAATTTAACCATTTACATACCATTTACTCAGTGTTCTTGAAACTTAATTTAGAGTGAAAAGAATAGGAAAACAAATAAAGTAGTATAAGATTTTGAACTAAACAATTATAAACATAATATATTATAAATAATACTAGCTAATAACTTATTTTAACTTTAAAGTAGTGTGACACTTACCACAGTATTGTCTGTTTTCCATGTTAGCCATGAAAATACCTGGACCACACTTTGGACATTCGTTTCTTAACTTAGTGACCTTTCCATCACCATCAACTTGGTAATAGTGAAGAACAGCTAACTTAACAGACTTGTGCTTGTGCTTAATCTTCTTTGGGGTGGTGTAAACCTTCTTCTTTCTCTTCTTACCACCACCTCTTAATCTTAAGACTAAGTGTAAAGTAGATTCCTTTTGGATGTTGTAGTCAGATAAGGTTCTACCGTCTTCTAATTGCTTACCAGCAAAGATTAATCTTTGTTGATCAGGTGGAATACCTTCCTTATCTTGGATCTTTTGCTTGACATTGTCAATAGTGTCAGAAGATTCAACTTCTAAAGTGATGGTCTTACCAGTTAAGGTCTTAACAAAAATTTGCATCTTTAGGATCGTCTGCAAAAAATGCTTCTTTCTTACCTTGAAATTCTGAAGGAAAAAAAAGGATAGATGTAAAGAACAGTTATTTTCTGTAAACTTAAACTATTTGAAATTGGTCTTCGTATCTAACAGATTTGCTAAGAGGAAGAGAAAAATTTTTGGACGAAAATTTTTTGCGCGCCTGGTTTTTTTGAGGGTTTGCAAAACCTATACCAAAGCACGTGATCAACATCAAAATAGAGAAACCAGTTTTTGGCCAAATTTACACGCAGCAACAAAAAGGTAAAGAAAATTCCGATACCGGGAATCGAACCCGGGTTTGCCCGGTGAAAGCGGACCGTGATAGCCATTACACTATATCGGAAGAACTTGTAAATTTAGCGGCGGTTACATATTAGACTTTGGTGGGGCTACAAGAACACAACGTGTTTGTAGAATCTGGGCTGTGCAGCGAATTTTTGACCAGAAATGAGTATCTGAAGGCTCAGCTGTACAATTTTTATACAAAATAAAATAATATCATTTAGTTTGTTGAATTGCTGTGGCAATTGAGTTGCTTTTTAGTGGTGGACCTACCAGCCCTTTTTCATTGACAAAACAAAACAAGGGAGTTTTTACATTGTTTTTTGATGAGACAAAACTGAAAAAGTAAATGTTTGCCGTCACATTCATATCCTTTTGGTTATTTTGTCATTGCACTAATTACGGCGGATTTGAAATATAAAACACATACAGACAAATCAAATAAGTACTAAGTACTATAAAGACACTGCTGGAACTTGAATAACGATACAATGTCCAATAACTACCCTTCTCTCAACAATAAACCACTCCATGTTACGGCTGCAAAATAACATCTGTACACCAAAAATACCCGAAAAATTCAAAAGCTTCTAAAGCACTAAAATTTTTTTTTTGAAATTTTCAACTTTTCAGGTCCCTAGAATAAAGGTTCAATTGAAATAGTTAAACAAACTTTACCTCCTATTAAAGTTTTCATTTTAATTCACAGAACAAAAATACTAAATTAGTAGTATTTGATTTTAATTTCAAAATAAGAAAATTGCATTATTGTTTTTGAAAAAAATTTACACCACAGAAATTTCACATAATATACTGAAGTAATACCAACAAATGTCACAAGTAGAATCAAATGATGTACTTGACTTTGATAATTTGCTAACATCCGCTAAAGAATCTATATCTGATATTAAACTGCCAGAATTGCCATCATTGGCTCAGAAAGAATTTGATTTTTCAGAACTGGAAAAGCACATGAACCTAAACGCATCACAATTGTCATCCCAATTTCAACATTCAGAAGTCAACGATGAATTGTTTTTAGCCGATACTAATACTAATGCATTGAAAAATAGCAGCAGAGTTTTAAATTCATGCAGTCTTTCACAATCTCGAGATATATTACACACTAGTGGAAACACCAGTTATAATTCATCACCTGAATCAAACTTTTCTTACACTCCTATTGATTCATTAGGCTCATGTACATCTGAATCAACTGTGGGTAATGAGTTGGCGGAAATGGGAGAAAAATTGTTCAAGAACCATTTACTAGAAAGCGATTTTTCAAGCCAAATAGATAGTATTAAATACGCTAGCAATAAGCAACAATCACAACCACAATCACAATCACAAATAAAAACAGAAACAGAAACAGAAACAGCAAAAGAAAATGATACTAATTTAGAAACAGATTTAGGAACCGAAAAGTTTTTGTTGGATAGTTTTGCATTTGATAAAGAAATAGAACACATGATTTCAGGCCCTTCTGATTCAACATCCAATAACAGATACCCTTTGAATAAAAACAATAAAAGAGGTCAAAATGACTTTTCTGATATACTAGACCCTAATACTGAAAGAAAAAAGCAAAAGAAACAGCCTGCATTATCTATGCCAATACCTAATACATCATCTACATCCGAAGATAAGGTTTTAAAATGTTTCTCAATATTGAAAACCAATTATCTGTCTTTATGTAAATCATACAATCAAGCTGTTAACAAATTATCAGTTGTGGAACAAGAAAAAAACATTTTGAAATTTGAACTACAAAAGGCCACTAGAGAAAAGGAACATTCAGAAACAGAAAAGGATCGATTTTTTTTGGAGAGAGAGGAAATGAAATCTGTTTTAGATTCTTTACTTCATGAAATAACTGTATTGAGATCTAAAAGAAGTCAAATAAAATGAATTGTAATATAGTACAAATTTACGAAGGTAATTAATTTTTATACTTGTGTGTAATTTTTAATATCAGAAAACCAAAATTTATAAAGTTTAAACAAAACCAAAAAAAAGTATTAAATCTTCTTATTTAGGAGAAAAATCTAGATATTGCTCTACGTGATAATGCTATGATACCACCTAAAACTGCAAATGGTGGAATGATAACTTGAATCCAATTCCACCAAATATTAATAGAATATGAAACTTTTCTATTTTTATTTGCGTCAATAGCATGTAATTTCGATTTGACAAGTTTGTCAACATTTGACTTTAGAGCTTCTAAAGTGCTATTGTTTAAAATTGTAAAATCACTCAATGCAACCTTTTTATACATTGACATCTGTGCCTTTATTCGATTGGATGCCTGATCTTTTGATAATTCTGGATTTCTCTTCAGCAATCTATTTAACTGAAGCTCATCATCACAAGTAACAGTTAACACACGAGAACATAACCAATCCATTCCACTTTCAAACAGTAAAGGAATATCCAAAATAACAACAGGTTCCTTATTAATATAATTTTTAAATATCAAATACATTATTCTTTTTCTGACTGCAGGATGAGTAATGGAATTTAAAAATTCCAATTCCTTTTTATTGGCAAATACATATGCACCCAATACCGCTCTATCAAATGGTTCACCTTTTTTCAAAACAAGGTTTGGAATTAAAGGTGAAAAATGTTCAACAATCTGATTATAACATGGCGAATTTGGTTCAACTATCTCTCTTGCTATTTTATCTGCGTCAATAATTGGAATTTTGTATTTTTCTGAAAGGTAATTCGATACTGTAGATTTACCAGTGGCAATGCCGCCAGTGAGACCCAATATAAGCATGAAAAGTCAACAAATATCCAATTTTTTTAACAAATCGGCTATGTTTATATGGTGATGATAATGAACGACTCCGAGGCTAATTTTTTTTCATGTACTAAAAAATTTCAACATGGAAATTGTCATATTTGCTTTGCTATAGTTCTAGATTGTAGAACATAAGAGGTTAGAAGGTCCAGATAAATGCATGAACAACAAGTTGAAGCTCTGGAACAATGGCTTAAGCTACCAGGACATAGTGATAAAACTCAAACTAAGGCTAAAATATTGGAATCTTTAAATGTCATTGATGATAAAACTTTAGGCAGATGTGTGAAAGCAACAGAAGACATCACAAGTGGAACAACAATAATTGAAATTCCTAAGAAATACTTATTAAACTATGTCAATGTTTTAAAATTTATGTCATTTTTTAATGAAAAAGTTGGAGATTTTTTATCTGCCAAAATTTCTAACTTCAATACTTCTATGTTTGAAACAGATTCTGATCATATTACAAATGCATACTTTAAGTTGGATTTTGAAAACTTGATGAAACTAACATCACATCAAATTATTACGCTTTTTTTATGTATGGAAAAACAGAGAGGTACAAAGTCTTTTTGGAGTCCATTTTTAAACTGTTTACCTGAGGTACATGAATATAGTGACATCCCTATGACATGGCATATACTGGGCTCTCCAACAGAAGGTAAAAAACTGTATAATCTTTTGCCTAAATCTGCAATAGTTCATTCCGAAAAACAAAAGAGCCAGTTTAATTCAGATATTTTTGAAATTAATTCTATTTTATCAAATACAGGAATAAAATTTACTGAGGAGCAGTATTTATGGTCATGGATGGCAATTAATACAAGATGTTTGTTTTATAAATTACCATCATACTTGCCAATAACAGAAACCAGACATGCAGATTCAAGTAATATAACATTAGTTCCATTTGTTGACTATATCAACCATCAACCTGATAATAATAATGCAGAAGCCAAGGCCACAAAAAGAGGATATGATATTATAACTACATGCAGCATTGGCAAAGGTGATCATCTATGGTTTACCTATGGTCCCCATGATGATGATTTTTTACAATGTGAGTATGGATTTTCTTACTCTGATTTGACTGTTATAAATAAGAATGAATTCAAATATTCCAAATTAAATCAATATAACACTGTTGATGTATCTGAAATCATCCTAAAACTTTTAGGTAATCCCAAGAAAAAGAATGTTGTTGGTTGGCTAAAGCAAGTAGGATATTTTGAAGATTATACAATAGGGCCTGAAAGCGTTTTGGCAGATGAAGAAGGAAATCTTAATATTGCTACAGTACCATCATATAGAACTAGAATTGCAATTGCCTCATTAATTGAAAATGATACAGAGTTTAAATTTAATGAGGAACAAAACTCTTTTATGTGTCCATTGAAACTTGAAAAATTTTGCCAAGGATACACTGATGGTAAGTATTATCTTAAGACTGAATCTGTTCTATTGAAAAAAATAATTGGGAAACTTAAACTGGATCTTGAAACAAAACTTAATAGTCTTAATATTGTAAAAAATAACGAAAGATCTAAAATCGTTGAAAGATTATTAATTAACCAACTCTTTATAATAGCTAATTTGAAATAGATGATAATAAAAATACACAGATATTTAATAAACAAATTTAAATGACTACAAATAAATCAAAAAGGTTTTTTGTTATTTTATTTTAATTTTTTTTCAAAAGGAAAATATATACAAGTTCAACAAGCCATTAATAATAAACAACATTCTTATTGGATTGTGGAATATTCTAAATGTCATGATCGTGGCGAAAAAAGATAATAATATCAGTTAAATGTGTTTATTACCAACGGGATTTTCTTGCTCCGCTGCTACCTCTTTCATTCCAGCTTTGACCTCTGGAGCTACTTCTGGAATTGTTTCTGGAGTTATTTCTGGAGTTATTTCTTGAGTCGTTATTTCTGAAATTATTTCTAGAATCGTTTCTGGAATTCTTAGATACTGGACGTCTACCAGTTAATTCATAGTAATCTTCAATTTCTCTATAATCTAAACCCATGTTCTTCGCCATGTTGTAAGACATTGTGATTCTTTCAGGAACGCTATTCTCATCATCAAATTCAGAATCTTCACCGTCTTCTTTAATTTTATTACCAATTAATTCATTGTAAGCCTTTGCAACATCAACAGCAAGTGCATTTAAATTTAACTTTGCAACACTACTTGGAATATTACGGTAATGAGTTAAAGATTTAAAGAAAGTATCATCTAAATCAAGATAAGCCTTTGTTTCTCTCTTTATAATATTTGCGACTTCAGTAGCATCAGGATCAGAAGATTCAAACTCAATGGTTTCAGTAAATTTATTACCATTCTTTCTTAATGCTTTAACAAAAGGTTCTTCAAGTTTAGAGGTAAAAAGTAATGCGGAACCTTGTTTACCAGCACGACCTGTACGACCAATCTTATGGGTATGAGAATCAATTTCAGAAGAGACACCAATTTGAATAACATGAGAAACGTTTGGGAAATCCATACCTCTTGCACCAATACCTGAAGCAACAAGAATAGTATTATCCCTTTCACGGAAAATTCTTTGAGAAGCATCTCTCTTACCTTGAGATAATTTACCATGGAATGACAAAACACGACGGCGAATATTCTTTTGTTCTAAAACGTCAGATAATAATTTTGAAATAAAATCAACAGATGAAGTAGTACTTAAGAAAATAATAGGTTTAAAATTTCTATTATTAACGTTATCTAAAATGTATTTAATAGCAGCAATATAAGTACCCATTGTTCCGTCAGTTTGAACCAAAGTTTGTGCAATATTTTCATTAACTTCTTTTGTTTTAGTACCAGTAACATCAACAAAAGGGAAATCATTACTAATTGCACGTTCAGCAAGGTTAAAAACATCATCATTAACAGTAGCAGAGAATAACATGGTCTTTGGTTGAATATCAGAATCAGAATTTTCAATACCTGGAATTGGTTCACGAATAGCTGCTAAATCATCAATAATTTTATTAATATCTTCTTTAAAATTACCATTTAACAATTCATCTGCTTCATCAATAATAATATTTTGTAAATGCTTAAAAGAATTTCTAAATTTTGGTTCATTTTCTAACATATCCATAAATCTACCCGGGGTAGCAACAACAATTGGAGGACATTCTCTACCTGAAAAATAATTCATTGTTGCTCTGTATGGGGTTTGACCAATTACCAAAGGAATTAATTCTTCCTTTTGGCCACGTGGATTTCTGGATTTTTTTGGGAAATTCTTCTTCTTTGATCCGGATGCATCAAGACAACCTTGATATAAATTAGTCAAAGCTTCACGAGTTTGATATGCTAGATCACGAGTAGGAGCAAAAATAACAGAATTGACATATTTATCAACGTATTTGGAGTTTTGGTCTTTTAATGATAACACCGAATGAATAACAGGAATACCAAATGCAAAGGTTTTACCTGTACCAGTTTTTGCACGAACAACAATACCATTTTCAGATGTGATGAATTCATTAATACATTGTTCTTGGACTGGTGTTAATGTTTCACCCACATTTCTAATAAATGCTTTTTTCAATGCTGGATGAAGATTCGTTTCACTAATAGTACTAGATGTAATAATTTTCGATGCATCTTTCTTAGAGATACTTTCATTTTCTACTTCCACCTTGTTATCTGTTTCTTTTGTGATTTGTTCAAAATGGTCTTTTATACCATTGGCATAAAATCTTTGCGCAATCTTTGATCCACTCAAAATTCCCAATCCCTTACGGGTTAAAGGATTAAACAAAGCAAGCGACATTATACTATTGTATCAAGTTGCTCCTTATTAGATAACACGGAATCACAACACAAAAGAAAATTTTTCAACTAGTTTCAAACTCAATTTAAAAGTAATACAAATTTTTCACCTGAAAAATCCGGATTTGCGTCACGTGCACGCCGGTTGTTTCAACATGAATTTTCAGTTGATTTTTGAAGATGAAACAAGAGAAACTGTATTTTAACAGACGGATTTTGGCAACAACAGGACAGCTACAATATGTCCACTACACATATAATACCTCTATCGCCCACGGCAAGGTTTTTGGCAACCCAAATGTCGTCAAAACAGTCAACTCCCCACATGATTTTGCCGAAACATCTGATGAAACCATTTTTGACAGCAGAATCCAAAATAACATATATAAATAAAATATCGTCAGCTAATGCGTTCCAAAGGGTCCATACGTTTCCATGCTCTTCTGTGAATTTTTTAGGACGGATGTTGCGGCCAATGGATGTTGGAGATACATCCACAGGATTAGCAAAAACAGCACGAGATCCGTCACCAACATCAACTTCAACATCTGAAGCAACGACCAACTCAAGGTTCTTGCCTTCTCCTTTATCGTTGATAATACCAGCATCTCAAATAACAGCGATATTTCATTCTAGTACTCAAGATTCGGCTTTCGTACCTCCTCCTAACTCGGATATAGTGATTTTAAACCCATATTTGGGACAAGTGGAAAAATTTATGGCACACATATCATCAAATTACAAAATAAATGAGAGACCTAGAATATGGTCAGTGGTTTCTACACATTTACTTACCAACGCTCCATCTTGGTCCGTTGAACATAGATCTGTCGGTGAACTGAAAATCGTCTACGTGCCTTTTCATGATCAGCTTGAAAACACACCTAAAATCACAGACTTGATTAATAACTCTAAGCTTATAAAGCAACTTCTTGATACTTCTACAATATTACCACAAATTGAAACCTATTTGCAACTGAATTTGTTATTGGCCGAACAATTGATAATGGAAGCCGCACTTGCACCTTTATTATATAAGCCCTATGCTTCTTCATTAAATATTGTTGAATCACCATCAATGAGTCAATCAATTTTTGACGATATCAACCAATCTGACAGTGTTAAAGTTAAAACATTAATATTGAATATAATTGAAGAATCAATAAATGTTCTGATAAATAACCCATTACTTGCCTCAGTTTCAAATCAAACACCTATATTTAATACACTTCTATCAAAGAAAAGATTATTTAACTTAGCCATGAATGTTTTACAAAAGGATAAATTAGTCACAACATTGTATTCCAACTTGGATGTTTTTAAAGATATTATTAAAATGAAGGAAAGAAATATGTTTGAAATGGAAAAAATAAATGAAGGTAATGATACAATACATAAAGTTTCACGCATGAGAGATCCAACTAAATCCAATAGATATATTTGTAAATTAGGAAAAAGGAATAATATTCAGACACCAGCAAATGCTCATATTTGCAAATTATTAACATCAGATTATTTTCAAAAATGGTAATTTTAACATATTTACAGAAAAAAATTAGATATTGCATATTATTATTATACATGTATATATTATATATAGAAAGGTAACTTGAAATAAATTAAGTTTTCATCAAAATGAAAGAAATGTAATATGTTTTTCTCTTTTTTGAAAGATAAATTAATGTAATTTACATATATGGTTGGATATATTAACACACACTTATGTATTAATCAGTTTTGCGCTCCACTTTCTTTATTATTACCATGATCGTTTCCACCTGTTGTCTTCTGATGCTGATTACTATTACCCAAGCTGAATCCTTTGAAATTTGAATTCATGTTATTGAATGCACCAAATTCATTGAATCCCTCCAAATAGTTGTAATTTGGCACATTTCTCATAGAATTCATTTGCATGGACATTTGATTCAAATTCATATTACTAAGATTGGCCCTGTTATTTAAAGAGTTTGTGTGCGAATGCTCTTGTTGAAAGTTATTCATACCTAAATTCATGTTAACAGAATGAATACCAGTCATGTTATTCATGCTATTAATGTGGTGCATGTTGTTATGTATGGGGTTTTGCATGTTGTTTTGCATGTTGTTTTGCATGTTGTTTTGCATGTTATTTTGCATGTTATTTTGCATGTTGTTGTGCATAGTCATGCTGTTTATATGGTTCATGCCACTCATATCGCCAAGCATGCCATTCATCCCCATATTATAATTATTAAAATTATTCATATCATTTAGCATACCACTCATATTCATAGCGTTCATGTTATTCATCTCAAAATTTTCGGAGAAAGGTGGTAAGCTAGAATTATTAACCATTGAATTATTGAATGTTCCAAGGCCACTAAAAGCAAATTGATTTAGTAAACCCAGGTCTTTCATCGAAGTGTTTAATTCCCCATTCTCACTTTGATTAACATTTGATGTACTCCTTTCTAAGGAATCCCATTTGAAAATGTTTTCGTAATCGTTTGAGCTTTTAATACCAGTAGCTCCAACTAATTCTGAATTTTCTTTGGTGATACCTATATTACCAACAGAAGATTCAGAATCAAGCAAATTCTTATTTTCCTTTTTATTATTCTCTTCATTAACAATGGAAGCAACCATGTCGGCGTATTTGAAATGTGTTTTTTGCGACTCTTCAGCTGAGTCCTTGTGTACTCCAGGTAAATTGGTGGGACGTTTAACTATTGCAGATTTTGATTCATTTGATTTTGTTATAGAACCACCAGTGCTTGTTTTTGGTCTTTCAGAAGTACTATTGAATGATTTATTTTTCTTGAGTCTCTCAATCTTACCAAAGGAATCAGCTGCTGGGGCACCAAAATTACTAAATGATGATCCAGCATATGAATTAGTATGACTTGAAGTACTGCTATTAGTACGAGACGAGTTACTATCATTATTTGCTTTTTTCTTTGAATTTTTTGATTCCCTTACTTTACTATTAGAATTAATAACGGGTTTTGACTTCAAAATTGCAGGCTCTATTTTAAGATCAATTTCTTTTTCAAAATGAAAAAATCCAACTGAATTTTCACTTTGTCCAGAATTAACCTTACTATCATTAACACCATTACCATTACCATTTTTAATTTCAACAACGGGATAAACCCATTTAATATCGTTAGTATTTTCTAAAATTAAACTTTTACCCAACACAATGATTGCCACCAATCTTAGTATATTGTCATTAACTTTAGTATTTGTAGAAATTGAGTTTGATTTATTATTTTCGTTATATCCAGTCTCATTTTTTTGATTTAAAGTATTATTATCAGGTAATTCCCCAATTAATGCCAGAACCGATTCTGCATTCTTTCTATAAAAAAGGGAATCATTAAAATCAGTAAGTAAATAATTTACTGGTTTAAATTCTCTAAGTGCAACATCTTCTTTAAATAATCTATCACGAATAGGTTTTTTATCAAGGATCGAACCTAAATCAGTTTCTTCATCAAATGACAATAAAGTTCTGATTAAATGATTTGTATCCTTTTTATCAATATATTTAAGTAACCTATTGATTAAAGTTGCAAGTAAATAAGAAACTTCTTTGGATTGTTTCAAATAAACTCTTGCAAGTTCTCTTTCCTTAAACCAACAAAGTAAGAGTCTAATGACAGGTAGTAATGATGTTGAAAAAGACATAGAAAATTTTTGACTTGTTTCAGGCTCTGTTTCTAATGTTTCAACATCCGATTTTGGTTCAATACAAATGTTAGTACAAATTTTCAACAAAGTTTCCAAATATCTAAAAATAAATATCAAATAATCGGAAATTACTTCTGTTGATTGATTTAACCTTGGTTCATTTTCATTATTTTTATCAATTAAGAGTTCAAAACCACCTATTAAAATAACTAATTGTTTAAAATAAAAATCATTAAAGATTTGTTTGTGAAAATCTAATGTTGAAAGCAAGTGATAAAAATCTTTTTCAATAAAATTGATTGAATGGCCTGAAATCAAGTAACCCGATTTCAATTTCCACTTATTTGGCAATAAGTTGTAATTAAAAAGAATCAAAAATTGTGATTTTAACAAACTTAATCTATCATTTTTAGTAATTGTAGCTCTGTCCAGAGAATTCAAATGTTCAAATTTCCTCAAAATTGGATTAGATCTTGGTTGCTTATTAAGCAGATTAAGTAAATTTGAATGTGCAATGCTTAAAGGTGTTGAAGTTAATGATGCCCTGATAAAATTGTAAACAACATTAAATTTATCATCTTTTAAATTATCAATAATTGCAATGTGATTATATGGATCACCCAATGAAGGTAAAATCAATAAAGATAATTTATATAATTCAATAGATTTGGAATAATTATTATTATCTTCTTTTGAAATCGAGGTTGTTGGTAGATAAGTTTTAGCAACTAACGTCCGATATCTTGACAAATCACCAATAAACAAAACACATTTGTGAGTCAAATAAATAATCGATGAAACAAGATGATTTGATGCTGGTAATGGAAGCCTTTTATCTTTATCACCAGCCAAGGAATCCAAATTAATTTTTAACGTTGAACAAATTTTCTTTACTGGAATATAAATGGATAAATCATATGTGTTGAGAACCGTCTTCAAAATGAAAAAGTAAAATTCCCATGCTTTAGAAATGAATTTCACAAAACGTTCAAAAAGCTTCCGATATTCGACAAATGATTGAGAGTCTGTAACAAGATTTGAATTGTTGTTATTGTTATTATTACCAAATTTCGACGCTTTATTAAATGAATTTTGTCGTTTATTATTGTTATTATTATTAGTGCCAGAAAACTCCTTATTTGTTTTACTCATTTGATAAAATGCAGATTGGTAATATTTAATTGCAGGATGATGAATTTCAATCCAAACTCTATCAATCACATTACCAATTGGTTTTAAATTCGAAATATTTTTCTTTAAAACAACCAAATTTTCGGCATCTATTTCCGAATCCAGTTGATTCAACAATCCATATTGATAAGAAATAGAATCCAAGGTATATGCTGTCAGTTTGGAATGACAAAATTTCAGTGTTCCCTGTAACAACGATCCATCCAATGTATTGTTTGGATTATTTAAAATATCTCGAATAGTAGCCTTATTGTTGTTAATAACAGATTCAATATCGATATCCATCACCACAAAATCGGCCACACAATTCTCCGGCATGTAAACTATCACCCAAGATCCTCCAAAAACCCGTTCACCGCTCTAGCCAAGCTGTTCACACCAAAAACTAGGAATAATCCTTCCTTAAACGTTGAAATCCTGATACGCCTTCAACTTCAACAGAACAAAGAACTCAAAAACTGCTTTTTCTTCCGGCGGCGTCGATCGACGCTGCTAGACGCAAATACATGAGGTTTATAATGATAGCTAATAGGTTTGGCATTGACTAGATGGTTGTTTATCAAGGCAGAATAGGATATATTTGACTTGAATTGGAGGTTGGTAATAGTTTATGAATAAAGGAAAGTGAAATTATTTACTATGAGATATTTTGCTGCAGATTGGAACACTGTTTCAGACAATCTGAGAGACCCGCCAAACTCTAGATTGCTTTCAACACAGCTTTTGGTTGCAAGTTTTCTGGGATTGGTGGCGGTTTTATTGTTCAATGCTCTTCGGAATCGATTTCCGTCTATTTTTATGGCAAGATTGTCATATTTGCGGAAAATTAACAACAGTAAACACGGTTATACTGCAAATAATAGACCGGATAACGTAAGGAGTAATGATAGTGTTTTCCAGAAATCGTTTTTGAATCTATCAAATCAATCACTGATCAAGTCAATGATAACACTACACAAAATAACAGAGGAGGAAATTATTGAGTTTTCGGGTCTTGATGCTTACGTGTTTTTGGGCTTTTTCAAAATGGCAATTAAGCTTTTATTTCTTTGTTGGCTATTTGCCGTGGTTATAATATCTCCTGTAAGGTATCATTTTACAGGTAATTATGATGAAGAAAATGGCGATAATGGTAGTGACGACGGATCAAGTACTCAAAGAATGTTTTCAGATTCAGGTGCCGGCAACTCCAGCTATTGGTATCATACGTATTTGTTAATTTATGTGATTTTCACCTATTTATTCACATATATAACATGTTATTTTCTTATAAGGCAAGCCAAAACTGTTATCAACAAACGTCAAGAAATTTTAGGGAAACAAAATTCAATAACGGACAGGACTATTAGACTTTCAGGAATACCGCCAGAGCTCAGGACTGAAAGAAAGTTAAAAGAGACCATTGAAAATTTACACATAGGAAAAGTTGAAAAAATTGTAATTTGTAAAGAATGGAAGAAGCTTGACTCACTTTTCAAAACAAGATCCATTGTTATAAAGAAGCTTGAGTTTTATTGGGCGAATCATCTAAAAGTCAACGGTGGAAAAAATACTATAAACACGATACATGCTGTCGACAATGATATAATTCTATCAGAATCTTTTGCTTCTCATGAACCTGATGCAAATTCTTCAACTTCTAATATCCTTGATGATATCAGAACACATAATAATAACACATCGAATATACAAGAAGATTTCATGTCCAATGAGCTTAATTTACCAGATGCATCGTTTCCTTTCACCTCTGGCCATGAAATGGAAAATGGATTACTGAATAATTCTCAGACGACATTAGAGAGTAGAAACAGTGCTATTTCTACAATATCTGTAAAGTCGAGACCAAAGATTAGATTGGGATTTGCAGGCTTTTTTGGTGAACAAGTTGACGCTTTAGATTATTATACAAACCAGTTATCTATTGTTGACGAGGAAATTAAAAATGCAAGAAAATCACATTATCCAGCAACACCTACTGCATTCGTTACAATGGATTCAGTCGCAACTGCTCAAACATTAGCACAAGCTGTATTAGATCCAAGAATTGGATATTTGATTACAAGTCCGGCACCTGCACCAGCTGATATTATTTGGGAAAATGCAACTTTACCTAGTCATTCAAGGAAATTAAAAATTTATTACATTACCGTTATAACAGGTATTTTAGGTGTAGCCTTTATTTTTCCTGTTGGTTACCTTGCCACCCTTCTTAATTATAAATCTGTGAAAAAGTTTTGGCCAGATTTAGCACAATTTTTATTAGATCATGAATGGGCTTCCAAAATTATAATTGACTTATTACCTGTTTACCTTTACACCCTATTGAATGGTATAATACCTTTCTTATATGTATGGCTTTCATCTAAACAGGGTTTCATCTCTTATGGTGAAGAAGAATTATCTGTTGTTTCTAAAAACTTTTTTTATGTTTTTGTCAACCTTTTTTTGGTTTTCACTATGGCAGGTACAGCATCTAACTACTGGGGTTATTTATCTGACTCAAAAAAATTGGCCTTACAATTAGCACAATCATTAAGAGGTCTATCATCTTTCTATGTTGATACAATCGTTCTTCAAGGTATTGGCTTAATGCCTTTTAAACTTTTACCAATGGGTAGAATTTTTCAGTTTATTTATTTTTGGATGACACATTCAATTACAGCTAAAAACAATTTTTTTTCAAACAGAAATCCAACAGCTAGAGAATTAACGGCACTGTATCAACCACCTGAATTTAATTTTGGATTACAATTACCACATCCACTCTTAACATTAGTTATAACATTAATTTACTCTGTTATTTCGACAAAGATTTTAAGTGCTGGTTTGGTTTATTTTATCATTGGATATTATGTTTATAAATTTCTATTGGTTTATACGTATGTGCACCCTCAACATTCAACTGGTAAGGTTATGCCGATTATATTTAGGCGTGTTATTTTAGGATTGCTGTTATTTCAATTAACTGTCGCAGGTTCTCTCGTCCTAGAAAAATCATGGATTTTAGCAATGTGTTTAGCACCATTACCTTTATGCACATTGATGGTACTATGGTATTTTCAAGAGAAATTAAAACCTTTAAGTATTTTCATTGCATTGAGGGCCATCCAAGTAGACAATCAAAGTTCTACAACTTCTCAAATAAATGAAACGCGTTACAAAGATGCACCATCAGCTACCTCCATAAATAATCAGTCAGATTCCGTTAGAATAGGCACATCATATCTCGACGATCAGAATGAGACAAATATATCAAAAATTGATTCAACTAATGTTTGGAGTAATCAATTTTTTGGAAATTCAATTGAAAATCTCAACGAAAACAACATCAGTAAAAATATCAATGCCTTGAATAAATCTTCATTAGCTAATAACACGTTGAAAACTGGTGCAACTATTGACGAACTTCGTGAGCAAAACCAAAGTTATGAATACCCGCCGTTAGTTGGTCAATTAGAAGGACCCTGGATTGGAATTGATAATATGAATAATACCAATATCAACAATACTAGAAAGAATAATGATATTTGGATCCTAGTATGGACTAGCGATGGGGTTGTTAGAAGAAGGATAACCAATGAATTAACGAATTCAGAAATATAGAAAAAATAAATAAGGTATACTATGAAAAAATGTATTCATATTTCAATTTCAAATTTCTCCAAGAATGTAATTGCCTAACTCTTCTAACATAGTTATACCCACTTTAAACATTTTCCAATCATCCAACCCGATTTCTCTAACAGATATACCCCAAACCGCAGAAGCGACAAATGCTACAACCACATGTGAAACAACAAACCTCACAATTTCACTAATTAAAACGACCGCTATAATGCAATAATAATCATTTGAGTTCTGAGATGATGTGAACATAAGATTTGTCGAGGTTGTGAATGTCGATGATGATAATGCATTATTTATCAATTTCTTCTTTGCACTTTTAGGATCAATAAATACTATATGTATAGCTTCAATTAGTAATAATAAATGTACCAAACGTACCATTAATCTAGTCGCATGTAAAATGGGTGAATCATAAGGCCAAATTAACATAACAATGGGAAACAATTTAATTATGTTTGAAATTAGAACTGTTGCCATCATTACTTGAAAAACTCTTTTAAATGACGGTTTTTGAAGTCCCAGTTCATTTCGTGCATCACCATCACCATCATTATTGTATTGATTAACCTCAAATTCATTACCAGTAAGCTTCGGTTCAATAATTAAATTTGGTTTCCCTTGATTTTGAGGCAGTTGTAATATATTGTTAAAAGAACGAACTGATGATAAAGCCGTCATTTCAGACTGTTGACGACACTGCAATAATTTCATATTTTGTGATCGACTTGTAGAGAGGTTAACAGAGGGAGATGATGATCTTGAGCATAATGGTGTAGGTGTTGTAGATAACAATTTAGCATTCCGGTGTGTGTTTGTGTGAGCTGTATTTGGAGAAGAAACCGACAGAGCAGATGTGATATTATTACCGGCTGTGAGATCAAATGGCAACCACATCAATCCAAAGTATGACAAACTCGTACATAATAAAAGATTCTGCATCAAGGAAGTTGTTAAAAAGTATGTATACTGGAGTGGGCTAGTAAGAACCAGCTTGATTATTAGAGATGTATGGTCTTTTTTTCCCATATAGCTTTTTTCCTGATAAGCCCAAGTGATGTAGACTTCAAATAACAGCATTAGTACAGCCAATCTGAAGATCAAAGGAGTCAAACATACCGATTTGGGAGCTGATTGGTTCGATTGTGTTGTTATTGTGGTAAAATTCGAACGTTTTCTTGATAATGATTGTGTGAATGGTTCCCTTTTCGGAGCCAAAAATACATTGTATATTGTATGTCGATAGGCACATGGTTTAAGCAAAATCAAATCGATGAATAGTAGCACATTATCATATTCAATGTATTTATCAGCAATATTGTTACATTGTGGACATAACGACAATCTTATATGGAAATCTCCATATTTTTCGTACAATGCACAGAGAAACTCTCCACAATTGATGCATATATATCCATCCTGATGCTCCCACTGTGCTATACAGGCCATCCTATACGAAACCAGCTGTTTAAAATATAAAATTCAATGTTTTAACATCTTCTGATTTTTATAAAATTCATGTCAACGAAAAAAAAGAAGCACAGAAAAAATATTGATGTTTGACCAAGTTTTATTATCAACATCAGATAACAGGATATATAGGAGAACTAAGGGACCTAACCAGACGTCATCATGTCAGGAAGACAAGCAGTTTGCAAGTTTTACAAGCAGGGAAATTGCCAATACGGGAACAGCTGTAGATTTTACCATCCACAACAATCCGGTGGTTACCAAAATAATAACAATTACAACAATTACAACAATTACAACAATTACGGCAAGAACACATATAAAAACAACAGCTTCAATAGTACTAGAGGTGGGGCATTTGGTAATTTTAATGGCACTAATAGTAATAGCAGCAACAGCAATAATAACCAATCTGTGCAAGAAACGGTACAACAGTTTTGTGATCCAAACACTATAAGTAGGCGTGAAGCAGAAGTCAGGACAGATATGGATGAGATCTCTGAAATGCTAGATGCTAGTTCACATGTATTTACATGTTATTCATTAAAACCACCGGCCACGGTAAATTTGATTTCAGGTCGGGATTTTTCTTATGAAGAAGATAGAATCCAATATTATATGGCACAGAGTGGAAACACAGTCCCACAATATCAACAACAGATAAAAAATAGATATAATGACATGAAAAACTCTATCAATTTTTTGAAAAACCATACACAGCAATCAGTAAGGTATCTTCAGTTAGCTGCACAAAATCCAAACACAAATCCAAAACCCTTAATTCCTGCTTTTGATCCAAATGCTTCTTCAATGCTTTCAACAGGAGGAAATAACATATTTGGTAGTAACCTAGGAAGTAACTTATCTGGAGGAACAACCAACCCATTTGGAGGATCAGTAGGAGCAGCGTCTACTCCATTTTCAAGCTCTGCAACCTCAACAAGTAATAATCCATTTGGTGGTATGTCAACAGGAGGAAGTGCATTTGGATCTACTGGCTTTGGATCTACTACCAATACTGCTGGTAATGCCTTTGGAAGTCAAACATTGAATTCTTCACCATTTGGAAAGCTACAAACAGCTTCTAACACGACAAATTCGGGTGGAGCTTTTGGAAATTCAGGATTTGGAGGCAATACAAATGGTGGTGCATTTGGTTCGATTGGTTTTGGCTCAACTGCCAATGCAAGTGCAACAACTTCAACTCCATCAAACCCATTTGGTGCATCACCGTTTGGAGCAACAAGCACATCTAATCCATTTGGTGCAAGTATTACATCTACATCTTCGACGATGACGCCTGCAACAAATACAAATACAAATGCAAATATAAATGGAGACGCCAAACCTTCACCTTTTGGAAGTAGTGGTTTTGGTAATTCTGGGTTCGGATCTAATATTGTTTCTGGCGCATTTGGGAGTTCAGGTTTTGGATCAAATGCAAATAATGCACCCGCTAATAATGCAAGTGTATTTGGTAATACTGCAGGATCTAATCCATTTGGTGGTGCATTATCTACACAGGTATCAAATCCATTTGGAGGACAGCCAAGTGGAAATACGGGTGGAGCTTTCAGCAATAGTAACATCTTCCAAGGCAACTCTCAAGCTTCTCCATTTGGAGGGTTTGGAGATAATTCGTCTCCGTTTGGTAGTAATTCTGGCACACAAGTCGGTTATGAACAGTCTAAAATAGAAGATCCAAGGACTAAAATGGAAAATTTAGGTGAACAAATTTTACAAATATTCAATGCTGATACTTTTGAACTTGGCAAAGTTCCAGACATACCACCACCAATTGAACTTTGCTAATAAACATATTAAATATTTTTTTAAACTTCTATAAACTTTGTAACTTTATATATAGTAAATTACACTCTAATTTCATCCTTGACTATATTGCAAAGCCTGTCTATAAGCTCTAATAATAATAGACATTCTTTCATCTGTCAATCCATAAGCATCTTTAAATAATTTAATATTTTCCTTGAGAACTTGATCTTTGTGTTTGTTTCCATCACAAATACTTTTTAAATCTTGTTCGATATCCTTTCTCAAAAATGGCTTCGTGAGAGATAAATCTTCCAGCTCAAGTTTACTAAAGCCATCGGCCAAACCATATCCTAATATAGTTGGTTCCAACGTTTCCACTGCCAATCTACCTGTTCCCTTTTTCAATTTGGTAATATATTCTCTTTTCAAAATCTTATCAATATGATCCGCAATAGTTGCGTCTGTTCCAATACCATTTTGATCCATCAATGCAATCAATTCAGTTTCTGTTAGCGGACTTGGTGGACTTGTGCTACCTTGTTTTATAGTTGCTTCGGCAATTGAAACTTCCTCTCCAACAGTCAAATCTGGTAAATTCTTACTGCTATTTTCCCATTTTGAATATTTATATATTTCAAGAAAGTTTTCTTCTAAAAGTGTTGAACCTGATGCAGTGAAAAATTCCGTGTGCCATTGTACTCGTATTTCATTATTTTGACCAACTGCATCCAATGAACAACAAGCTAAAAAATTTCTAACAATATATTCGTATACTGTTTTTTCTTTATTAGTAAGATCATTGCCAAATTTAACTGGATGAATAGGTGGATGTGCTTCATCATCGTTTTTACCACGTCTTGGGATCCTAAATTTACTGGGATTGCCATGAAGTAAATTTTGAGCATATTCACCCCATTCAGGAGATGCAGTCTGAACTTCAACATGCTTCTTCAAATCCATAGACTTAGGAAAACTATCTGTTTCTGTACGTGGATAAGAAATGAAACCTTTTGTATATAAACTCTCTGCTAAATCTAAGGTTTCCTTTGCACTAAATCTAAAGAACCTAGAGCAGTTTTTTTGAAGTTCAACAGTGGTAAGTGGAAGTGGTGCATATCTACTAGTTTGCTTCTTAATACAGCTTCTAACTATAACTTTTTCCTTTTGATTACTGATGCAATTTTGATAAATGCAAACAGCCAGTAGTCGATCAAATAAACGATTTCGACTCCAATTAAATTGGAATTTCTTTCTATTTTTCTTCAAAGTTAAATTAATTGACCAAAAATTTTCACTTTTAAAATACTTTATTCGTTTAAATCTATCAACAACAAATCCCAATGTTGGAAATTGGCAGTTACCATAACTAACCATTCTACTATTTTGCTTCTTTTTACCTCTAACTGATTGTTCATTTTCATCATTTGGTAAAATCGATTTGAATGAATCTGTAAGTAGCCTAGTAAAACAAAACCCTGTTCTCAAATCGAGTTCTATTCGAGTATCAACTGCATCAATTGACTTCTTGTCCAGTCTTCCAGGATGATTTGCTGCATACCAGATATGTGATGACTCTAAATGTGAGAATTTGGCACGATACGCAGTCATTAAATTAAAGCTTGGATTTCCCCTTTGTGCCTGGCCTAAAATCTCCCATCCGATATATTCACCTTCTCTATCACAATCTGTCCAAATCATCAAAATGTCAGAATCTCTTGCAAGTAATGAAATATTTTCGGCAATAGTTTTGGAGTTTTCTGAAACTTCGTCCACAACAGGACATGTTAGTAACATATCGTGTGGAACATTTCCCCAATTATATCCACTACCAAATTTCTTTTCAAGAAGATGTCCAGATACTGCAGTCATTGTAACATCACAGCTACCCCATTGATTAAAATTACATTGAAATGAATAGTTTTTGACATATTTATTTTTTGTATCATTTGTTCTGTAATTACCGTTCGAAAGAGATGCTGCAACACCTTTTGAAATAGAGTTTTTTTCAGCAACACAAAGTACTCTCATAAAGCAAATGTAGCTAATAGATAAATCCTCCTACTTTACGTTTTATTTACAAAGAAAGATGCTGAAATACGTGTAAATCATCTTGAATCTTAAACGCGTTTGTATTTATTTGTCTTGATTTCATGTCAATCAACCTTTTCAGTTCTTCATCTACAAACTTTTCTTGTTTTTTCCTTTTATTTGTGATCCACGAGTCTGAAGGAGTTTTGGAACACAATGTGTTCAATATAGCGTTTTATATAGAACTGGCCACTGTGGAATTTATAGCCAGAACCTTAAAAAAACAAACAATACGTAATAAATTAAAAGTAGAAAAAACATAATTATATATATATATATATATATATACCAAGAGACAAGGGAGTTACTAATATCCTAGTCTAATATAATTTTCAATGATCCAACAATTTCTCATAGTATTGGAATTGACTTCATTGTCTGGGGCAGAATAAACAGCGTGTCTAGCGTTCACATGGTCTTCTTTATCTGAAGACTCAATTTCACCCAGGGAAGCAGCAATTTCACCCATATCCATAGTATCCAACCTTGGATCATAATCTTTTGAAAACAAACCGGAGTTTGTCCGTTCAAAATCTGCAATCATTTCATACGTAGATTTAAATTTGTCTCTACTTTCCTCTTTGATTTCCATATTTTCATGCTGTTTAGATCTTGGATAATTGTATTTCTCTATGAACGACCCCTTCTTTAAATTCAAAGAGATCTTTTGAAGTTCAATTATAACATTTCCAAATTTCCAGTTGTTTAATAAACTGTCGCATCGTTCAGCACTTGTCAATTCTTCAGAACCAGAAAATTCAGGAATATACAACTTTGAAAGCGCAAGTTTAGCATTATCAAATCTAACAATGAAGAAAGTTGTAAGTCTGATCATATAAATGGCAAACAATTTATGCTCCTTTTTTGTAAGTAGATGATAAACTTTCATTAAATTAGAGATTGAATCATACCCCATTTTTTCACTACCCGTCAAAGAATTTCTAAAGAATGATCTGATACCTGGAACCAGTGCTTCTAAATAATATCTAAGGGCCAAGAAAGTAAGATGAATTAAGATAAGTTTCTCCGTATCTTCATCAATTGTTTTAAAATGAATGACATTGATTAAATTATGTGGAAAAATTTGATACCATTCATTAATCATTCTTACCAAATAACCTTTCTCATAACCTAATAAACTTTTTGGTTCTCTGTAAATTTTGAAAAAATTAGAGTGTTTCTCTAAAAAGATAAATAAATTGATATAACATGAAGACCAACTTTTCTTTTTTAACCCTTCAGTTTGATCAAGTTTTAAAGATTGAAATACTTGAAATATTTCAGTTAATAACTCAGAATTGTAATTTGGAATAATAATATATTTTGCAGAAAGTAAAACATACTTACTAAAATTTCTAAAAATATCAATTTGTTCATTCATTTTTTTGTCATTTTCACTAATGATAATTGAAAACATACCTGTAGTAAATGTACCAATATATTTAACACACTCATGACTTTGTTCAATACTAATACTTTGTCTATAACCCGAGCTATAATGTAAAGGCGTACATCCAGCCATTGTAATAAACCCACCTAATAAAATTTCTCTTTGAGATTCATCACAATTAACATAATTACAAACATATTGATTATGAATTAAAGAAGTTAAATCAGCCAATTGTTGAATTGATAAATTTTCAAAGAATCTACAAATGGCAACTCTGCTTTCTTCATTCATTTTAGGTAAAATTGATTTTTGTTTGCAAAGTGTATTTTTAACAGTATCAGAAACAAACAATAACATTGACTGTCTAATCAAATTACTGAAAAGTAAAGAAAAATTCGTTTGAACAAAATAAACTCTTTCAAAAAATGAATCTAGATCAAAATTACCCCATTTTTCAAATAATTTATAAACCGACTGTTTTCCAACGTGATAAAATGTCATCAATAGTTTTTCTAAAAATGGATCAAACCATTTAATCTCTGAATCTCTATGTAAGGCAAAAGATCTATTAACAATTTTAGATCCTTGAAGAGATTCAATATTTGCCTCAACAAGTTTTGAATTACTTTCATATTCTTCCGTATTTGTGCTATAACTATTATAACTGTTCGAATAGATACTATCATTTTCAAAATCTGAATACAAATCATCCGATTCATAAGTATCACTATCCATAAGGTTATTAACATTATTATTATTATTATCATCATTATTATCATTAACATTTCCAAAATTTGAATCCAAATCTTCTGATTCATAATTACCACTATCAGCATTATCAGTATTAACATCATCATCATTATCAATTTCAATACCAATACCAATATTATTATTATTATTATTATTATTATCATCACCATTTTCTTCCAAATCATCAAATGTGTAATGTTCAGGAGTATTACTGGTTAAGGCATTATAACCATTTTTGATATAATCATGAAAAAGAGTAATAGGTTGAGTAGGTGACTCGACAATTTGAGACTCTGGTATATAATTGTCAATCGGTTTCAATAAATCTGGCGGAAGAGAAATTTTCTCTACCAATGGTGTTATTTTAACATATGGTTGATCAGGTAGTGAATTTAAATTGCTGGATTGGCCAGTCTTGATATCTGATTCCGATTCTGAATATTGGTCATATTTATTAAAATACGAACTATTGAATGTCAGATCACTAATTTTAATTGAATGAGGACCAATACTTGACGCAATCTTATGCTTGTCTCTTTTCAGAAGATGTACACTAGGATCGATATCAAACTGGCGTGTTGCATGATCGTCTTCCTGGCCCGATCTTTTAATAGTTAGAATGTTTTGTCTTCTCTTAGACGGAGGTCTAATATTAACCCCTATTTGTTTTTCCACTTTATCCTGGAAATATTGGTCCTGCAGAGCAGGATCAAACAGTCTCTTATTAGACTCAATCAGCAGCTGCCCTTCATCCTGCAACTCCAGCAATCTCACCAACTGCTGGAACTCCTGACTCGACATGAACAGATACGAACATGGGTCGTCTTTCTTCTGGCAATTGTTGCAAATAGGCAACGTTTCGTCACATTTGATTTGACGTTTCTTACAATTCACACATCCGAGCTTCGAATTCTTGTGTGTTCTTCTAGTCTTTTTGATTTTGACACATGTCGTCCTTTTGACTCCAATTTCCGTCTCCGTTTCACCTGTGAATCCCGCTTTGTCCACCATTGCACACGATCCAATTCCCGTTACTGCTTGCTTCTAATGCTGTTCGATTGCCGCACAATACACACAATTTCCTGTGTCCTCCTCTTTGTCCTGACACTGTTCCAGCCACAGAAATGTCCTTATCAACAATAACTTGGGTTGCTGAAACTGTCGACATGAAAATAAATTTTAGAAAATCCACAGCTTCTTTGAAACTCTATTTATTTTACTCCTTTTGCTTCCGAAACCAGGCAAATACGGGCCACAGCAGGGCCAAAGACGCACATTGACGGTATATACTGTATATACAGACGATAGGTCGTCTGGAGACCATGGAAAAATGCCAAATGGTGTAGAATGGGCTCTTTTAGGGGCCAAAAACTCCGTAAAACCGCAAAAACAGGTGGAATTGGCCAAAGGCCAATTCCGAAACAGGAGAAAAATTTCAGATGGAAAACAAATTGCCAGATTCCGGGTTTTTGGGTGAACTCTGAAACAGTACAGGGAGTGTAAGGACCGAATAGGTGGTTGTAGCAGTGATATCAGGCGATATGAGTTATGCAAGGACATTTTCAAGACAAGTAGGTAGTTGCAGTAGTCGGTTTCCGCCAAATTTGGACCACTTACAACAGGCAACCAGGATCCAACATTTGCATTTCAAAGGACTCAGCAATTACGACGATGGGTCCAAGTTGCAGAACAGTATAGTGGAAAAGCACATGTCGTTCAAAGTGGGGTTGAAAAACTCGAGACAAATCTGTGGATTGTATCCGACGATTCTTACATTTGAATTCAACCCCGTGTACACAGGCGGGAAGAGAGAACGGGATCCACGTAAAGCTACACATATGCCCGTGGACCAAATGGGAATTACGTCCAATGGAGTTCCATACGTTCAGACCGACCGAGGCGGCCAGGTGACATACCATGGTCCCGGCCAACTGGTTGCATACTTTGTTTGGGATTTGAAGTTGTGGAAAAACCTCACGTCTAAATGCTTTGTCAACTTCATTGAACAGTGCAGCATGAACACCATAAGCAAGGCCAAGGTGCCGAACGTATGCACAACAGACAACACCGGGGTATGGGTTTCCAAGCCGTCGGGAGACGAAAAGATTTCAAGCATTGGACTCAATTTGAGACGTAACGTTACATCGCATGGACTTAGTATCAATCTTAATCCAAACCTATCGTATTTAAACAACCCCGAGTTGGTGATGTGTGGGCTGGAAGGATTCCAGCAGACAAGCATTGTAAATGAACTGGGCAGCAGTGATTTGGACGTGGAAGCACTTGCCGATTTATTATGCGACACTGTAACCGACAGGATGAATAATTACATGTTGAATTCGTCGTTAGAACAAAGATATAAATTGAGGATAGACAAAACAACATACGAAACGGTTTCGGACTTTGATTTTACCTGTATAGAAGTATAACTATAGACTAGTATTGTAGTTTGATGAAATTTTCGACCTTCCAGCAATTCCTCATGGCATTTGAGGTCACCTCATCATCAGAATTCGACGAGATTGGATGCTTTATCACCAGTCTATTGTTGGTCTTGGAATTGACGTCCGACAATGCCTTTGAAAGATCCGATAAACTCAAAGTATCAAGTCTTGCATCGTAGTCCTGACTGAACAGACCGGAATTGGTGGTTTCAAAATCGGAAATCATCTTTTTCTTGGATTTAAATTTGATCGGATTCTTATTTACTTGCATTTTAAGACCTGTGTCGATCGATAAATAATTGTATCTTTCAATAGCTGATCCATTTTTCAAGTCCAAAGAAACCTTCTGGATTTCGGTAAAAACCTTACCAAATTTCCAATTATCAATTAAACGCTGACATCTTTCTTCACTAGACATTTCCTGGTCTGAAGATAATTCGGGAATATAAAGTTTTGATAGTATAGCTTTGACCCTTTCAAATCTGGTTGCAAAAAATGTAGTTAGTCTAATGATATAAATTGCAAAAATTTTGTATTCTTTTTTGGTTATCAATTTATACACTCCCATCAGATTAGATATCGAATCATAACTCATTTTCTCACTACCCAAAAACGAATTTCTAACAAAAGAACGGATTCCTGGAACCAATGCCTCTAAGTAATACCTGAGTGAATTAAAAGTTAAATATAATATGATTAAAACTTCAGTATCTTCATCGTATGCTTTAAATTGTGTAAGATTGAGTAAATCGTGAGGAAATATTTGATACCATTCATTAGCCATTCTGATCAAATAACCTTTATCATAACCTATCAAACTTTTTGGTTCTTTATAAACCTTAAGAAATTGGGAATGTTTTTCTAAAAAGATCGAAAGATTGATATAACAAGTAGACCATGCCTTTTTCCTAAAATTAGGAACTGTTTGTAGCTTCAAATCTAGTAACATTTGCAACATTTCTTCTAAAACTTCACTATTATAATTTGGTATGATTACATATTTTGCACAAATCAATAAATGTTTACTGTATGTTCTAACAATATCAACCTGTTCATTCATATTCCTATCATTTTCACTTATTGTAATTGAAAATAACCCTGCCGTAAATGTACCAATATATTTTATACATTGATTACTTTGTTCAACACTAATACTTTGTCGATAACCTGAATTATAATGATAAATGGTACAGCTAGCTAAAGTGATAAATCCAGTCAACAAAATTTCTCTCTGTGGTTTTGTAAATGTTGAGTAGTTACACACATATTGATTATGAATAATTGCAGTTAATTCAGATAATTCTTGAACAGAAAGCGTTTCACATACCCCACAAATAGAAACCCTCATTTCTTCTGTAAGTAAAGGTAACATAGATTTCTGCTTACACAATGTATTTTTAACCACATCAAACACAAATAAAATCATTGATTTTTGAATTAGTTTAGAAAATAACATGACAAAGTTCAATTGTACTCGATATACTTTTTCAAAAAGAGCATCAACATCAAAAGGTCCCCAACTTTTATATAGTTCTGGAATGGAGTTGTTTCTCACATGAAATAATGTGTTCATTAATTTTTGTAAAAATGGATCAAACCATTCTACTTCAGATTGTCTATTAATTTTAAAAACTCTGTTTACAATCTTTGCACCAGCTAAAACATTTTTGTCAATAGTAATATTATCATTACGATTATTAATATTATTGATATCAACATTCTCTCCATTATTAGCAATATTTCCATAGATACTATTATTATGGCCAATTGAAGCCTCGTATTGGCTGTATCCTGAGTTTGGCAATCTGTTGATACGTGATTGACTTGGAGTCCCTACCATTGAAATTGTCATTCCATCATCTTTTTGATACCCCCCGGAATAAAATCCTGGTGTTTTCAAATTATAATCATTTTGGCCTGCCAATTGGTTCTTATAGTCAACATAATCAAAAAAATGAATTGGTGGAACGGGTGTCGTTGTATCAACTTGTGACTGACAAATATAATTCTCTAACTCAGTCGATCTTAAATCAGGTGGAATATCTAAATGACCTGATTTTGTAACCTTTAAATAAGGTTGATCAGGAAGACTTGCAGTAGAAAATGTTGTAGAATTTTCTATATATTCGTCCAATATATTTGCATCATCAAGTTCGTCTTTATTCAACAAATTATAAAACTGTTCGTATTGATGATCCTTATCTTTTGTAGTTTTTCCATTTTTATCCTCCCAAACTCCACCATCATTGGCACTCTCATTACGATCTTCATACTGAGCCAGTGAAAAATCTTTTGTGTCAAAATTAATAGAAGCTCTGATCAAGCTAGCATCAATATCTGGATTAGACGCTTGTTCCCAAATCTTATTCCTTGCATTATATATATCACCAACTCCCAAATTCATATTTTTCAATTGACTTTCATTAAATTCAAAATTTTCTTCGTATTTTTTACCTACTTCAGATTCAGAGTTAGCATTATGTTCAAGTTCCTGTTCAAGTTCAAAGTCCATTTTGTCAGAATTGTTTGTAATCTGATGTTTCTGATTAACTAACCTCTTTACCTTTTTGTCTCCATCAACCTCTTGCCTCTCCTTAAGATGTTTAACCAACATCAAATGTTGGAATTCTTGTGTATGTATAAACAGATATGAACATGCATCATCCCTTCGTTGGCAATTATTACAAATAGGTAACGATTCATCACATTTGATTTGTCTTCTTTTACAATTTGAACAGCCAAGTTTTGACTTTTTGTGTTTCTTCCTGGCTTTCCCTACTTTTGAACCAGTTGTTTCTTTTGCATTAAAATTATCCATGTTTTCCATATTGTCCATGTTATCCAAATTAAAATAAATTGAATTATATTGAACTATACTGAGGTATATCGAGGATATTATGATACTGAATATTTTTTGTTTCTTGTACTTTTTATTTAAATGTGTTTGTTGTGTAATGCGTGATGTGCTGCGCAGTGTCTTAAAAACGAAAAACTAAAAACAGAAAAAATCTTTTAAAAAACTACATATCAATTGCAAGTGAAAATAAGACCAATCTTGATTATTTCTACTCATGTCAACTGGAACAAACAAAATAATAATATAATTTAAAACTGTATTATGCAGTTACCTTTTATCTTATTTTTATTTTTATTTTTTACAAAAATGATAATAATTTATAATAGGAATAATAATAATAATACATTTACCCGCATTGCAGGTGTGTGGATTGTGTGGATTGTGTGGATTGTTCTTTATGATTTATCTATTAAACAATATTGGTTGCAGGTGGATGAAAATACCATGCAACAAGTATAGATGCGATTACAAGTCCTCCATACCTGACAATATTTGTGGAAATTTCATTTAAAAATTGAGAATCTCCTTCCTTTACTTTCTTTTGTAATTCTTCATAATTTTCTTGTTGAGATTTCAGTTTATTCTTAAGAGCTTCAATTTCATCTTTTGAAAAATCTAGTGATTTACGTAAATTGACGTTATCCGATTGAATCTGAGAATAGTCTTTATGTTTAGATTGGGAATTTATTAGATGTCGACGTACAGTTTCAAGTTCTGCGTATGATCTTTTGAGCTGAGTTTCCAATTTACGATATTTATCGTCACCATTTTTTATAGATATTGAATTATTTGCACTATTTGAACTTTTGAGTAATTTATCATAAACTCGGAAAATGGATGTACTTTCATATCCAGCTACAGAATTATTATAATTTTTAAGGAAGTTGTTCATTTCTTTAAGTCTCTGTTGTTGAATATATTCATTATTGACGGCAACAATCAATTTTTTAATAATATCTTGAGGATTACCTGTTTTGATATCTAGTCCTTGTTTAAATGTTGATTCTATAGGAAATTTCTTTTCATTATCATCTTTTTCATCTCCCTCTTCTTTGTAACCACCAATTAGCTTCAACAAATCGTCGGATTTTTTATCACCGATAACCATATCGTCTACGATTTCACCGAAAAGCAATGCATCAAACGTATTATTGAACAATTCTAATTTTTTGTTCGTCAGATCATCTTTGTTTACGATTTCATCAACCAAATCTTGGAAATTCTTCAATGTCACCTGTTCAAACGCTTTAATAATACATGTAATTTTACGATGTGCCATTTGTGATTCTAGTGTTGTCCCCAAATCGATTTTATCATCCAGTTCCAACTTATACTCTTTATACGGTTCCAGCTTAACGTCATTGATGAACGTTCCGTTTGAAGATTTCAAATCCCGAATGTACAACATATCATCTTTAATGAAAAGCTCTGCGTGGTTCCTACTCAACACTCTGGAATCAAAGAATCCGTCCGTGATTTTATTACTTGTTTTAGGTGTATTTTGTCTGCCGATTTTCAATGTATCTGGGAACTTAGGAATGCTCAATACTTTCAGATACTCATTGGGCTGTTCTGGAGAGAGCAGCTTCACCACATGTATCTGCTTCTTAAGTTTAGGTACTGTTTCTTCACGTCTGTCTGCTGAAACATCTGGTAAAACCGGGTGGAAGTTCTGTGTACTTTTGGAATTCGATCGTTTTCTTGACACTTGTGCCGGCACAACCAAGCTCATCGCAATATTACCTTTCTTACTGTTGTTTCCAGCTGGCTGTACTTTCCTGCTGTTCGTTCTTGATGCCAAAACACCAATAAAAACACCATATGGCAAAACAGAGCCTCCATTTGTTCCCCCTTTCGGTGAGCGTTGAGCGCTGAGCATTTTGCCATTTTTTGCAGACACGTCTCAGGCAATGTTTTTGATGGAAACCAGCAAGTTTATAGAACAGTTGAACGGCTAGTTGAGCAATTGGACCAAGGAACAACAATTGGTAGATCTAAACAGCAGAATGTCATACAGAGGTGGATCCAAGAACCCCTACGAACCTTTACAAGGTCAAAACAACGTGCCTACGGGATTTTTAGGCGCCAACACAGGCAACACAGGCAATACAGGCCAAATGGGATCGCCATTAGATCATCACATGCCACATTCGGTAAAGAAGACAACGTCTGCTTTGGATATGATCGATAACTTAATCCCGTCTAACCATCCGTCTGTTAAAATCTTTGAAGAGATGACAGATAAACTAGATGCTGTTCTTGATACACATCTTTCGTTTGCCAAACCATACGTTCCTGCACTGGGCCGTTTTTTCATTGTTGCAACCTTCCTGGAAGATTCTTTGAGAATCATGACGCAATGGAAAGAACAGGTGTATTACCTCTCGACGTTCCGTCATTTGTACGAATGGATCGTCAAGTTGTTCCTCTTTTTGAACGTTGTGGGTATGGTATTTGGATCGGTTCTGGTCATTCTAAGAAAACAGCCGATTCCAGCATCACTCACCTTGACTACGATTGTGTTATTACAGGGCCTGATATACGGCCTGTTTTTTGACCCATCGTTCTTCTTGAGAAACATTTCGGTCATTGGCGGTTTGCTCCTTGCCCTTTCGGATTCTTTAGTGATCGATAAAAGATCATTATCTATGCCAGGATTGCCTATGCTGGAAACAAAAGATTACAACAAAAAATATTTTCTTCTTGCAGGTCGTATAATGTTGATTGTTCTCTTTCTGACATTCACACTTTCTATTTCTTGGTCATTTTTCAATATCCTGACTATCCTTGTTGGATTTTTAGCATGTGTATCTATAGCTATTGGATACAAGACTAAATTTGCGGCATCTTTCTTAACATTTATTCTAACAATTCATAATTGTTTAACTAACCACTATTGGACCTATGGATACAGGGATACAAGAAGGGATTATCTTAGATACGAATTTTTTCAAACATTATCGATTATTGGAGGTTTACTCTTAATCGTTAATACAGGTGCTGGTGAATTATCAATTGACGAAAAGAAGAAGAAATTTTAATTTCTCCTTGCCGGTTTAACTAATCAATGGATTAATTACCTATTTACAAAAAATAAAAAAATTAAAGATAAGTACTTATGTATTTCATATATTTCATATATTTCATGTATTTCATATATTTGTATATATTACCAATATCTCAATTGTCTAAAATTATTTTAACTCTCTCTCCGTTTACTCGTTCCATTCCCTTTAATTCCATATCATATATACCTCTACCCTTAGTTAATGATCTTAATTTATTTAAATATCCAATCATCTCTCTCAAAGGTGCCTCACAATATATAACCATTTTATTAACTCCGTTGTTTTCTTGTAAATATTGCATAGTTGGATCAAATGGTACATATGTTTTATCCATCTGATCCTTTGACCAATTATAATCTCCACTGGCTTCATTCTCGTCTTCAATACCAGAGATTTTAGCATTACGTACACTCATTAAATCTTGAGAAACAACACCCACATCTGATTCTAAAACAAAAGTTTTTACGTTCATGATTGGCTCCAAAAGTGTAAAATCGTTATCTTTCAAAGAATCCAGTCCTTCATTAATAGCAAATCTGGTAACTTTGATCAAATCAGACACCCCATTGAACTCTTTAACATCAGGAATATTAAATTTATTGACATAAATAATCACGTTTTGTAATGGTAATCTCGCTAATCTTCCACCCATTTGTACTGATCCCGTTGCACCTGATAAAATTGCATTGATAATTTTCTCATAACTAACATTTAAAGTCCATGATTCTTTATTTAATTCTTTAATAATAACTTCAGGTAATGCATTTTTATCGAAAACAACGGCTGTATTAACTTCTAATGTATGAATATCTTCAAATGATTTAGTTTCCTTAAGATCTGCTAATTTTTCATCTATTTCACCTTCAAATGGAATGATAGAAACATCAATAGAGAATCCTCCATCTTCCTTCTTGCTACTAATTATATCTTGTAAAAGGGTCTCTTTATATGTAACTCTAACATCACCTATATCTGCATTGACTTTCATATCAGTAACTAATCTATCCTTGGTAATTTCTAAATGTAACTCACCCATTCCCGATAAAATGCTTTGTCCAGATTCTTCATCAAAAGTCAACTTAAGTGATGGATCCTCCTTAAGGAGTATATCAAGGGATTTATCTAATTTTCTTTTATCGGCAACAGTAGTTGGTTCAATAGAAACTGAAAAGACAGGTGGTGGAATTTCAATAGGTAATAGTTTCAAACCACTTTCCTTTTTGTTAAGCTGATTTACAGTTTTTGTTATGGCATGACCAATCAAGGTATCACCTGTTCGTATCTCATCTGTACCTGTAACAACTCCAATATTTCCAGCACTAAGATATTTAACATCCAATGGTGTATCTCCGTTCATTAAAAGTAATTTACCAATTTTGATCTTTTCTCCAGTTCTTGAATTGATCACTGTTGAATTCGGTTGTAATTTACCCGAATAAACACGAACAAATATCATCAGCCCTCTGTTAGGATGATTTATTACTTTAAATGCCAGTGCTGTAGTTAAATTCTTATTATTATTAATAACACAACCTGTTGAATCAACAACGGAACTGACCTGATTTCTCATACTAATTACTTCAGGTGGAACAATATTCACTGGTGATGGTAAGTAATCTACAATTGCATCCAATAATGGTTGTACTCCAATACATTTGAAACTTGATCCACAAAGTACAGGTGTAATCTCATTTGTTAGGGTTAAATTCCTTATACTTTGACTTAACAACTCACCGTCAACTTGTAAATAATCATCACATTCCAAAAAACTATCAATGACACTTTCATCTAACTCTCCCAAAGTTTCAACCATTGATTCTCTACATCTGAGCAACTCATCAAACAACTCATCGCCTTCAGCAATATTTTTAACTTCAACATCCTTCCCATCTCCATCATTCCAAATAATTAATT
This sequence comes from Pichia awuae, assembly GCA_030563725.1. Taxonomy (NCBI): domain Eukaryota; kingdom Fungi; phylum Ascomycota; class Pichiomycetes; order Pichiales; family Pichiaceae; genus Pichia; species Pichia awuae. Next base: position 34,250 of record JAJMJV010000046.1, read on the forward strand.
TTTTTCCAATAACGTCAATGATACCCTTGAACTCATCTCCATCAAACCATGGCACATTGATCAGAACAACCCTCGTACCTAATCTTCCAACAACTTCTTTAACCGTTCGTCCAAATCCAGCACCGTCTCTGTCCATTTTATTTACATACAAAATTGATGGAATACCTAAATCTTTTGCCTGTTTCCAAACTTTCTCTGTTTGTGCTTCAACACCAGCAACTGCATCCAATATAGTTACAGCCCCATCTAATACTCTTAAACTTCTACTAACTTCAAAAGTAAAATCTGCATGTCCTGGTGTGTCAATAATGTTAACTTTATGTTTTTTCCAAGGTATAGTAACAGCAGCACTTTGAATTGTAATCCCTCTATCTTTTTCTTGAGTCATATAATCAGTTATGGTATCTCCTTGATCAACATTACCAATTCTATTGGTTAGACCAGAATAGTAAAGGAGTCGTTCTGTTGTTGTTGTCTTACCTGCATCAATATGAGCTATTATTCCAATATTTCTGATGTTAGCAATTGGTGTTTTCAAAATAACATCCGATTCATATGTTCTAAATACACTGCTTTTGTGAAATTGCCTACATGATTGTCGTTGCAATTGCTGTTGCAACTGTATCAGTCCATTTACCAATCTCATTTGGGATTAGAAACGATATGTCAATAATTTGACTTGAAATTTCAGTTGAGATTTCATTTTTTTTCAACATGAAAAACTTCAAAAAATGAAAATGGAAAACAAAAACCTCAACAAGTTTTTTCTAAGGTAATTTAAAGTTATACAGGAGTATTTCTTTTTCTACTTTACTTGTATATTTGATATTAACATCAAACGAAACTAGTTCTATTAGGAACAAAATTTTTATCTAAAATAGAGAATTTTTTTTAATTTGAAGTTTTGCAAAACAATGACTGAATTTGACATTAAAACTACATATTTTAAGTTCTTGAGTGAAGATCCAGATATTACGATGCCGGTAGCGGCAATCGAATCACTGGTAACGATGCTTAAAGTTAAACAACCATCAACATCTTCTGAGCTAATCAGACTTTTGTCAGATGCTACAGAAGAGCTCAAAAGCGGTGTGAAAAATTCTGTTTCTTTATCTGCAGGTTGTGATTTATTTACTAGATTCGTTATTAGAAATACACATTTATATTCGGATTGGGAGTCATGTAAGAAACATCTCGTTGAAAACGGACAATTATTTTTGCAAAGAGCTAAAGAGAGTAGAGATATGATTGCTAAAATTGGATTTAATTTGATCAAAGATGATGACACAATTTTAGTACATTCATACTCTAGAGTTGTACTCTCTCTTTTAGCATATTGTAAATCGAAATTTGTAAGATTTAGAGTTTTTGTTACAGAAGCAAGACCTTCAGCTGATAAAGATGGTAAAGATATGGCAAAAGCTTTGAAAGAATTAGGTATACCAGTTTGTTATATTCATGATTCACAAGTTGGATTTGTAATTAATAAAATCGATAAAATATTTATGGGTGCAGAAGGTGTGAGTGAAAGTGGTGGTATAATCAACCACATTGGATCGTATCAAATTGGAGTTCTTGCTAAAAATGCAAATAAGCCATTGTATGTTGTTTCAGAATCACATAAATTCGTCAGAATGTTCCCACTAAGTCCAGATGACGTTCCAGGTAATAAATTTGAATTCACAACTGATAATTCAGAACCAGTTGATGATGCAATGATTGATTTTACACCATATGAATATATAACTGCACTTGTTTCTGATTTAGGTGTGCTAACACCATCTGCTGTTTCGGAAGAATTGATTAAAATGTGGTATGATTAGTATACATAAATGTAAATATATTAAATATTATATATTATATATTGATTATTCAAATAATTAATCAAAAGAAATTTTTTTACCTGTAGATTTAACGATAGCTGCAGATTGTCTTGGTGCGTTAGCCAATGCAATCGAAGAATTCATTCTAGTATCTGGTTTGAAAGTTTGTTGTCTCTTGAAGGATCTATCTTGTTTAGGTTGGAATCCTTTAGATGGACCATTATCAAATTCTTTTACTTGTGCTGATGCTGCAGATGATGATGATGATGCGTATTCCGAATCTTCATTACTTTCTCTTTCTCTCTTTGGAACAACTTTTCTTTGTGATCTATCTTCTCCAAATTCCATTCTCAATGGTCTGCCCATCATTTTTTTACATGATCTATCCTTTAAAGCAGCGGTTGGACCTTCAACATCTTTGAAATCTAAAAATGCAAAACCTTTACATTTCCCACTATCTTCGAAAGTTGCCATTCTAACTTTGACAATTTCACCACAATGTTTAAAATGGTCTTTGATCATATCTTCGGTAGTATCAAATGACAAATTACCAACAAATAAAATTCTTGAAGGTGGATTTTTACTTGCATTTGCAGTTGCACCAGTTTCCTTAGCTGGTCTACCTTCATAAGAATTTGCATTTTTAATCAAAACTTTTCTGCCATTAACTTCAGATTCACTCAGAGCAATTGCCGCATTCAAATGTTCTTCATTGAAAAAATCAATATATGCAAATCCTCTGTTCTTAGTACCTCTGGTAGGTAAGTTGATTCTAGCAATATCCGATTTGGCAATGTCTGTCTTGGCTGTAATAAAATTAGAAAGTTCATCTCTGGTAGTTTCAAATGAAAGGTTACCTATCCATATACCAAAATTAGAACGTTTAGTTACACCTGGTGTGGAAGTTGCTGATTCTGATGATTTTTTTGTTTCTTCACCATCACCTGTTTCTAACTCACCCTTTGATTCGTCCTTTTGTTCTTCTCTATTGCCAGATTTCGAAGCCTTTTCTAACTTTTTAGCCTTCTTCTTTTGGAGCTCCTCTAATGTAGTCTTACCTTTCTTAATTCTTCTGAGTTCTTTTTTAGAAAGTGGTGCATCTGCACCAAGTGAAATAACAAGTTCTGAATCTTCTGCTGCCATCCTCAATTATCTCCTGTCCAGATATCTTACTGTTGTATTAAAATTAAAACTTCTTTTTCTGTTTCTAAGTCTGGGGTTTTTCTGTCTATTCTAATTTTTTTTCATTTCCGCTTTCGGTAAGAAAAATAAAAAAATGAAAATTTTTTTAAGAATTCATGTGCACCAGCCACACACGCTTCATCAAAAAAAACACCAGCCACTTCTTGCCATGTCAGGCTGTGCATTTTTTTTCCGCGTCTCGTTTTTCCGTGTCGACTATTTTTCCTATTTTTCCTTTTTTTTCTATTTTTCCTTATTTTCCGCGTTTCCACGTTTCCGCTCCGCCTCGCGTCTTTTAATTCCACGTTTAGTTCCATTTTTTTCTCCGTTTTCCCCGTTTTTCCGCTCCTCCTCACCAACCTACCTGGTGCACGTGCAAAGTTTATTTTTAGCATCGAACCGTGTGCGCCTGTGATATTGTTTTTCTGTGTTATTGCTTTTTCATCTTTGTGATCCTGATCCTTTGTCTGTGGTGTAGATGTTTATATGTGATTTTGTTTGACTTTTGTTTTTGATTTTTGTTTTTGAGATTTTGTTTTACTCTTTCTTTCTAGTTCTTTCTGTGTCGCTATCAGTGTCGTTCTATTATAAATGAAGTTATCGGCCTCTACACTTGCTGCTTTTGTCATTTCAAGTGCATTAACACCAGTTTTTGCAGTTGCTCCTCTCGGTTTCAATCTTGGTGTTAAAGATACTTCAGGTTCTTGTAAAACATATGATGACTACGTTGAAGATCTGAAAACATTATCATCATATTCCAGTCATGTGAAAACATATTCAGTTTCAGACTGTAACACTCTGGAAATACTCGGACCAGCTGTCGAAGCTGAATCTTTTCAACTTACCCTTGGTGTCTGGCCTACACCATCAGATAAATTCCAACTTGAAAAATCAACCTTGCAATCACTCCTTCCAAACTTTTCCAAATCCTCCTTTACTTCTGTTTTGGTCGGTTCCGAAGCTCTATATAGAGGTGATGTTACAGGTGACGAACTGGCATCAATGATTAAAGAAGTTAAAGAATTGTTAGCTGATATTAAAGATAAAAATGGTGATTCATATGGTGATATACCTGTTGGTACTGTTGATTCTTGGAATAAATTAGTTGATGGTGAAGCTTATACAACTATTGAAGCATCAGATGTTATTTATGCAAATGCTTTCTCATATTGGCAAGGTCAAGTACAATCAAATGCTTCATTCTCATTCTTTGATGATATTATGCAAGCTCTACAGACAGTTCAAACCATCAAAGGCTCATCCGATATTGACTTTTGGGTTGGTGAAACCGGTTGGGCAACTGAAGGTTCCAACTACGGTTCCGCTTATCCAACCGTTTCAAACGCCGCAGCATTTTGGAAAGATGCAGTTTGTGCAATGAGAGGTTGGGGTGTTAATACCTTTGTTTTCGAAGCATTTGATGAATCTTGGAAAGCAGATGCTTCTTCAACTTCATCGGTTGAGGCTTATTGGGGTGTATTTGGGTCCGATCGTTCACCTAAATACGATTTAGACTGTTCTTTTAATTCTTAGAAAAACTTGATACCATAATTCATGTATTTATTTTTAAAAATAAATACATACTACATATATTTTGATAAACGTGAATAAATATATATAGACATATATATAAAGAAAAATAAGCATTATGTATATTTTATAATCATAATTAAATCTATCTGGCTATATATATATATATATATATATCGTTTAGTGTCTTAAGCAGATTTCTTTACTTGATTTCTTCTTCGTGAAAGTATACTTGCTGCATCAATATTTAACTTCAATCCGCCAAATCCTCCTAACATTTTTTCTTCATCAACTAATGCTACCCCTTCTTTTCCTCTTTCTCCCCCTTCTTCCTCCTCCTCTTCTTCTTCTAAAACTGGTGCCCTAAAATTATTCTCTCCTTCTTCATGGATTCTATGCGCAGCAATAGACATATCAAAGATATCTTTCATAGCCATAACTTCAGGTGTAAACTTAGCACTTTTCCTCTTCTTCTTACTTTCAGTAGGATTTCTAGATGCAGATCTTCTGTCGCCTTTATTGTCTCTAAAATCTACATTTGCTGGTCCCGGTTCAAGCAATGCCTCTAAAATTGGAATTGGCTCAGGGATTGTAGGATTATGGTTGGTTCTTGCAAGTTCAACTCCAAACTCAGAGTGATTATCAAAACTTTGATCATATATACTTTCGTCACTGGAAACTATATCTTCAGAGTCACCCGGTTTATGAACATTTAAAACAGACTCAGAATATGTAAGTTTACTTGTTGGTGGTTCAACTTCAAATCCTGGCATTCCTGATCTTTTTCTTTCGACTTTTTGTACTGGTTGTTCTGTATTTGCTTGCTGGAATTGTTCTGATTTATTCAAAAATTCCATTATCCATGGATCTTTTAAAAATTCTTCAACATTATATCTTTTTCTTGGATCAACCGTTAATAATTTGGATACACATTCTTTTGCACCAACAGAAATTTCATCCCACCAAGGAGATAAAAATTTGAATTCACCTCTCGCAACTGTTCTAGTTAACTCTTCAATTGAATCATTGAAAAAGGGTGGGAAACCACAAAGCAAAATGTAAAGAACACAACCCAATGCCCACATATCTACTTCTTTACTATATTTTTGATCTCTTACAATTTCTGGTGCAGTATATCCAATTGTTCCACATGGTGTTTGCAACGCATTGTTATGTTTCAGGGATATCTGTTTTGACAGTCCAAAATCTCCGAGTTTAATTAGTCCAATTCCACCACCTCCATAATTCATAATAAATTTACCTTCATCTAACTTTGCCTTTGGGTTGTCTGATCGTCTTAGTTTTGACATTCTAACATCTGATTCTTCTTTATAAACCTTAATAGGTTTGAAAAAAATATTTTCCGGTTTCAAATCCCTATGAACGATACCAACTTTTTCATGCATATAAAATAAAGCTTCAGCAACTTGAATAATAACATGCCTTGATAAATCTTCACTAAAATAAGTATATTTAACAATTTGATTAAAAATTTCGCCACCACTGACCACCTCTTGAATGATATAATAATAATCTTCATTTTCTATGAAATCAATCAGTTTGACGATATTCGGATGGTTCAATTGGCTCATCAATCTGACCTCTTTCAAAACATTGTCCCTCTGTTTTTCATCAAGCTGATATTTTTTAATAACTTTGATAGCAACTTTCTCTCCTGTTTCTTTATCAACTGCGGCGTAAACCACTGAAAACGCACCTTCACCTAATACATCGCCCATTTCATATCTTTGAACACTCTTCCGACTTTCAGCTACTCTTTTCGTCTTATCAAGGTTTTCTTGTTGTATGATATCCAATGCAACAGGTTTAAGCTCATCTGCATGATGTCCATTATCTGGTTTCTCAGCTTTCACACCCAATTCAATCCCTGGAACAATTGTTCCCACAGCTGATGTATTCTCCAACGCATGTCTTCCATGTCTAATTAAATTTCGAATGTTATCCAGCATGCTTGGTGTAATCTACAGATAATTCTTTGTAAAAAAGTTATCTTCTTTATCCTTTTAAACCTGTCTTTGCTCTTCCGATTTTGTATATCAGGTGAGACTGGAAACATAAAAATTCAAAAAAATTAAAAATTCAAAAAATCCAAAAATTAAGAAAATTAAAAAATTAAAAAATTAAGAAAATCCAAAAATTGAAAAATTCAGAAAATTCAGAAAATTAAAAAATTAAAAACTTCAAAATAAAGACATGTTCCCGATTAGGAAATTGCCATTTTCTTTTAAACATGAATTAATCTATCGAATACAACGCACAGACAACATGGAATACAGCCTTTGCAATGATGGTATACGCTTAGATGCTCTTGATGGTATTGAAAAATGGCAGCCATTTATTCCAGAAACTGTTGGAGATGAATATGTTACATTAATTGACTACAGTATTGTTATCGAACATGAATATAAGAATGAATCTCGGGAGATAGTTGAGATTGATGGGTCATTTGAGTTGAAAGGTTCCATCAAATATGGGGAATTACATTTGAGTAGGGGGAAAGGAGATTTTGTTTTTAGACTGCAATTCCCAAAGGAAGATTTTAAATACGTTTCGGAACTTGTTAGGTTCTTGAACATCTCCAAGACTAAACTTAAAACCATGTTTCGCATCGTACCTATGCATATTAGAGGACTAAGTTTTGTTAAAGGGAAAATTAAATTTTTCTTTGGATATTCAATTTCTGTTAGAGCTGGTATATTCCTGATGAATCCCATAAAATATGACTTTTTATTACAAGCTGATGAAACTGCCTACCAATTGTCATGCAAACATCATTCGGCACCGCAAGATGTCGATTCTTTTTATTCCTTAATTACAGATAACACAAGAATGAAATACTCTTCAAATGAAAACAATTTAGAAATCCCAGGTATTGATAAGGTTTTACTCCCCTTTCAAGTGGAGTCTGTAAAATGGATGTTAAAACATGAAAATATAGACATGGATACAATGCAGGAACAAAAGTATCCTTCTTGCCCTGATGATGATGAAATTTCAAAAATTTTGGATGATTTGGCTCCATACTGGCAGCGTGTAAGGTTAAGTAACGGTAATAAATACTGGTATAATCCAACAAGTGGTGGTATATGTGCTAAACGGCATATATTTGATTATCTTAAATCAGTTGATTATGTTGGGGCTCCTGCTAAAGGATTTTTATGTGAGGAAATGGGTTTGGGAAAGACCTTGGAAATAACATCATTAATCAAACTTAATCCTCGTAAACATATATCCAGTGAAAACAAAATTAATATCTTTGATCCATCACGAACTATTAAGGAAGCTAAAACAACTTTGATCTTATGTCCAGAAACAATTATTAATCAATGGTATGATGAAATAACGTCTACTTGTGCACTAGATGTTTTTATTTACAAAGGTATTACTTATATGGAAGAAATGGATCAAGAAATAACACCTGCTATTGTTGCTAAAAAATTAAGCAATTACGATATCGTTCTTACTTCATTTAATATATTAAGTAAAGAACTTGATCGAGCTACTTTTATTCCAACATCAAGACCTAAGAGGACGAGCACTAAAAGAATAGATTATTCTTCACCTCTTATGCTTTTAGAATTTTTTAGATTGGTATTAGATGAAGCACAGCTAGCTTCAATTTCAATCTCCAGAGTTTCTTATTTTTCCAAAATTATTTCAAGAGTTCATACATGGTGTGTTTCTGGTACTATTATTAGAAAAAACTTGGCTGATTTGCATTCACTTATTGGATCTCAAAGAATGTATCCTTTAGATAGAATAAGCCGTTCACAGTGGGATGCAATCCCAAGATACGTATTTGACCGGATTTTCAAATCTATTTGTTTGAGACATACAAAAGAAATGGTTGGAAACCAAGTTAGTTTACCCTCACAAACACGTATTATGTTACGCTCTCCATTCTCTACTATTGAAAGTGATAATTATTATGACCTGTTCAACAGATTTCTTGAACAGGTTGGACTTGACTCTGATGGTAATCCAATAGGTGAAGGTTTTGATTATGACAGAAGTAGGGCAGGGATGAGAATCTGGAGTTCTAAATTGAGAATGGCATGCTGTCATGCTATGCTTGATGGTACTCTTTTACGAAGGAATATCAATTCAACTACATCAATCGATTCAAATAGTAAAAAATCAGATTTTATGATAGGTACATTAGCTGATGTTTTAAATGATTTAATCAATAATATTGAATTTGAATCAAGCACTGCATTTAATAATTACATTAGGAACTATATTCGTATTGGCAAAATAACTGAGTTTTTAAGAAACCCGTCCCAATCTCTAGAAATTTTTCATTTGATTATAGCCAAAATTGATGATAAAATTAATGAATATAGCAGATTCATGGAAATAGAAGATGCAGAAAAAAAAAAGGTTTGGAATTTGAGAATTAGGAATTTGTTGGAGTATCTTCATCAATCATATTTTATGTTGGCTTCTGCCCATTTCCAACATTATAGTCCAATGAAGCCATTACCTGATAACTTTACGGATTTAGTTCAAACTAGTGAAGAAGATTTTTTGAACGAAAAGACAGAATTTGATTTGGAAACTTTAAATGAAGAGGAGCTTGAGCATCATAAATTGGAAATTCAATATTACTCAAAAGCTGATGAAATATTGAATAGATTATTAGATGATCCTTTGAAGAAAACTTATGAAATGATCAGCAAGGTGGAATCTCTATATCTTACATTCAAATTTCAAAAAGTTAATGAAATTCCAAAAATAGAATCTGACCCTAAAGAAAATGCGTATGATTTACCATTGATTTCATTATATTTTCCTGATTTCAATGAAGAATTTCATCAACATTCAACAACTTTAGGTATTTCTTTTATCCTTAACAGGGCGAAAGAAGCAATCACTCAGTTAGATGAGCAATCTAAAATTATTAATGATTGGTTCATGAAACTATATCAGTACCAAAAAGAACCTGTATCTAATGATAAAGGGGAGGACAAAACAGGTGAGGAGTATAATACGTATTTAGTTTTGCAAGAAAAATCTCAAGCATATATTGATCAGGTTCAACTGATTTTGGATGACAGAGAGAAAGCTATTCATTCAACCGAAGATTTAGTATCTTACTCATCAAACACGGTCAAAGTTCAAAGACTTTTTAAATCTGTTGATCCATTGAATTCTCTTAGTTCAGAACTAGAAAAATTACGAAAGTTTTACATTCCTCAAGGGGCATTGAACCCAAGATATTCACTCCATACAGCTATTCTTGAGCTTGTTGGGGAATTACAGTATTTTATTCCAAATAGTATTGAGCATGAACAAATTGATGCTCTACTTTCTGTTTTAAAAAGAGAAATGAAATTGCAGTTGAAAAATGTTAAACTGATGAAAACTAAAATATTTGATGTTTTCAATGATTGCTTTAATGCTAAAGTTGCTTATTTCAAATCTTTGCAGATTAGATCTGATTCTTTAGTTAGCTACTTTCCCGAAAAATTAGGCTCCTCTCCCAAATACGTTGCCTTAATGGAAATTGAAAATATCAAGAAAGAATTGGAACTTGATGATGGTAAATTACGGTCAGTAAATGCAAGATTAAGTTATTTAAAAACTTTATCCAACCAACGTGAGCCAAAATCAGATTCGGATAACGATTCTTGTATTATTTGCAGATATAGAATTTTGGTTGGTACCCTAACACCGTGTGGTCACAAATATTGTCGTGAGTGTATGAATGAGTGGATGAAAACCAAAAAGAACTGTCCTTTATGTAATAAAAAATTAAGAGTTGATGAATTATATAATTTTACATATTCCCAAGGTGGGCTAAAGGGTGACGTTGTGGAATCGGCACATGAAAATAAAGATGAAATCGATGTAAAAGAGGAGAAGGAATTTGATGTTGATGTTGATAATAACGATGATGAAATTTTAGATCAAGAAAGGTTAAAATTGTTAAGAAACAGAAGATTGCTTGAAAAAGATATGGATTTTGTTTATCAAGGGTTACCACCAATGGAACTTAGAGAAATTATGAACATTTCATTAAAAAGAAGTTACGGTACCAAAGTTGATATGATTTTACGACAAGTTAAATATTTAGTTTCTAAAGAACCACGAGTTCAAATTCTTATCTTTTCACAATGGAATTTGTTTTTACTGTTATTAGGGAAAGCAATGCATTTTGAAGGAATTACATTTCGTAGTTGGATGGATCAAAAAGTTTCAATTAGTAAACGAGCTAAAAAATCAGAAGGTGGCTCTAAATTAAACCAAGACATAATTGAATTTAAAAAGGATTCCACAATTTCATGCTTTCTCTTGAACACGGTTGCACAAGCTGCGGGTCTTACTTTTACCAATGCATCTCATGTTTTTTTATGTGAACCAATTGTGAATCTCTCATTTGAGCTTCAGGCAATCAATAGAATTCATAGAATTGGGCAAACCAAAGAGACAAAGGTATGGAATTTTATAATTGAGGGTACTATTGAGGAGAGTATAGCATATTTGGGTACGAAGAAGCGTATTCAAGCAGCTAGAGACCGTAAGCAACAAGACACTGTCGAAAAAATTGAAGAAATCGATGATATTGCTTTAGAGGCTAAAGAACTTACTAAGATTAGTGAAAGCACAAAAAAGGAAGGCGAAGTTATAGGTGATGAAGACCTTTGGGCAGCATTTTTTGCTTCTAAAGCAGCTACAATTAACAATGGTGTTTATAAATGAAACACCTTTTACACTAAAATTAACATCCGAAATATTTGTTGTTTGCGGCTGTATTTAGCCGATATATTGCATTTTTGCCGCTTTTTCAAAACTGAAAAAATAAAAACGTTGCTCTCTGACTTTTAAAAACGCGGTATTTGAATTTCGCATCTTAGAAAGCCAGCTGAGCCCTATTTTCAGTCGGCACGTAGCAAGTCTTCTAAAGAACTTCTCTTCTGTTTTGAAAACAATCTTTGGATGTTGAGTCAGAAGAATTTATTATATAGGTTCATTTATAGTGAAAACTACTATTATTTATTTTTAAGATTGCACTTTTACTTAGTTACTTTTAAGTATAAAAGCTTTGAATAAAAAATAGTTTATAAAAAACAAAGAAGACTGTTGTTTCATGCTTAAAATGAACAACCTTCAGTTGCAACGTTACTTAACATACTATTTTAAAAAATTTTGATTTTAATTAGACATGTAGAATGCTATTTTTTATAGGTGTCGACAGGAATTTGAATATTCAACTAAACGGAGTTATGAAATACTAAATTCAAAAGAAGTAATGGTTGATATTGAGAGACAATCCAAACATGTTAAGACACATTTTTGTTTTAAAAATGGATTTAAATACGGTTTTTAGAATGCAAGTAAAAAATAAATTAAAAAATACATAGCATGTAGGATAATTAAAATTCTGAATTGTTTAGAAATAAAAAAGAATATGTATCGAATACATGTTCAAAATTCAAGATTTTGGTCTAGTGTTTAATTTTTACATTAATTATTGGTTGCAGTATAAAAAACTCAATTAAGGAAGATTTTTATTTGGTTTCTTGATTTTGCTTTCAGTTTTACATGTGTTAGTTTTAATTTGCAACTTTTTAATTTCTGTAATGTGAATTAAATTTGTCAAACTAATTAACAATCACTAAAATCACGTCGTATCTGTGAAAAATTTATTATTATTGGGAGCTTTAATAAAATTTTCATCCGGGAATTGTTTTTTTTACATTGCAAAATAGTATCCTGCCATCAATTATATTTTTTGATTTGAAAACATTATGAACATTTGCTCTAAATACATGAAAATAATAAAAGAAAATGTTTTAGAGCATTTTGGAAATATTTGTATTCACCCTATTTGCATTTGTGAAAATCCAAAGTTAAACTATTTTCTCACAGTTTTTGAACACCATAACATAGTGTCATCTTTAAGTAAAATTTTCATAAATTTTGGGATATTACAGCCAAGAGGTGTGCCCACTGGCAAGTCGGATACTTGTTCAGCTAAAAAGGCAGAAATTCCGTGGTTTCTGTATTTTCAGTACTTATAAAACACATAGATATGCTTCAAGTATAAATTTTTAAAATAATAAGATTACGAAATTCATTAAAAAAAATATATTCAAAATTGTAAATAAAGCTAACTATTTAAACTAAAAAGCAGAAACGGGGTAAATACTAAAACCTTAACCAGAAATTTGGCAATTTTAAAGTATCAAAAGCGAAACATAATAATATTCATATGATTGATTGCCCATACTAAAAGCAAATAAACAGTTACGAAAATTCAAGTAAATTAACTTTTCTTGTAGTAAATTGTTGTAAAAGAGTTGGTAGGTGATGGTGTAATTGTAGTTGATGAACTTTCTGTGGACGAACTTTCCGTGGACGAACTTGTAGTTGATGAACTTTCAGTGGCCGAACTTGTAGTTAATGAACTTTCCGTGGACGAACTTTCCGTGGACGAACTTGTAGTTGATGAACTTTCAGTGGCCGAACTTGTAGTTAATGAACTTTCCGTGGACGAACTTGGAGTAGATGAACTTTCCGTGGACGAACTTGGAGTAGATGAACTTTCCGTGGACGAACTTGTAATTGATGAAGTTGTAGTTAATGAACTTTCAGTGAACAAACTTGTAGTTGATGAACTTGTAGTTGATGAACTTGTAGTTGATGAACTTGTAGTTGATGAACTTGTAGTTAATGAACTTTCAGTGAACAAACTTGTAGTTGATGAACTTGTAGTTGATGAACTTTCCGTGGACGAACTTGGAGTTGATAAACTTGTAGTTAATGAACTTGTAGTTGATGAACTTGTAGTTAAGGAAGTTTCCGTGGACGAACTTGGAGTTGATAAACTCTCCATTGCGAAACTGGTACTAAAAGCACTCACAGTAATAGTGCTATCAAATGAACTACTCACACCTGTGACCACGGGATTTGAATATTTAGAACTTGACCTCTTGCCAGTGGTAATACTACTAATAGAATTAATATATGTCAGGGTATTAACACTTGGACTACCACTATCATAAGCAACTGTCGATGGTTTCAACGATGGGCCGCTACTAGAACCTGACTTCATAACGGATGCGGCATCAACAGACGAAACACCTGGTTGGCTTGACGCTGCACTGGATGCTGCTGCACTGGATGGAGAGCCACTAGATGACTTCGACTTCACACTGGATGCTGCTGCACTGGATGCTGCTGCACTGGATGCTGCTGCACTGGATGGAGAGCCACTAGATGAGTTGGACTTCACACTGGATGCTGCCTTACCGGACGAAACTGTCGAGGTAACAAAGGAAGATGCTGCACTGGATGCTGCCTTAGCGGACGAAACTGTCGATGGTTTCAACGATGGGCCGCTACTAGAACCTGACTTCACAACGGATGCGGCATCAACAGACGAAACACCTGGTTGGCTTGACGCTGCACTGGATGCTGCTGCACTGGATGGAGAGCCACTAGATGACTTCGACTTCACACTGGATGCTGCTGCACTAGATGCTGCTGCACTGGATGGAGAGCCACTAGATGAGTTGGACTTCACACTGGATGCTGCCTTACCGGACGAAACTGTCGAGGTAACAAAGGAAGATGCTGCACTGGATGCT
>JAJMJV010000047.1:0-44895 GCA_030563725.1 Pichia awuae
TTTTTTTTACACATTCTGAAAATTAAAGGTTTTCATACACAACTCCAAAGTCAAATGTTTGAAAAATCGAGTAAAAAAGTATTCTGCCAATTTAAGGTGAAAATGTCTTGAGTTAGGTAAATAAGATACTGTAAAAATATACCAAGCTGGTCTAATAGGTGATATAAGCTCTATCAAGAAATATAGATAGTGAATTTAACATCTGAGTTGCTCTTGTCACCACAACAAACATTCTTGTTGTGTTTGAGCATGATTTTAGCTTTTTATCGCTGCTGTTAATTGCAACACGCGTTATTTGTTTTGCTAATGTTCAGAAAAAAATAGAAGAATCTATTCAATATTAAGCAATATAGCGGTTGTGCTTTAAGAGAACAGCATATAAATGTTCTTTTATTGTTAATTGATTAACTACTTTGGAATTAAAAAATAACATGTTGGCAGCTGTAACATGGTACAGCTACAAGACTTGAGGGTGTGATTATTATAAATTTGACAAAAAACACGTACAAAAATCTTATATTGAGTTTTATCCCGGATATTGGGGTAGTTATGATCAAAAGGCTGAATTAATTGCAGAAATCTTGAAGTTAGTTTTATCAAAATATAAGGATTAAAATTTTGTGCACAGTAAATAACTTCAATTATATATTGTCAAGATCATACAAAGATATCCAATAAATAATGTTTCAAGAGTTTTCTAGTGAAAATGAAAAACCAAAACATAAAAACTAGAGGTTGTGGTTTTCCTGAAGATTCAATTTTTGGTTCCAATATAAGAAATTCATCAATGTGATCTATGTTTCAAATCCGTTCAGTCCATTGAAAAAAACTACAAAACACGTTAACAATTTTGATGAAATTTAAGTAAAGTATCTAGCAAACACTTTTGCAAACCAAACACGCTATTTAAAACATTTTAATGTGCTAAAATGATGGTAATCCATTAATTGTTCACCAGAATGAAGGTCATTATGGAACTACGAAAATTTGCAAAATGAGCTATTTTTTCAACAGTTTCCTTGAAATAAAATTTTTTTTAATGGTTTGAAAAGTACTCTAGGGAATTGCTATCAATACATGCACTAAAGTAATTAAAAAAATGTTATTTGTTATCCCATTGCACTCAAATTGCCAATAATTCAATCAGAATTTTGTATTTGCGTTTTCAGCCCATGAAATGCTTGTTTTAAACGTGTTTATAAACCACATATGTGTTTTTAATAAAAAGAAGGATTTTAAGAGAGAATGTTGCCCGAGTAACAATATTGGAGGAAAGATTAGAGTTGTTTAAAAATGAAGGTAAGATAGTGAAAAGTGCAAAAGTATTTAGATTGTGCAAACAATTATGCTGCTAATACGAAAAAAAATTATTTATTTTGAATTCCAGTACAGTTCTAACACAAGAGTATGTTGAAACCTAAAACTCAACAACAAAATGAGTAACTGAGCTTTTGTTAATCGAAATCTTTATCGGTTTTTCTAAATAGCTATAGAAACTATACTTGTATTTTGTCCCAAGTTAATTGAATTACAATAAGATTTTGGCTCCTTTTATAAGCATTGACTATACTATTCCTCTATAAAACATTAAAGGCTATTTTTCCTATTCATCAATTAAGAATACCAAAAATGACTGACTATAAAAAAATGTAAAATCAAACTACGTGTTAATATATAATCGTCTTAAATTCAACATTAATTATACATCTTAATAATAGTACGTTTAGTTGCTAACAAGACACACGGAATAAAGATAGTCGTCATCTTCAACAGTGGCACAACCAATTGAATGAAGATTGTTTTTATCATAACCAGCACTATAACTCATTTGCTTATACATATTTTGAGCATTTTCCATATTTACCGTACCGCTCATTTCACCCCACATAGCATCCCCCGTAGGTGTAGCCATTGATTCCTTATAACTCAAAACAGCAGTGGACGCAGATTCGATCAAAGAAGAGGAGGGATCCAGCCAAGTAGGACTGTCCTTCTTTGCAAGGGCCATCAGCTCAGTGGAGAATGCATCCGTTGTGTTAAAATCCAGCACACACAAACCGTGAATTATAACACCGATAACTTTACCGTAACACCCAACAACCTCATACGCCTGAGTGAATAACGTATTTATATTTTCTGGAACCTCATCAGCAGCATTATAGACCATTTTTTCTGCATTTGGAACTGTAAGGGCACCTGTGAAATTTCCATATATAACATTAATAGCAGTAGGGTCATTACCAGCCAAATAATCTGGAAACATACTCTTAGCCTGAGCAGCTGCTTCTTCATTTGGTTCTAAAGGTGAACCACGAATACTTGACAAAGATTTATAAACTTCTTCAATAAATTCTTCGTCACTTAGTGTATGCACAACAGCACATAACGTGAATAACATCGTGCCGTTGGAAACCTCTGCACAACCAATGGCATTAGAATCATCAGTGAAAATCGTAGAACCAGAACTATACCAACTTTCGACAAGAAGGTCTGCGGCACCACTGTCTGCGGTGTCGGTAGCAAGTGCTCCAGTGACTTCGGTACTATCAAGATCCATGCTCTGTCCTTCTAAGTACATCGAGTAATATGATGTGACACGAATGCCAGCGGTTGGGGTTAGTCCAATGTTCCAAGTAAGAGGGCTTTCAGTAGGTCTCAGCTCGTTTATTTTGATGACTAATTCAGACATGAATGGAATTGAGACAGAGCTAGAACTAGAACTGGAACTAGATGGAAATCTGGAACTGGTGCTAGAACTAGATGGAAATCTGGAACTAGATGGAAAAATAGAAGTAGTGCTGGAGCCTGATGGAAAAACGGAAGTAGTGCTGGAAATGGAAGATGTGGTATCAAGAGATGAGGTGGTACTTGTTGAACTCAAAGTCGAGTCACTCAAACTTGTAGAAGTAGCTGAAGTACCATAAGATGAGTCGGAAGAAATCCCAGTAGGAGATTGGTTCGAAGTTGTTGACGTTTCTGAATAGCCAACATATGTTTCGGTGTAATACCACTCTGTTTCAGTTTCATCACAAGTGATAGTTGCTGCAAACGAAGGCAAAACCAATAAAATGAAAGTTAGAAGAATAGAAATTATCTTCATTGTATCCAAATGATTGTGTTCAAACGATTGTATGTGTTTTACAAAACCAAAACATTTGTTTTGCTAGAGTTATGAGTAGAAAAGAGGGAAACGGGTCTTTATTTAATCTAAACATTATGATGGTATCACTATCAGCGGGTGGCTTTAAATCACAAAAATCTAAAGTCGGACATGCAAATACCATTGAAATTAACGGCCACTCACAGCCCAAAGACCAAATAGCCTAAAATGGAAATTAAGAAGCATTTTCTGAAACCCAAATAATAATAGTAAATACTCATTTGGGAATAAATTGCATCGTTTTTGTATACAATTGTATGTTTAAACTTTCTTTAGTGTCTGATGCTTTGACAACATCTTTGCAATGTCGGAAAAATAGAATAACAACTACAAACTTTTCCCAAAAGGGTAATCGCAACTTTGAGCGCGGCACAACTCCGATTGTTTACTCCAAATTGTTTCGCTCCATATTCGGAAAACATCATGATGGCACTGGGAATCAGTTGGTGTGCTATTTTGCTTTGAATCATCTTTGGGCAGGTTTAAACTGATTTTTAGCCTAAAATGGCAATTGTTATTGCCAGTTTTTTTAAAAAAGTTCCAATTTGAAGAGTCTGCAATACCTTTTGGTATAATTAGGTGGAGTTTTTGCAAATCATAAACAACTCTACACAGAAAAGCAAGCTATTTTTTTACAAGCTTATTGTTTAGATGTTCAAAATAGTGGGCCCGGTTTTAAGCAAAAACATGAAGACAGTATTCTCACCCTATGTCATAAGTATGCAATACAAACCATAAAGTTTATAATATTTTTTAAAGCGTATATATATAAGTAAGTTATTTATTACTTTTTTGAACTGTGAAAATAGAAAGTTGTCACTGCTTTTGATGTATTTAAAAGTTTTTTAGTACAAAGTTTCTTAATGCAAAAATGCTTTAAGGCTAGTGATATCAATTAAAGACCTTGTGTTTCTGCAAAAAAATAGTTTTGGTTCAGTATTTTTTGCTGCTGAATTCATCTTTATTTATAGGAAATGGATTTATTTTAAGTTTGCCTATTTTGTTTGCTGCCAATTTCATCAATAAATGTTTTGCTTGTTGGAACCAATCATTCTTTTGTTGTTATGTTATTGCAAACCTTTTGTTCTAACTTTTAAAGTATACAAAGATGTTTCCATTTGATTTCATATAAGAAACCCTGTTCTTTCCACTTTTTCCGGCTTTTTTGACTTCAATTCTAAATGCTTGTTTTCATACCTTTTCTTCAGATTTCCCCCTTCCTTCTCTATTTTTATTATATAGCAATTTATATTTTTATTTCACTCTAAACATCCCTTGTATGTTACAAAATTACAAAAGCATTGATGGATTGCTTTGCCAAATACTGGACTCCGCATTAATTATAACATTCACTGTTCTCATCTTCACCGCTCTGTTTTAGCAACAACATTTTTGTATTGTCAATTTTGGTAAATAATAAAATTTAGTTACTTTTAACGTATCGAACAAACACCAATTTATGTTTTGTGTTTTTGAGATGACATGCTGTTTTTGGTTTTCAGGGGTCATACTCTATTATTCATTACCCCAGAGTCTTAGAAAGAAAACTTAAAAAATATTCATGTATGAGCCAGTAGATGTTGCCAAGGAATATCTTGCTGAAATGCTTGTAACAGGTAAGACTAAACTTGTAGGATAACCAATATATGTTTCTATACAATATCACTTGGTTTCACTTATTTCACAACTGCTAGGTGATGCAGGTACGAGAAAATGAAATAAATTAAAGTTATCAAAACTGCATTACCCTTCATTGCTTGTACCGTTGCTGTTTTGTATCAAAGTTTAAAAAAATTGGTTCACTTGCTATTTCAGAAGCTTATAAAAATCTGGAGTTTTTTAAATAATTAGAGGGAGATTACATCCATTTAAACAAAAATGATTTTCTATAAAAAAACCCCATTTTCAGTGGAACCGCTAAAAAACCTCTACAAAAGCGCCATATTGACATCACAAAGCAACTCCTTGTTCAGCCACAGGAATTTTACGTCGTACCAGGAAAACCGATTAGAGAGTTCAAAACAGATGTTTATTTTGGGCCTTCCTAAACGTTTAATAGAGCACTTCACTGCTTGCGGTCTTGACCCGTATTATTTTTTGAGCGAGACGCATCAAAAACTTGTGTAATTTATGGGTGGGCAGTAATAAAAAAAAAATATTGTTTTTGACACCAACAGCAATTATAAGCAGTTTTGCATAAAAAATAAGTTCCTTATCAAAAACTTGAGTGCTCAGAATATGGGGGAGTAAGATTTACCGGTCTTTTAAAACTTCCTACATCAATACATTGGACAGACAAAAACTTTCAATAATTCAAATTGTTTTTTTTTTTGAAAAATTGATTTGTTTTCAAAGTTTTATTTTTGGGGTTTTCAATTGTATTTATAAAAACTCTCATTGTTGAAAACTGATATTTTTTGTGGTAATTTTTAAAAGAATTTGGCTTGTTAGGCGTTGTTGTTTGGTGCTGGTGTTTTGAAAAAAACTGAAACCGCATATCTATTAAAAACGTCATTCATGAGTTAATTTTTGAAAAGATGTGATATTCATGTTCTTTTATTTCCAATTAAACTTTAAAAAATCAAGAACATATTATAATCTTTAATGTGTAGCAAAAATCAGTAATAAACCTTAAAGTTTATAGTTTGATCATTATAAATGTGAAAAAATAAAAAATATAGAAAATATTTATTTGTTTTGCCAGGGCTATTACAGGTATCATAGGAGTTATTATTGAAAGGCCATAGTTAAAACAAATGTTTTTTTGTTTTTATCAACTAGCTATAAAAGCTACATGGTATTTTGTCGCCATATAGTCGAATTACAATAAGGTTTTGACCCTTTTTATGAAAAGTAACTCCATTACTCTGCTATAAAAGCTCAAAGGATTTGATATTTAAAAAATAGAACACAGAAAAATTGAGTATCAAAAAAAGTCAAACTTAATGACCTGATATGTTATAATATATAATCTTCTTAAAATGAAAAGAGCAAGGAAAGTATTTTATTTCTTACCCTTTTTGGGTAAAAAGACAGATTGAATAAAGATTAGCATCAGCATCTTGAGTAGTTGCACAACCAACATTATTAAAATCTTCTATGTTAAAACCTTCAGTAGAACTCATTTGATCAAACATAATATCAGCATTTTCTACATTAATGACCCCGGTCATTTTACCCCACATAGCATCACTTGTTGGCGTAGCAGATGATTGCATATAACTTGAGACAGCAATAGACGCAGACTCGCTTAAAAAAGAGTCAGTATTCATGTTAGCAGGGCCAGCTATCTGTGCAAGTGACATCAGCCGGGCAGAAAATCCATCTGTTGTGTTAGTATCCAGCACACAAACACCGTAAATAGTATCATCGATAACGTCGCCAAAACACCCAATATTTGTAAAATACCCACGACCGAGAATGTTTATAAACTCTTGAGATCTAGCATCAAAAATTAGATTCTATACGTTCATGCTCGTAAGTACACCGCTAAAGTTTCCATATATAACATTAGTACCTGTTGGATCATCCCCATTGCTATAATTTCCAAATAAACTCTCGGCTTCAAAAGCAAGTTCTGCATCAATTGTTAAGGGTGAACCATGGAAATAATCCAAATAGGTGTAACTTTCTGCAAGATATTCTTTTGGGCTAATTGTTTTTACAAAAGCACACAATGTGAATATCATGGTACCATTGGAAATTTCGGCACAACCAATGGAGTCAAAATCATCTGTAAAAACAGTAGAGCTAGAAATATACCAACTTTCAACTAAAATATCAGCAGCATTGCTGTCGGCGGTGCTAGTAATAACTGTTCCAACAACTTCGGTTGAAAAAACATATAATACCCCATCAGTTTCCACCTTTGAATAATATGCCAAAACTCGTTTGGCAGCTGTTGGAGTCAATGCATTGTTCCAAGTTATAGGACTATTAGTAGATCTTAATTCATTAATTTTAAAAACTAACTGGAACATAAATGAAAGTGTAATGGAGGTGGGGCTAGAACTGGTTATTGAAGAAGAGCTACTAATAGAAGAACTTGTACCACTAAATTTAGAAGAAAAGCTTAAACTTGACACAGAGCTGGAGATAGAGGACACACTAGCAGCATGGGTATTAGACAAAGTGCTAGTTGTTAAAAAGGAATTAAAGCTGGATTGAGAGCTAATCGTTAATAAAGTGCTGATGGTAAGACTAGAAGTAGAATATGTGGTATCAAGAGATGCGGTGGCACTTGCTGAACTCAAAGTCGAGTCACTCAAACTTGTAGAAGTAGCTGAACTACCATACCATGAGTCCAAAGAAATCCCAGTAGGAGATTGGTTCGAAGTTGTTGACGTTTCTGAATAGCCAACATATGTTTCGGTGTAATACCACTCTGTTTCAGTTTTATCACAAGTGATAGTTGCTGCAAACGAAAGCAAAACCAATAAAATGAAAGTTAGAAGAATTGAAATTATTTTCATTGTATCCAAACGATTGTATGTGTTTTAGAAAACCAAAATATTTTTTGCTAGGGTGATGTGCAGAAAAAGGGGAAGACAGTTCTTTATTCAAACTAAAAATTTGGGTAGAAGTAGACCACTTTTAACAGGGTCAGTTTTAAATAACAAAGTTTCGACTTTGATAAACTGCTATTCACATTAACGGAAGCATTACAAAAACCAAACCCAAAAATAGAAATCAGAAAGCATTTTTTTAAGCTTTAAAAACAATAACAAAGATACCAATTTGGCAATAAATTAATGTTTGTTGTAAAATACAATAGTTTTGATCTTTGTTGCACTCTCTGATGCTTTCAACCTAACTTTTAGACCTCACAAAACACAGGTACTGCTAAAAAGTATTCCAAAAGAGCATAATTTTGATCGCGATGCAAACTCCGTTTGTTTACTCCGAGCTGTTTTCACACCGTATTTGGAAAACAAAAATTACCGCTAACCCAATCAGCTGGTGTGGTATTTGGCATTGCACCCTGTCTTTGAAAGATTAAATCATTTATTATTCAAAAAAAAGCCTTTTTTTTTGATCCGCTATTTTAAAAAAGTTTATGATCTGTAGATCCTCAATAAAACACCTGTATGAAGTGCTGGCAATTCATACGGCTCACAAATAGGTGCATAAAAAAGCTCTTTTTTAAAAAACCTATGGCTCAAATATCAAACACACTGAACCTAAATATTTGCCGGTATTTAGGACAATAATTGCAGTACCGTATTAAGTAAGTATAAAATATATGTTATCAAGTTTGCTATTTTTTTTTTTGAGAAATTTGTAAAATATATATTTAAGTGGTTTTCTTTTGATTTTTTTTGCTCTAAAAAATTGTGAAAACATGTGATTATTTTGAAGAAAGTTATTTTTAAAAAACGTTGGTGCATTGCTGCACCACAACAATTAAGTAAACAACACTCTTGTTTGCTTTTTTAAAAATAGATGTCGATTGCTTATTATATACTAATAGATATATATTTATTTATGTGAAAATGAATGTATCTTGTACCGGTCTATTTTGTTTGTCACTTACCAATTTTATTAATGAAAGTGTTGGTTGCTGGGACCAAGAATTCTTTTGTTGCAAAATTGTTTAACGACGTTTGCCTTAATTTTCAAAGTTGATAAATATACTTTCTATTTGATTTTGTTTGGAAAACACTGTTTTTTATGTTGCTCAGCTTTTTTAAATTTATTTCAGTTGCTGTATCCCATATTCTTTTTAGCCTTCCCTCTCCCTTCTCCATTAATATTTTATAGCTTTTTAAGATTTTTATTCTGCCCTAATAAACAAAGTTATCCTGTCTAATTACCTGCGCAAAGATGAATTGCTCCGTCAAATTTACGGCTTGCTAGTGATTCGGTACCTACTCAGCTTTTGACCAGAGGTGTGTTCGTAATTTTGGTTTGTTTTTTTCAAATAAAAATCAAAAAACACACATACAATATACATATATTACCGATGCTAATATATAGTTTGAGTCTATAACATAGTGTATCACACATTCTCTCTTAGGTTTATATTGTAACATTAATTGCTGCCAGAATGTCAGAAACCAAGCAGCTTGAAAAATGTTTGAGTTACTGACATGATTTAGACAAAAACCAGAAAGGTAATCAATCTTGTATCTTTTAAAAATTTAATGAAGGATGAATAAAAAAACGGTATATTCAATTTTTGCAAAAGTATTAGAGATTTTATAAACTTTTGCAAAACATTTTGATTATTGCGGGCTCAAAAAGTGAAATTTGCTATGCATTTGAACAAACTATATTCTATACACATAACAAGTTTAAGATTATCTTAAAAACAAATTCAAGACATACAGTGTATTGTAAACAGAGGCTATGTCAAGAGGAGCAAATCAAAAATTAAAAAAGTGAGAAAAGAGAGTGTTTTTCTAAGCTCAACTGTTTATTTAATTTGTTAAGGAAACTATCATACACATCAACAAATACTGCGATCTTAGTACAATATTTTGAAAGAATGTTGTCCACTAAACCTGTTGCCAAAAAGTTTCTAGCGGATTTATTCTTTGTTTTAGCTAGTAGATGTTTTTGGAGCTTGTGGAATAAGATTTTTGAATTTATACACACGACAAAGTTTTTGCACAGCACTGAATATCGTTCAAAGCCATATAAGTTTTAAATTCAAACCGCTATATAGATACTTTTTGTTAAAAAAAACTTCAAAATGAAAGCCAGAGTTGAACTATATTTTAGAAATTGTTACTAAACTGAATATTTGTGTTTACAAATACGGTCAGACTTACTCATAAATGGATGGTACAACGGTTTAACTTAAAATATTATATTAACTCAATTTTCAGCAATAGAAATAAGTGAACAAATTTTTGGTAAATTAAATTTTGATCTGTATGACTCCGGCTAATCTTGGTACCAAAGCAACAATTTTACCTGCGTGGTAACAGCAAGTAAAATTTATTTATTTGTTAAAATCAATTAATTATAAGCGGCAAAGAAAGAACCTTAAAATTAAATGGAATTATTGTTAGTTAGTTCAAATCTTTTTTTTAGTTTTTGATTTTCAATTGCTAGAAGTTGTCACATTTAGTGCAAAACAATGTATATAAAGTATTAGTGCTAGCACTTGAGAATTTTTTCACTGGCCGTTCTAATTGTTTTTGTTACTATGTAAACAAAGTATGTTTATATCTTATTAATACGGTTTAAAGTAACGGTACAAATCAGTTTCCTATAGGGATATAATTGAACAGAAAACCAAAAGTTATTGCTGCTTAAAATAGAAAACAAAAAATTCAAGTATAAAACACCAAGGTCGAAATAAAAAAAACACTAATAAAATTTGGATTTCTCAATATACAAAAGACATGTACGCTATTTCATCCGTTACTCTTTAGGAGCAAACAGACAGACCGAATAAATGTTGTCTCCTTCTTCGGCTGTTGCGCAACCAACATAAAAGAAATAATCGGAATACAAATCAAAGCCTTTATTTGTACTAGTAGAAACCAACTCAGCAAACATAACATCACTATCTTCCAAACTGATGTTTCCTGTGATTGTTCCCCAGGTCGTGTTACCTGTAGGGGTGACTAATTGCATATAACTTGAAACAACGGTAGACGCAGATGATGCAAGATCGGTGTTTGAGAAAATGTAATGCATAAATTGATTTGGTTCTACTGAATTTACTAGATTTGTCATGTCTTCCATCAGTTTACTTGAAAATCCTTCCACTGTGGTTATATCAAACACACAAACACTGAAAAACTTGACATCTTCAACCAAAGTTGCACATCCTACAGCTGTATAGTAAACCGCAAGAACAACCCCCGTATCATGAACATTACCCATATAAAATAAGTTTTGCATATTCTCATCTGTAAGTGCACCAGTGTAATTACCATATACCATATTATTACCGGACGGAACAATTCCATTGACATAATCTTGAGCAACACTCTCTGCTTCTAAAGAAAGCTCTGAAGTTTCAGTCAGTGGGACTAACAAAAATCCACGATTTCTATTCATTTCTTCAATGAGTGCTGTATCAAACTCCTCAGGGGTCATTGCTTTGGCAAAAAAGCAAGATGTGAATATCATGGTACCATTGAAAATGTTTGAACAGCCAACAGAGTTAAAATTGTTGGTAAAAACAATGGAGCCATCAGCAACCCATTCTTCAACCACAGTGTCAGCGGCCCCGCTGTCAACGGTATCGGTGACAACAGTTGCCGTAGCCTGGCCACGTAGAATCATGCCTATTTGACCTTCTTCCACTAAAGTAGAGAATGTAGTAACATAAGAGTCAGCAGCTGGAGTAAGTGCAATATTCCATGTGACAGGGCTATCGGTGGGTCTTAACTCGTTGACTTTAACAACCAACTCTGACATGAATGGAATTTCAACAGTGCTGGTCCCCGAGCTCGAAACAGTGAAACCAGAACTAGAAGTGGTAAAGCTAGAGCTTGTCGTGTCGGTGACAGAGGAAAAACTGCTACTAGAGCTAATAATAGAACTGAAACTAGATACTGTGGTATCTGATGGTATATTTGTACCACTATAACTAAAATTAGAAGACGTGGTATATGATGGTATATTTGTACCAGTAGAACTGAATCGAGATACTGTGGTATCTGGTGGTATATTTGTTTCCCCAGAGCTGAATGTAGAATAACTGAGACTTAATGTAGATACTGAAGTATCGAACAAGGACCCCGATGAAGTTTCAGTGAATGATGGGCTCAATGTGGTGGAGCTAGAGGTCGGTGTAGTTTTTGTTGTCTCTGTAGTTTCTGCGCTTTTAGGATAATCAACATACGTTTCTCTGTGTGTAAAACCACGTTGTTTCTGTCACATCGCAACTGTCTGTTGCAAGTGATGGTAAAACAAAAAAAATGAAAGCAAGCATAACCGAATTCATATTATATTGCTTTGAGTTATTGTGCTTTACAAAAATCATAACAATTGATCGAAGCAAGGCGTATATGACAAAGAAAGGTCACTATTTAAATAGATTTCTGTATATTGAAATGCACCCACTTTTGAAAATGTTGTCATGACACAAAACACATCAAGGTGTTTGTTAAGAATGCTATCCATTCAAAATGCAACAATGCACCAACCAAATACCCAGAAACTATAAGTTGGACGAGTGTATACTAAACGACTAAAGATGTCAATGCAGATCCGAGGCCAGGTTGCTGATAAGTTGCATTGATTTTCGGGTTTTAAAAAATAACCTTTTCATAATCCCCGAATATCTCGGATAGATCAATAAAACAGCAGCCCTGATAGAAAACACTGCAAAATAATGTAACATTTTTAAGCGTGATGCAACTCCGATCGTTTAGTCCGATGCATTTTCCCCCGCATTATAAAATATTGGGCTGTGAAATTTGCTGGTACGACTTTTTAGTCCGCAACTTTTTTATAGAACGTTTAACTCGCTTCAGCCCCTAAACAATTTTTCTTTTTTTATCGAACACATTAAAAACGGGTTAAAAATCTGGGGATCTATAATAAAATATTGTGTGAGAAGTAAGTGATACTGCATGATCGCATCATGTTTTCTTATCAGACTTCTTGATTTTGGGGCTAAACGCATCGGGCCCAAAAATGGATGACAAGTTCAACGGCGTTTAGACCACAAATAGTAACTATCCATGAACAGATGGCAAGTGGGGGTTTGTATATTCAAAATTTTATCTAGTAGATGTATATAAGTTGGTAATTCTTACCTTTTGTTTTGAGCTCTTGAAAAAGCGATGGTATAATTATTGGTTCGTCTTGAACTTTTTTCTAAATTCAAAAATTAGTGCCTGATATTTCCAATAATAGTGATATCAATACACTCCATGTTTGCTCTCGAGATATTAATTTTTGGTTTGGTAGCATAAACAATAATGCATGCTTATTATTGAAACACCGCTTCATTCAGAACTGATCTTTTTTATTTATCCGTCAACTTCAGCGTTGAAAGTTTGTTTGTTGGAACCAATCATTCTTTTGTTGCAGTGGTGCTTGACAGATTTCAAATAATCGCTAAAACTTCCAGAGCTGTTTCCATTTGTTTTCATCTCAGGAACACTGCTCTTTTCTTTTTAGCTGCCTTGTTTTTTAACTTCAATTTTGGTTTACTCTTTTCCACATTTTTTCTCGGTTACCCCTCTCCCTTTCTTGCAGCACTCTATACTATTTTATATTTTTGTTTAAAGCTTAACATGACGAGTTATTAAGTGACCAACCCTTAATTAGCTTTGGTGCGGAATACCTCCTTAATTACTGTGCTATTAACCAAATTTCATTTTTTTCTAAAATTTTATAAAAATAAGTGATTCTTTATCAGTACATTGTGACACGGGGTGGTTTATAACTATCTTACAGGTTAGTCAACAAAAGCTTTAAAAATTATTAGTACAAAATAATAAGTTCAGTTGATGGATGTCTAAATTTTTAGTTTTAGATATTAGAGTGTTGTTGTTTATCTGAACTGATAAGAAGCTACGTGTATAAAAATCAGTTTCCAGTGATTAAGAGCTTGTTGATGGAAAGTATCATTGAGGTTATAAAAACTAGCTGTTACAAGAAGTCAAATTATTTATATTTGGTTGTGTGTCTTTACAAGTGCAATACACTTTTGTTTCCTTTTCGAACTACAACTCTTTTTGATCGGCTGTTCTGGCTGTCTACAATAAAAGTCGATGCAGGCGTAACAAGACAAAGCTGACTGACAAAAAAATTATTGCAGTAAAAGAAAACCTGCATACCGTGTCAAATATTACCAATTGTATCTGTTGTCAAGTAATGTTTCAAACAACAATAAAATATGAGTTTAAAATATACAATTGAACACAAGTAATATAAGACAAAAAAAACGTTCTTTTTACATCACATTGTTGTGTTTTAAAAATCCAGTTACTATTAATATGTTTTTTCACCATGTAATCGCTATTATTAATAAATATGCGTCATGTGTGCTTCGTTTATATACCAATTCATACTAAAAGATCGATACTACACAAACCTAGAAAGTAACACTGTATTTTTGAATCTCACCCATCAAAAAAAAGACAAACGAAATAAACATTTCCTTCTTGTTGATAACTTGCGCAACCGACATAATCAAAATTGCCCATTATTAAAAGTTGGAAATCTGAATTAGAAGCCATATTATTATATAATGTAGCAGCATTTTTAAAGCTAATGTTTCCGGTTATTTAACCATAAGTAGAATTAACAGCAGGTATAGTGGATTGCGCATATGCTTCAACAATACTAGTTGCCGAATCTTCAAGAGCAGAATTAGCACGGATTTGAGGAATTGTACCTTGTTCAGTTTCACTAGCTCTATCTAAACTGATTTCTGCAACTAGCTTATCTGAAATACCTTCCAATGTTGTAATCTCTAACACGCAAGCACGGTATATAGTTATATTGTCAACTATCATTGCACAACCGATAGCCGTGAAGTAATCAGCAGTAACTAAATCAAAATATTTCTGTGATGTTAAATATACCTGTCCTTGTATAGAATTAGTAGTCACCAAACCGTCATATTTCTGTAAAATAACATTGGAAGTTGCTTCTGTGTCTCCATCAAAAAATCTTGCAACATAATCTTCAGCTAATAAAGTAAGACTTGAAGAAGTGTTTAATTTTACAAATCGGCCACTATTAATATAGACAATCACTCCCTGAACAAACTTCTCATTGCTTATAGTTTTTACATAGCGGCATATTGCACAGATCTCTGTACCATTAAAAGTTTCTGCACAATTGATGGCATCTATATGGTCTGTAAAAAATCGCGTGGTAGCAAGAACATAATAAGTTTCTTCAGTCAAATACCAGTTATGTCAGATATCAACATTGTCATCTGCCGCATTGCTATCAACTGTATCGGTGGAAATATTGGCACCAACGGTATTCATAACCATTAGGATTGTAAAAGAGTCTGTAACTAAAGTACGTAAATATTGAGAAACAAGACTAGAAGCGCTCGGACCTAATTGCAAATTCCATGTCAGAGGGCTCTCAGAAGGTCTCAGTTTATTAATTTTGTAGAACATTTCAGATAAAAACGAAATAGTACTCGAACTAGAGCTGGAAACAAAGGTGGATATGCTAGATTTTTGGCTAGATGCTATAATGGAAGTGCGAGCAATGCTAGACCCAGAGCTGGATTTAATTGTAAAAAAAGAACTGGTAGATATAATTGTTGAGAAAGAATCAATGTTGCTACTGGTACTAAAAAATTTAGTACTTGAAGATATAACTGTTTCTGAAAAGCTAAAAGTGGTAATAGTAAAGTGAGTAGAAGAAGTTGTGGTATCAACGGATGTTTCAAATATTGTTCCTGTAAAAGATGGGTTCAAAGCGGTTAAGCTGGACGGAACGGCGGGTTTTGAAACTGAAATTTTAGGGTAATCAACATAAGTTTGAGTGTAATGTCATCTTGTTTTAGTCCCAACATAATCAATTCTTGTTGCTGCAAAAGACTGCATAATTAAAAAAAAAACCTGTCATCAAAATTAAATTTATTGTTATTTCGTGCTGCTGTAGTTTGGTAAAATTCCATTCTTATAAAATTTTTATCTAATAAAATGGGAAACTATCTATTTTTATATTATCAATATGCAAAATAGTAGCAGTTTAAAAAGATTTATTTTTAGAGAACATGTTCACCTTTTTTGAGTATTTATTTTGATCAGCATCAATACAATAGTCATATAAATTTAAAATTGTAGGCTTAAAAAAAGTATTGATTTATTAAAATAAATATTAACACATAATTGAATATTAATGTGTGACATTGTTCTCGGGTATTAAAATGGATCATCGTTTTTGAAATCTCCGATTTCCTTTAAAGATCAAAAATCTTTATCTTGATAAAATAAAAACAAATTGAAAAATGTAACATATGTAAGCGCTGCAAAACTCTAGTTAGCCCGAGGTGGTTCTACCCCATATTTTAAAAAATATTGTGACATCGCTCTGATCCTTGCGTTTTTTAGCCCGAGCTTTTCCCCAAGCGTCAACTGTACTAAACCCAAAAAGCAATTTTTATAAATTGGGTATTTCTCAAAGGCATATAAATTTGTAGTAAAAAAGCATCAAAAAAACAAATATGTTGCATGCTATAATATTCAGCTTTAAATGTAGTATTGCCTATAAAATAAGATTTGATTGTTCAAAATACTATGCTAATAATATGTTACGACATTAAATAGATATTATGAAATTAAAACATTCTGTTTATACTTTGTCTTTTGCTTGAAATGTATCATATATTATATTAACACGTATAAATTGACACTGTTAGCTTGTGTATGAGCTATGAAAGTTTAGTTTTCCATGGCATTAGTCGTCTTCCTAAGAGATTTTCAGATTTTGAAACTTTGGTAACAATAATTTGGACATGGTGATTATAACACACTAATGTTTTTTATAAGGTTTAATTTCAAATTGCCGTTATATTCTATTATACGCATTTTTTGACACAAAAAAGTGACTACTGAATTTACTACTTTTTATTTTGACAATTTTATTGATAAAATTTATGATTGTAGGAACAAATCATTATTTTGCTGCAAAGTTGTTTGAAGGCGGTTTTACTGTTTTTTGAAATTTAAATAATTTGTTTCTATTTGACTAATCTCAAAACATTTTTTTATAGCCTAAATTTCTTTGGAAACATATTTCTAGCTCTCTTTTCAATTTATTATTTAAAAAATTTTCCTCTCTCTCTCCTTTACTCGTATATACCAGTTATATTTATTTATTTATTTTAAATACTTCTATATGATTTTAGATTTAAAACGCAATTATATCTTTTCTAACCGCAAGTTTTTCTAATTTTACTACTTCCCCAGATATTCACCTCCTATTCTTAAACACCCAGATGATTCGACCAAAAAACTTTTCGTTTTGCAAAGTTGGGCAAAGTTAGCTTTTCATTCATTAGAAGACTCAAAAATAAGACAAAGTAATGACAGCTTGTGAATAATGAGAGCTGCGTTTCAAAACTTGAAAATAATATATTTTTATCAAATTTTAATAATTTACTTCAATTATAGAGTAAAGGACTTTTAGGTTTTGTATGGAATGAATACATTAAATGGGTTGAAAATTTGATTTTATGTTCAAACACAGAATATTTTTAAAAAAATACTATTCAACAAGTGATTTGATTGATATTATCTATATACTATCATCAAAGTTTCTGGCCATAAAATTAGGTTTAGCTGATATACACCATAAATATATATCAAGATCAGAATATTATAAAAGTACAAGTTTTTCATACATATGGCCAAATTCACATGTTGCAAGATTTCTGTTACAAATTGTTATTCTAATATAAATTCGTGTTAACGTTTTTACTATAGTTTCATTTGGGTGTTAATTTTTGGCTTTTAAATATTGCTATGTCTTTATTTTTTATTAAAAATTAAAAGTCAATCTTGATTTTGTCAAGATAAAAAACAAAAATAAACTTTTCAGTTCTTGAAAACCTTTTAGCTCAAAATAGCCAAAAAAATATTCACCAAGAGGTTTAGATTTATTCTTTTTCACTTATAAGCTTTATAAAATGAAAACGTCGAAAATTCTGCAGCTTATGATAAAAAAGTAATTAATTAAGATGCTAATAAAATAAAATTGTATCTAGGAATTACGGGATGAAAAATTGGTCATATAATCAATCTTCCAGTCGTTTAACCGAAAATCTGATACTAAACATTAAAACAATTCAAATGCTGAAATATCCAGTGAAAACTCAAAAGTTTCCACATAGATTTTTAAGGTAGTTTTATCAGTTAAAAAGAACTAGTTTTTATATAATTATATTCAATAGATACAAATTATATTATAAAGAATAGCTTATGATATTTAATTTAAGAATATTATTCAATTAACTTTAAATGCAAGAAAGTTTTCTATTTTTTTTGAAATCTTTTGAAAGGGTTTGATATTTTTTTGATTCTGAAAACATAATACAGTGAAACCATAGCACAACAATTGAAAATAATGTAAACACAGAAAAACCCAACATTCCTCCATCTATGCGTCCATGACATACCAATAGAATGTAAATAATCGTCACCAACAGAGTATTGACACACAGCACAGTTTTCGGTTGCTTCTGGATTGTTCACATATCCCGTGTTGTTGCTAAAATAGTCTTGCAAATATCCACCACAAGTCATACCACTTGGAGGGTCTAAATAGTTATATTCATTTTCTGAACATTCAACTTTACGATCATGTAACAAAATTGACAAAAAGTTGTCAACAAAATAAGTAAATGGTGATACTCTCCACATGAATTTCCAAAAACCAGGAAGTAAAGAGGGAATTTGAACAATACCACAAAACGCAAGAATAAAATTCATTGCTAAACCAGTCAAAACATTAGCAGATGGTAAATCAGGTGCTGCGTAAACAACCATAAGTCCCAATGAAACATAATATAGTTGAAAGAAAATACAATATGAGAACCACCACAGACCACACCTTGATGGTTCATTATCAAGCTGAATTGGGAAATACCAACAAATAAAGTAAATGGTAGAAAATAAAATAGAAAATGGAAGTTCACTCAAAAATTGAGAAAGCATTAATAAGGACCAATGGAAAGTATTAGATTTAGATTCTCTAACTTCGTATAATTCTCTAGCTACAATAGCCTTTTCTTGAATTTGATTGATTAATGGAGCAGCAATAACAACAGCTATAAAACAGGCAAACATAACATTTTGCATACCAACAACTGTATGTTTAACATTCCAAAAAGAAAAACCTGCAATTAAACCACCAATGAGGAATAGTAAAAATTTGGAAGTAATGTACGGCATACTTCTATAAAACTGCAAAAATGTTCTCTTTAAAACTTCAATAAATTGGATTCTGAATGGGGCTGCATATTTTGAAGTCAAATGACTGTTGTCAGAAGATGGTATTTTAGACGTTTCCTCGATTAATTCATTAATATCAATAGTTAGTTTTTGGTATTCATCAGATGCAAGCCAAATTTCATTCCAATTTCTAAGTGCATCAGTAGAACCAGCACCAATAGCCTCTAAAATATATTCTGCTGGATTTTCTGTAGATGAACACTTTCTAGCTCCGCTCTTTTCAAAATAATCTAACATAGTTTGGGAGTTTTTACCAATATCACCAAAATAAACAGTTTGGCCGCCTCGTCTCAAAAGTAATAATTTATCAAATTCTTCAAACAATGTGGCAGATGGTTGATGGATGGTACACAAAATTGCCTGTCCAGCTTTGGCTAAATCTTTAAGGACCTGAATAATTGCCCAAGATGATTGGGAATCTAAACCTGAAGTTGGCTCGTCTAAAAACAATAATAAAGATGGCTTAGCAACTAACTCAGTTGCAATGGATAATTTTTTTCTCTGCTCAACATTTAAACCATAACCAGCTTCACCAGTTACAGAATCAACATATTCGTCCATATTCAAAATCTTAATAACTTCATCGACATAAGCAATTTTTTCTTCATCGGGAACATTATATGGTCTTCTCAATCTAGCACTGAAAATCAAAGATTCCCTAACTGTTAATTCTGCAATATGCAAGTCTTGTTGTTGAACATACCCCGTTCTTCTTTCAAAAGACGAATCAATTTGCTTTCCATTGATTAACATATCACCTGTAACAGTACCAACGTCAGTTCTTCTGGACAAAACATTTAGCAATGTAGTCTTACCAGCACCAGATTCTCCCATTAACGCTGTTAATGTACCTGGTAAAACAAATCCTTGAACGTCATCTAATAATTTTCTATCAGCCCCATCATATGGAACCACATAATCAACATGTTGCCACATAAAAATGTCATTTGAGCCCAACTTTTGCTCCGAAATATTAGTCGCACATGTTGGATCCTCGACAACACCCTTTTCCTCATCTGAGTCTAGTAATGAAGATGGTAGCTTTGCACCATGAACAAATAATAATTGATCAGAAGATGCAACAATTGGATTATGATTTTCGACAACAAGGATATTAATACCGAGATAACCAAAAATAAAGGCAAATAAAATACCAAAATTTCTCCACATATGACCCCAGGTATAAGAAAATGCTAATTTTAAGTATATCATTCCGTCAACAGCATTTGTGTGTAAGAGCTCTTTAGAAGCAGCTGCGCCTGTAAAAACACAAACTTGATTGGCAATATCAATGTCAGAGCCACTTGGAACTAATTGAGATTCTGCACAAGACAAAACTGATCCTCTAAATTCCATCAAAATCAGAGATTCAAAGGCATATAAAACAGGATTGCAATAAGAAAACCATTTAAACCACCAGTACATTGAAGGTCTTTGAATCAAATAGGAAGAATAAACAATCATTGACATCATGCAAACACCATTTATACCATTGGCAGATCCTAAATCCGGCATGAACGATGCAAGCAAGGTAAATAAAGATACAACAGCTTGAACGGCCAAATTAACAATGATAAAATAGGAAAAGAAAGCACCAGCTTCTCTCTTCAAACCTGACAAAAAATAAATAATCAATGAAAAGCAAATAATAGCAATACAACGAACAGGGAATGAAACAATTTGTTTTGAAACTAATTCAGCAGAAGGGTGATACATTGTGTAGCAATATTGCTTATTCAAAATTGGTTTATCCATAAATAAATCAGCAGTTTCGGCCAATGACATGATACAAAAGTAAAGAATTGAAAAAAACAAAACACCACCTCTTGAAAAAGCACCACGAGTTGACGAAGGAGTATTATAGTAAAGAGAACCAACAATTAAAGCTTGGATAACAGCAGCAGCAACTAGAGTAACAGTATACGCTTTATTATTAACAATATTATTTAACCTTCTGGTACAACATAATTTTAATTGTTGTGGAAAATTGACAATGTATGGAGACCTTTTAGACGACCATCTTTGCTTTTCAACATTGTTGACACCTTTGAAAGTTTGTACAGTATTTTGTGCGTTTGAATTCTTAATCTTTGTATCAACCACTTGTTCTAATTTAGCGTATTCAGGGGAATTTTTCCAGTAATCTTCAAACCCTTGGGGAGTTTGTGGAGGGTTGAAATCGGGTCTAATAATTCTTGCTAGTGGATCTGTAACAGAAGTCAAAAATTCGGCAGTAGTTTGTCTATCTGGCTTGTAATAACCCATTCTGTGAAAATAATCAACAGCCTCATTAATTGGACCAAAATAAATTTGGTGACCAAGATATAAAACGACAACATTATCAAATAACTGATAAATATTTTCCGATGCTTGATAAATAGTAACCAAAGAAGTAGTTTCAGTAATATTAGTTGAAGTTCTTAAAGATTCAGTAAATTCTAAAGCAGTAGATGCGTCTAAACCTCTAGTAGCATTATCAAAGCAAAAAACAGTACCTTTAGTAACCATTGCTTCTGCAATTGAGACTCTCTTTCTTTGACCACCTGAAACACCTCTAACAAAATCATTACCAACAAGGGTTTTTTCAACATGCTTTAAACCAAATAAAGTCAAATACAAATCTTTAATTGTGTTAACATATTCATCCCTTGAAACATTGTTAATTCTAACAGCTGGTGTTTTGCACCCAATTGCGAACTTCATTGTTTGTTCAACAGTAAGGTATGGGAAATGAACGTCTAATTCGGGGTTATAAATCAATTGATTTTTATGATCACCAAACATTTCTTTGGCTGGAATACCACCATAGTAAACATCACCATCATAACCAGTATAAGTCTGAGTTTCACCGGCTATAACTTTTAAAAATGAAGAGCAACCAGCACCAGGTCTACCCAAAACTAATGTCATTGTACCAGGGGAAAAATAGCCAGTCGCTGAATTAATAATTTTTCTAGTCTTTGGCATTTTACCTAATCTATTACGTCTAAATGGCATAAAAACGTCACTAAAATCTTTAACAAAAGAAGCCGAAGTATTTTTACCATTAATACTTAAATCTTTTAAGACAACTTCACAATTTTTAATTTTGATCCCATTTTCTTCATTTCTGTCTGCAATAAATTTTAAAATTGCCTGTAAATCAAAATCATTTTCATCGACTTTAAAAGACTTCATATCATTTGCAGTTAAATGTGATAAAGTTTTCGATAGTACAGATAATCTGTCAAGAACATTTTCGTTGGCCGAAACTACTCTGTAGACGTCATCAACCTCATGCGGAAGATCTTCTTCTGGATGAAAAGACTTGAGCTCGTCATCACCTAATTGTGAGCTAGAGTCGGACATTTTTGCTTGATTGCTACCATATCCCTAATCCACAAAGTGTTTGATAGGAATACAGCTATTTATATTAAACTAGGCAACTATAATTAATTATTTCCTTCTTTACTATTAATTATGAAGTTACCGTTCATGTTTTGGTGTAAACTCCACGGAGCCGCCTAAATCCGTGGATGTAACTGTGGTTCATACATTTTCAAACATTATTTCCATGGAGTTTAAGTACTTCCGTAAGAATAATTAGTAATTGTGAATAGATGCAAATGCCCTAAAATTAAGCAGTCATATATCATCAGAGACCATATTCTTTGACATATAACAGATAATAAAGAAAGTGGCTGAAAAAATGTAAAAAAATCCAAACAAGGGCACGTTTCAACATTTTTCCGTAGTCAAAGTTTTGTGTAGAGCGTTCGAATTTCAACAAAAATAAACGTCTAGAGGCGTCAGATCAATTATGTTCAGACGTTTTGGTAGTATCTGCAATTATTTCTCTTAACACTTAAAATTGACATGAATAATTAACATACAGATCTAACTTTATTCAATAGCTCATAGCTTTGTAATTTTATAATTTGCTACTAATAGTTAAATTAATGGGTTGAAAATCAACTTTTCTAGTAGATATATCACAAACTGCAAAGAACATGTAAAAAACAGTAGTGTTAAGAATTACACAATCATTACTTCTGCTTGCTTACTTACTCATAACATGAGCAACTTAAAACTTTTGATCTACTTTAATCTGCACTTTTTTTATTTGACACTAAAAGATGCCAGAAATTTTTTAAAATGCTGAAAAGTGTAAAAACACTTAATATTCTTATTTAACTTTTTTTTATTTGATGATTGGCAATAGCTGTCATAGCAGCTTTTTGTAAAAATAAAAGCTTTTTCGTTACTGTTTTTTGAAAAAAGCCTTAATCTAGTTTATTTTCATACTATTTTTCACTCTATAAAAGTTTTTCTTTTCTTCCTTGGCTCAAATGAGACTAGTTAACAATAAGAGTTATTTTAATTTTTAACTTCCTATTCAAAAAGAAGTATTTCATACCCTTTGTGTTTTTTTAAAAAAAATTTACGACTTATAAGTTCCTGTCAGGACATCCCAAAAACACTCTCTTGTTTAATGGGTGTATCTTCATTCCTAAAGTATAAAATATTGGTTTTTGAGGTAGTAATTACATGTGTATATAGCCTAAAGACTTTAAGTGAATCAGGTTTTGTTTTGTATCTATTGTTAAATATTACCTTAATATCTAAATTTTTTGTGTTGAAAAGCTCGAGTAGCTAGTTTCTTGCTAAAGTTTGATCCTATTTTAAAAAACTTTTCACGATGAAAAGTTTGTACTGTTATTTGAATTTTGGTCTGAACTAGAATTATATTTTGTAACAATGTTGACGAAAGCACGATTATATATACTCTGTTGAAGAATTTTATGCAAAAATTTAAGCAGTCGCCGTTGCGATTGGGCACATATAGATATATTCTTTTAACTCAAATAATTTTATTGCATTTAATAATAAATGAACACCTTTTTTAAAACTCTTTTGGGCTATTATTTTCATCAAAGTTGCCTTGAAAAAGAAAAAACAAACCAAAAAATGTTTATTAGTAAATTTAAAAGCAATAAAAAAATGAAGACGTTTAAAAAATATTTTAATTTACTGTACCCCCTTGTTAATTGTTATTATTAGTACATGCAAAATTTAAACTGAATTGTTATTTGTCAAAATGGTACTCGTTTGAATTCATGAGTTGAATAATATAATCATCGTTAATCATATAATTTAGGTTTATTAGCTTTCCACAGTAACTATTATTGTAATATTTTTTTGTTGTTTTTTAAATATGTTGATACTGATTAAAGACAAAAAAAGAAAATGTAACTAATAAATTTTAAAGTGAACTGTAAAAAAAACATATTTTATATAATCTTAAATTTCTTAATAAATGTATTTATTAACAAATATATATTGCCACACAAATAAACTTTGTTTTTAAAATCTTACAGCTGGCAACTTGTCCGAGTGGTTAAGGAGAAAGATTAGAAATCTTTTGGGCTTTGCCCGCGCAGGTTCGAATCCTGCAGTTGTCGATTTTTTTTGATTTTTACAATATACGATCACATAGTTGTATCTTTTTTTTTGATTCTACTGATGCAGAGATTATTGAAGTTTTTTGTTGAAATTAGAGAAATCATCATCTTCATTTAACAGACATCCATTTTTGAAACATGGATGAAAAAACTAGCGTTTTTTCAAATCAAAAAGACGATGTAATTGAAACAGAAATTCAATCAAAAATTAAATATTCTGATTATGATTATAATACTCCAAAAGAGTCTATAAAAGATGTGAGGCAAAGAGTGACTATTTTAAAGCGTTTTAATCAGAGATTAGTAAAAACAAAATATTGGAGTAAACTACTAATGGCAGGAAAAGATTCACCTGCTTGTTTCATTGAAATGATTAAGGATACAAGAGATGTGGATTTCGATTTTCACAGTCTTGAGAGAAAAGGAGAATATTCTTGGGTTTTCAAAAAGCTTCAAATAGGTGACAAACATAGAATTGAAATGCTTCCGGAAAATGTTGATTTAATTGAATTAGTAACGGATTTAAATGAAGTAATTTGTAAAAATGAAATTATTTTTAATATTGGTCATCATAATTATCTATTGACTAATATTTTATTTTCATTGAATAATCTTTCATGGCTTAGTATGAACAATAGTAATTTATCAATTAGTAAAATTCATAGTATTGTTCAAGTTATTAACAGAGGTAAACTGAGAAATTTGAAAGCAATTATTCTTACCAACAATCCTAATATTAAAATGAAAGAATTAAAAGAAGAGCTAAAACAAATCGGCACAGGAAAATTACAGTATTTAGAGATAGATATAGAAGATACGGAAGAAGAGCCAGATTCAATTTTGAAAAAGATTGAAACAGGCCCGGAGTTCAAGTTGTTGAATGATGCCAAAAAACTTAGATATTTAGGCGAAATTGGCATAATTGAAAATGATAATGAAAATAAGATTTTAATTGATTATGGAATTGTAACAGATGATTGGGGTAAAAGAGTCAAACTTGGACTTTCAGATTCTTACAGAGCTATCAGTTATAAGGTTACGTTGAATAAACTTGAGGCTAAATTGAAAGAGCGAGCCCTTAGTGAGAAAATTTCAACTTCAATGATTCGAAGTGAATATCCTAACAAGCAAGTTCTTGTTGTAAAGAATAAAAATAAAAAACAGGCAGGAAGAATAAACAAATAACATGTCAGTTAACTTAGCATCATTAGAGCCACAACAATTAATGGCTTTTAAACAAAGTACACAGCAAGAATTACTACATTTACAATCTTCATATGATGCATTACTTTTAGCACAAAACAAATATAAAGATTGTATTACTAGTGTTAATATGATCGAACAAAATATTTTTTCAAGTGAAGATAAAGAAATGTTGATTCCATTAACATCATCTTTATATGTACGTGGTAAAAATGATGTTGAAAAATTCAAAATTGATATTGGTACAGGATACTTTGTTGAAAAAGACAAGGCAGAGTCAATCACTTTTTTTAAAAAGAGAATTGATAAATTGAGTGGCGATGCAGTTAAACTCAAATCTTTAATAACGGAGAAGGTCAGTCTTACACAAACTATTGATTCTGTTGTGAGGGAAAAGATTATTGCGAATAATGCATCTTCGGCTTCCGCTAACAATGATTCTAAAACTAATTAAATAGCTCACCTTATGTACATTTTAATACAAAAACTATAAACAAAGCAAATATCCAATACTTAATATTTAAGCCATCTTTGTCTATCCAATAAGAATCCAATACACAAACAAAAATAAAGAACGTCTCGGCCAATTCGCCGAAGCCTCAATAAAACAACCTTAAAATTCTCGGCATTTCGGCCGTCTATTTTAATAAAATTATTCATAGTAAACTTGTCCCCCACCGGCAATTCTATTTTCAAACACCAAAGGGGAAATTGGTTTCGGCCAAATGGCCGAAACAGCTTATTTTGTAAAACAAAGATTAGTTTATTGATTGGCTGGGTTTAATATAAATTTTGTTGGGGCAAAATGTAAATCCTGCTACACTTTTCAGGTATATAAATAGAGTGTTGCTTCCAGTATTTGAAGTTTATATTTGGAATTATCCTTTTTTCTGTTCTTTAAATATTGCAACAACAAATAACATGACCTTTACACCAAAGATTAAGGTGAATACCGACAGAACAGTTTATGCTGATGATGAATTAACTACCAAATATACATATGAGAATTCAATTGTCTCAGTTGATTCAAAAGATGGCAAGTTTAATATTGAAACAGTAGAAACAAACCTAAGTTTCAAAGTAGATTTGAAAGTACCAAAAGTTGGTATTTTATTAGTTGGATTAGGTGGTAACAATGGTACAACATTCACAGCTGCAACAATTGCAAATAAAAATAAAATTAAATTTGAAACTCGTGAAGGATTAATTGATGCAAATTATTTTGGTTCAGTAACTCAAGCATCGACAATTAAATTAGGTATTGACTCAAATGGTGAAGATGTTTATGTACCATTTAATTCATTAGTTCCAATGGTTGACCCAAACGATTTTGTAATTTCAGGTTGGGATATTAATGATCTGAATTTATATGAGGCCATGAATAGAGCACAGGTGTTAGATTATGATTTGAAGGAACAATTAAAACCTTCAATGGAAAAGATCAAACCAATGAAGTCTATTTATTATCCAGATTTTATTGCATTAAATCAAGATAAAAGAGCTAATAATTGTTTCAATAGAATTGGTGAATCTGGTGAAGTTGATACTAAAAATAAATGGGATCATGTTGAACAAATCAGGAAAGATATCAGAAAATTCAAATCAGATAATAATCTTGAAAAAGTTTTAATTTTATGGACTGCTAATACAGAAAGATATTGTGAAATCATTGAAGGTGTTCATGACACTAAAGATAATTTAATTAAATCAGTTAAAGAAGGTCATCAAGAGATTTCTGCGAGTACAATTTTTGCAATTGCATCAATTTTAGAAGGTTCGGCATATATTAATGGATCACCTCAAAATACATTTGTCCCAGGATTAATTGAATTAGCAATTGATAATGATGTTTTCATTGGTGGTGATGATTTTAAAAGTGGCCAAACTAAATTTAAATCAGTAATGGCACAATATTTAGTCGATGCGGGTATTAAAATTAAATCAATTGCATCATATAATCATTTAGGTAACAATGATGGATTTAATCTATCATCACCAAAACAATTTAGATCCAAAGAAATTTCTAAAGCTTCAGTTGTTGATGATGTTATTAAATCCAATTCAATTTTATATCATAAGGAAGGAGAGGAATCAATTGACCATTGTATCGTGATCAAATATCTCAAAGCAGTTGGCGATTCTAAAGTTGCAATGGATGAATATTACAGTGAATTAATGTTAGGAGGTCATAATAGAATTTCAATTCATAATATTTGTGAAGATTCATTATTAGCAACTCCATTAATAATCGACTTATTAGTTATGACTGAATTTTTGAGCAGAGTTAAATGCTGTAAAAATGAAGATGAATATGAAAATATGTATGGAGTTTTATCTATTTTGAGTTATTGGTTGAAAGCACCGTTAACAAGACCTTCATATAAACCAATTAATGCATTAAATAAACAAAGAATGGCAATTGACAACTTTTTAAGAATTTTAATTGGTTTGAAACCATTAGATGAATTAAGATTTGAAGAAAGATTAAAATGAGGTTTATTTATTTATATACAAGTATTTGAAAAATTTGTAATTTATTGCTTGAATTATTGATTATTGATCATTGATTATTTATTATTTATTATTTATTATTTATTATTTATTATTTATTATTTATTATTTATTGTTTATTGTTTATTGTTTATTGTTTATTGTTTATTGTTTATTGATTATTGATTATTGATTATTATTCATTACTTCTTGTTTCTCTCAATCCGATAGATGCAGTGTGTACTTATTATTCCCTGTTTCATACACTCTGAGTATCGAATTCTTCAAAGCATTCAACAACCGTCTTCAAATTCTCAAGTATATTATTAACAGTAACTCTAATTATTCTATCATCTAATGCTTGGACATTTATATTAAGTGTGGTATCGTTTACAATCGTGTAAGAAATTTTCGATTGATCTACTTTTAGTACCGGGTCAGGTGATAATGTTTTTTCTGCTATCACGGCCTGTTTGTTGGAGTCAAAGGGTATATTAAGATCTCTATGTGAAAAAAAATATTTTTAGCATGTTAGTATGTTATTACGCCAAACGTTCGTCAGTCAAGAATAAAAATCCCCGGCAAAACAAAAATTCATAAAGCTAAAAATGCAGCTGCTGTACATACAAAGAAACTGGGAATTCAGGCATTGTATGTGGACTTGGAGACGTAGTAAATTCCTGTGATTTATCGTTTCAAAACTGTAGATGTTGTTTTATTTTTTCAGGCATTCTATTTTTTCATTTCTGCACAGCCGGGTCACGTGATTGCTTTTAAAGTCAACCTTGATAACATGGTCACGTGATTGATTTTTAAGACAACCTCGATAGCCGACGCATTAACCTTCCTGTTTGGGAAGGTGTTCCGCATACCGCGAGGAAATCGCTTCTCGCTGCCAAAAAGAAGCGGCATGTCCCAAAGCGGCAACCGGCCCCGAACGCAAATTTACCCCACGGGCGGTTATCTTTCTTTCCTGGAAGCAGGCTGACATTTGACCGAGAAAATATTGGCCACCCTTTTTCAATTCAAGATATAAATAAAATTGCCATTCCCAGTTACATGACAATTGGAATTTTGAATACCTTAAAGTGGTGTTGAAACATTTGAACTTTCAATTTCAGTTCTCTTGATTGTTTTGTTGATTTTTCTGGATATATTGTCGATTAATCAAATTCATATATAATTATGTCCAATCCTCCAGTTTATTCTACAACCAATGGTTGTCCAGTTTCAGATGCTTTTTCATCTCAAAGAATTTCAATCCAAAATGGTGACTATAAGTACCAACCACCTGTTGGTCCTTTATTAATGCAAGATTTCAAGTTAATTGATTCACTTGCACATTTCGATAGAGAAAGAATCCCAGAAAGAGTTGTGCATGCTAAAGGTGCCGGTGCGTTCGGTTACTTTGAAGTTACCGATGATATTTCAGATATTTCATGTGCTAAGTTTTTAAACCAAATTGGTAAAAAAACTAAAATCATGACTAGATTTTCTACTGTTGGTGGTGAAAAAGGTTCTGCCGATTCCGCAAGAGATCCAAGAGGTTTTGCAACTAAGTTTTATACCGAAGAAGGTAACTTAGATTTAGTCTACAACAACACCCCAATTTTCTTTATCAGAGATCCAACTAAATTCCCACATTTCATCCATACCCAAAAGAGAAATCCTCAAACTAATTTAAAGGATGCTAACATGTTTTGGGACTATTTATGTAATAATCCTGAATCATTACATCAAATTATGTATCTTTTCTCCGAAAGAGGTACCCCTGCATCTTTAAGAACTATGAATGGTTATTCCGGTCATACTTACAAATGGTACAACTCTAAAGGTGAATGGCACTATGTTCAAGTTCATTTCATTTCGAGACAAGGTGTCCACAATTTAAATAACGAACAAGCTGGTAAATTAGCAGGTGACAATCCAGATCACGCAACCCAAGACTTATTTGAAGCAATTGAAAAAGGTGAATACCCTGTTTGGGATTGTTACATCCAAACAATGACTTTAGAAGAATCTAAGAAATTACCATTCTCCGTTTTCGATTTAACTAAGGTTTGGCCACATGCAGATTTCCCATTAAGACGTTTTGGTAAATTCTGTTTGAATGAAAACCCATCTAACTATTTTGCCGAAGTTGAACAAGTTGCATTTTCACCATCCAATACCATTCCTTCCATGCAAGCATCAAATGATCCAGTTTTACAATCTAGATTATTCTCTTACCCAGATACTGCAAGACACAGATTAGGTCCAAACTTCCACCAAATTCCAGTCAATTGCCCATTAAAATCCGGTTCATTTGCACCTCAAATCAGAGACGGTGCTATGTGTGTCGATGGTAATCTCGGTGCAACACCAAATTACGCTAATGCATACAACTGTCCTGTCCAATACACAACTCCAGCAAAATTGTCTGCGGTTGGCACTGATGAAGTTTACGAAAACGAAGTTGTTCCATTCCATTGGGAAGTTACCGAATACGATTTCGTTCAACCTGGTAAATTTTGGGATGTTTTAGGCAGAACCCAAGGTGAACAAGA
Organism: Pichia awuae; assembly: GCA_030563725.1. Taxonomy (NCBI): domain Eukaryota; kingdom Fungi; phylum Ascomycota; class Pichiomycetes; order Pichiales; family Pichiaceae; genus Pichia; species Pichia awuae. The sequence goes on from JAJMJV010000047.1 coordinate 30,743, forward strand.
AGCATTAATCCATAACGTTGCATCTCATGCAAAGGACGCAAAGCCATTTATCCAAGAAAGAGTCTGCGAATATTTCGGCAAGGCAAACCCTGTTATTGGTAAATTACTCAAGGAAGAATTAAAGAACTTGAGCAGATTATAAGTAGAGATTACTTGATCATTTGATTACTTGATCATTTGATTACTTGATCATTTGATTACTTGATTATTTCGTTACGTTCCCGTTATTTTAGCTAATCTCTAATTCTAATTCTGAGCCTATATCATGTAATTTCAGATGTGCATTTTTATATTTTTTATATGCCAAGTTTTTTCTGTTGCTCTTACGATGCTGTATCTTGTTGTAACACCAGTCTCACGACATCAAGCTGCAATCCACATACATACCAAAATGAGAAATTCACTAAATATATCGAAAGGGGCAACCATAGCGAGATTTCCCAATCCCGTCCGCCTACAACTTCCTGTTTAGGCAACTATATGCACTGATAATAGTATATGAGTCGATAAGCGATGAGTGCGATTTGGCCATAGATGGATTTGAATTACATAAATACATTTATGTAGCTGAATTTCACATCTGTCATTTATAGGATTTCCTCTGCCTCAGTGGTAATTTGTTTCACACAGCTAGACCGGCAGTCTTTACATATTACAACACGAACATACACAATAAACACAATGGCTTGCGGCTGTACACAAAGATCAATGGAAATGAAGGCAGCTAAGGCGGCTAAGGCCCCAGCTGCAGCTGAAGCAAAGAGCTCCAAGACCGTCAGCTCCTGTTGTAGCAGCAGAAAAGATGCAGAAAAGCCAAGCAAGTGTTGCTGTGGAACTGGATGCAAATGTCCTAGCTGCAACACCACTAAATTATAGTGCCCTGTCTGATTGCTATATTTCTATATATCATGTATCTCTATTTATCCAATATAAAAGATTCTGTTCTCTATAAAATTCGCAACAGGTAAAAACCATGCGGGCGCGACAACAAATTTGTTGTAATTGCTTATGGAAACAGCCGCCTAAACGGTGCACGGGTGTAGGAGCTTGGATTTTTTTTCCAAGGTCAAGAAAGCTGACGTAAGCCGGGTCCGTTTTTCTCAGCAGCCACTCGCAGCGAGCGAAAAACAACGAAATAAGCATTTCAAAGGATTTTTGAACAAGTTGAAGAAAAGAGGGGAACAGAAACTTCATAACATACTGCCAACCAAGATGCTCTCGTTGATCAATAGTTCTAAGAAGAAGGTGTCTGCTTCTGCAAATGCGTCTAAGCGTTTCTTTGCTACTCTGGAAAATACCCCAAATAGAATACATGGTGGTTTACAAGATAAAGACAGAATCTTCCAAAACTTATATTTACAAAACTCTAAGAAACACGGTACCGAACCATGGGATTTGAAAACTGCAGAAAAAATTGGAGACTGGTACAAAACCAAGGAAATTTTATTGAAAGGTGATAAGTGGATCATCGATGAAGTCAAAACTTCGGGACTTAGAGGTAGAGGTGGTGCAGGTTTCCCATCAGGTCTTAAATGGTCTTTCATGAACCCTCCAGGATGGGAAAAGAACGTTGGTCCAAGATACCTTGCTGTCAATGCCGATGAAGGTGAACCAGGTACTTGTAAAGATAGAGAAATCATCAGAAAAGAACCTCACAAATTAGTTGAAGGTTGTTTGATTGCAGGTAGAGCAATGAACGCTACTGCTGCATATATTTATATCAGAGGTGAATTCTACAATGAAGCAGTGATTTTGCAAAAGGCCATTGATGAAGCATACAAGCACGGTAAAATCGGTAAAAACGCCTGTGGTTCAGGTTATGATTTTGATGTCTATATCCACAGAGGTATGGGTGCGTATGTTTGTGGTGAAGAAACCGCATTGATCGAATCAATGGAAGGTAAAGCAGGTAAACCAAGAATGAAGCCTCCTTTCCCTGCTGGTGTCGGTTTATTCGGTAGACCAACAACTGTTGCAAATGTTGAAACAATTGCTGTTGCACCAACCATCGCAAGAAGAGGTGGTAACTGGTTTGCAGGTTTTGGTAGAGAAAGAAATTCTGGTACCAAATTATTCTGTGTTTCCGGTCACGTCAATGAACCTTGTACTTTTGAAGAAGAAATGTCTGTCCCATTAAAAGATGTTTTAGAAAAACACTGTGGTGGTGTTAAAGGTGGTTGGGATAATTTATTGGCAGTTATTCCAGGTGGTTCTTCAACTCCAATTTTAAATGCTGAAACTTGTGAAAATATCCTTATGGATTATGATGATTTAAGAAATGCTGGTTCAGGTTTAGGTACCGCAGCAGTTATTGTTATGAATAAACAAGCTGATGTTATTAAAGGTATACAAAGATTATTAGCTTTCTATAAGCATGAATCTTGTGGTCAATGTACTCCATGTAGAGAAGGATCAAGTTATTTATCAAAAATGATGGATAGATTAGCTGTGGGTCAAGCAAACGAAAAGGAAATCGACCAAGCATTAGAATTAACCCATAAAGTGTGTGGTCACTCCATTTGTGCCATGGGTGAAGCTTTCAGTTGGCCATATCAAGGTCTAGTTAAAAATTTCAAACCTTTAATGATTGAAAGAATTAACCAATACAAAACTGAAAACAATTTACTCAACGGTGGATTGAACCATGGTGGTTGGTACGAAGGTGCAGGTATCCAAAATGGTGTTGTTGTTAATAATCCAATTCCAAAGGATGCATTACATGGTCATCATTAAACTATTGTTTAAACCTGGCTATTCAAAATTAAAAAAAAATACATTACATTATTCATATTACCGAATCCTAAAAAGTGTAACTTATATTTATAGATCTACACGTCATCTATTCATTTCTATTTATATATCAAATACATAGTTTTTTATATTTATATCTATCTCCTAAACTTATTTGAAGCAATATTACCGAACAATGCAGATCGCTCAATCAAAACACTTTAAATTGGAACATGTGGGACCAATTTATAAATTTATTAATTTATTTTTTATTTATTTATCGCAAAACTTATTTATGGCCATTTCTTTTTCTACTTAAACGTGTATTTTAAACACCACTTATTTTCTTGTTCTTTCTTTTCTAATCAACTATGAAGCTCTCATTTGCAGTGGCCGCTACACTATTAATAACAGGTGTTTTTGCTGTTTATCCTCCAGTTGAAATTGTTGATTCTGCAAAATCAAACGATTTGGTTACAATTCAAAAAACAAATAATTTAGATGTTCAAGATTATTCTTCTACTTCATCATCATCTTCTTCGAGTAGTTCCTCATTGAAATCAGATAATAACGATGAAAGTGAAACGCTGAATCCTTTCTATTCTTTTTATTTAGCTATTTCAATGATTGTTGTCAGTGAAATCGGTGATAAAACTTTCCTTATTGCGGCAATCATGGCAATGCGTCATCCACGTATGATAGTTTTCTCCGCTGCATCTTCAGCATTAATTTTAATGACAGTTTTATCTGGATTGATTGGTCAACTTTTACCACAATTATTGTCTCCTAGATTGACCAGATCAGCTGCTTCAATTTTATTTTTAGTATTTGGTTTCAATTTGTTGCGTGAAGGTTTAAGCACGTCAAAATCTACAGGTGTCGAAGAAGAATTAGCAGAAGTTGAGCAAGAGATTGCTGCTGTTGAATTAAATGAACTGAATGGTGATATTGAAAAAGGTACCAATCAAGAAACTGAAAAATCATCATTTGCTGCAAATATGAAAAACTTATTTTCCTATGTTTCATCTCCTGTTTGGTTTCAAACCTTTACAATGACCTTTTTAGGTGAATGGGGTGACAGATCTCAAATTACAACCATTGCAATGGCAGCAGGTGGTGATTGGGTTAGTATCGTATTGGGTGGTTCTTTAGGTCATGCAATTTGTACCCTAATGGCAGTCGTTGGTGGTCAATATATTTCAACCAAAATTAGTCTAAGAACAGTTTTACTTGGTGGTTCTGCTGCCTTCTTTGTTTTTTCTTTATTATACGGATATTCTGCACTTTACGAATAATCCCATCTATCCATAAGGAAACTTTCCGACCATAATTTTAATTTATTCATTATATTTTACACGTTAAATACTTATTCATACAAAAAAAATTCTTTGTTTATAATCATTTTTTAACTTCTATCACTTAAAAGTTCTTTCATCCTTTCTTTAATCAACAAAGAAAACTTTTCTTTAGTCTTAATATCTGCAAGTGGATATTTATTTTCAAGGTATATATCAAGTTCATTAAGCTTTTCTTTATTTTTTGAAACCCTTTTCTTGGATTCTTTATGAATAGCTTTAGAATTTATTATTTTGGCAATCTTACCGTAACCTTTCAGAACTTTAGATGTTAAATCTTGGTCATTGGTTCCAAAATCTTTTTGTTGCTTCACCAGTTTGGAAATATCAAACGATTCTATTTCGATTGTTGCAGAATTCGACACTTTTTCCAATAGTTTGCTTGCACTTAAAGGCTGCGATGTTGTCGGATCAAAATTCCTATATTTCATCTAGTTTTGCTGTTGTTTTCACCTGTTGTTATCATACAATGTCTTCTAAATACATGAAATTTGTTATATAACAGATAAAATTTCAACTTACTCGCGTTGATATCAAATATTAATTAATTAATTAATTAGTTAATTATATAGTGCTCTACGACTGTAGAAATAAATCCAGCCTTCTTCATTTGAGATTGATGAACTATAACATAATAAAAAAGTCAAAGCATGTTACTCATACCATATACTAGAATAGGAATTAGAGCATTTCATAATAGCAGAAAATTATTAACAGGGAAAGGACCGATGTTTAATACGCAACAATTTGTTGAGGATATAACAAGAGATGGCAAATTCACAGAAGAACAAGCTAAAATTGCAGCAAGTATCATTGCGAATTCCATCAATGATGGAATTGAACTATATGCTTCTAATTTGATTAGCAGAGAAGTTTTAAATAAAATGTCATATAAACAGAAAGTCGATTTTGCAAAATTAAAGGGAGAACTACAAATGATCGATAAGTCTGATTTTAATTCTATTAAAAATGAAAACGAAAGATTACAGAGTGAATTAGAAAAAATGAGAATCAAATTCAAAGAAGAGATTAACAAAAGTTTGAGTAGTGTTAGATTGGATTTGAGTTTAGAGAAGGGTAGAATAAGGGAAGAAAGTAGTATTTATGATTTAAAAATTAAAGAAACAGACACCAGAATCAATCAAGAAATATATAATTTGAAAGTTCAAATTGATAGTGTCAAAACAACGGTTTTACAATGGCTATTTGGTGTTTGCGCTGGTACATTCTCATTAGTTTTAGCATATGCTAGATTGGTAAGTTAATAGTTAATACTTTAATAAAATAATAAGCTAATTGGATAATAATTCAATAGGTTAAAAATTTGATAAATTAATATGTAGAAAAGTATATTACAAAGAATACATGTCTTTTTTTTCATTTAAAGCAAGAGTAATTAATTAATCAATTATTTAGTTATTTATTTATCTATAGGATTGCTATAAAATATCATAATTCAACTTTATAAGTTAAAGATTTCCTTTAATTGTTGCATGGTATCTTCTGGAGAAGTAACAGCATGACCAATGGTTCTATCATCAACATAAATTTCATAATCATTACCACCTTTGTAAGACTTGTCACCGAAGAAGTGGATGTTTTCAAATCCTTCGTCTTCAATGTGTTTTAAACAGTAGGTTTTATCCCAACCAGTTGGAAAAACATCAAAAGAAATTTGACCACCAATAGAATAAGTCAAGTCTAAATCCTTGAAATTTTCCTTCAAAGCTGCAACCATATTCTTTCTGATATTGTTTGGTAAATCAAACTTTTCATAGTCGTTTCTTTCTTCGGTGGAACAGTTTCTACCGACTGGAGAGACGTTGATCATACCCTTTCTGAATTCAATGAATGTACCTCTTCTGAATGGTAAATCTAATTCAGATAAATATTTAAGAATGAATTTTGATAATTCATTGTATTTTTCTTCACCAATCCAGTTAATAAAGGATTGTGCTTGTAATGGTTTACCAAGCTTATAAGCGGTTAAACCATTTTCTGAGAAACAGTAATCAAATGATTCTAAAACATCTGGACCTAACTGTTCTAATTGTTTAGCAAAGTCGGATCCTCCAACAAATCCAATAACGCATTTTTTACGTAAGTCCTTTAACATTTGTTTCATTTCTGGAGAAACTGTTAATCTTGCAGGGGTAAGGGTACCATCAACATCGAAAAGACAGATGGTCTTTGGTTGTTCTCTATCTGTGAATGACATGATCTAATTCTTCTTATAGTTTGTATGAATTCTAAGCACAAAAGAAGAAAAACAGCAATAACACGTAATAGACATCTAAATGGAAGAAAAAGAGAACACGCATCTTGTTGAGGATACTGCAAATATTTTTCGTCGAGAACAAAGAGGGCGTGTTACGTTGCACCACGACACGATATGTGGTTTCAATATTGTGTTTTAAGTTTTGTGTGAATGATATAATTATACTATAAGGAATTATATATATGATTGTTTATATAAATATATTATATATATAAATATATTATATATGTAAATATAAGGAAATGGTTTTAACTTCTGTAGTCACCATTGATGGTGACATAATCGTGTGATAAGTCACAAGTCCAGAATTGGCATTTTCCATCACTTGGAAGTCCTAAATCAACTTGTATTTGTAAATCTTCAAACTCTAGAATTTCACTGGCTCTTGCTTCATCGACATTTTGGGGTTCACCATTTACCAATAATTTTAATTCTGCAGTTCCGTCAGTTGGGATAAATGAGACGTTTGTTTTAGTAGTGTCAACATCAACGTTGGAATAACCAATTGCACATAGAATTCTACCCCAGTTTGCATCTTTACCAAACATGGCAGTTTTGACTAATGCAGAATTGGAGATAGAATTTGCCGCTTGCTTGGCCTCTTGATCGTTCTTTGCGTTTTTAACATTGATAGTAATAAATTTAGTTGCACCTTCTCCATCTCTGACGACCAACTTTGCCAATTCAATGGCAATTTCCTTGAAATGGTTTTCAAAAATTTTATAGATTTCTCCAGACTCGGAGGTGATGACATCACCTCCACTTTCACCATTGGATAATGCAAGAATTGTATCGTTGGTTGACATATCACCGTCGACAGAGATACAGTTGAATGACTTTTCGGTGGATTTTTGTAATAGATTATTCAAGGTTTTAGCTTCAATTGGAGCATCAGTTATAATCAAACCCAATAATGTTGCCATATTCGGACAGATCATACCGGCACCTTTGACCATTCCGGAAATAGAATATTCAACCCCGTTATAATTGAAATTTCTTGATACTAATTTAGGGAAAGTGTCAGTTGTCATAATACCCTTAGCACAATTTAACCAATCGTCATGGGAGGATCCAATATGATCAACAATGTTATCAATACCTGATTTGATTTTATCTAATTTTAATCTTTGGCCAATAACACCTGTAGACATCGTTAAAGTTTTAGAAACTGGAAATGTTTTACCATTGTTTAAAGTCTTGTCAACGTAATTGATAATTTCATTTGCATCACTAAGACCTCCATTACCAGTAACGGCATTTGCACAACCGGAATTTATAATGATAGAATTAAAATCCTTGTTTTCCTTTTTTTCCAGGTTTCCCTTATCGACTAAAACTGGTGCAGCTTTGAATTTATTAGTAGTAAAAACACCTGCTGCATTACATGACTTTTGTGAGTGAATCAATGCTAAATCTGGCAATCCATTTTTTTTAACCCCAGAAGCATAACATCCAACCTTGAAACCTTTTGGATATGTACCAGAAGTAGGAATATATTTCAGTTTGTTCTTTGGAATTTCAATAGAACCGTAGAATCTCTTTGCAACTCTCAACATTTTTGTCAAAAGAAGAAAACACTGGTATCGGAGTCCCCGAAATACTTTTTGAAATAAGACTCATAGACAGTTTTTCACTGTTGTAAAGCCAAGAGAACCACCAAATAGCCGCGGTTACCGTATTGGGACATTTCAGGCATTTCGCATTTCAGGTTTTTTATTTCTATTTTCAAACTGTTAACATGTTTTAACGTGTTTAAGAATAACGTGTTTTAGGGATATTTTCTGTGCAAACATCAAGAAAAATGGCCCAGAGAACAAGACCGGTACGTGGAACGCGTAATAATAACAACAGCAATAGTAATAATACCAGCGGCTACAATAGTAGTAGTAGCAATAGCATGGAACCAGATGGAGGAATGCAGGAAGAAGATTTTGTGGAGGCCAATTTTATAGAACCTAGTCTTTCTAATGATAATATAGTCACTGGTCAAAGAATAGAAGACCCTCCAACTGTTAGAATTAAGAAAGAACTGGGTGCGTTTACCAAGGGTGCCAAATCTGATGCTTTTAAACCCGAGGAACTACAAAAATTAAAACATTACCAAGAAGCTAGTAACGAAAACACCAAAAATTGCCTCACATCTCTGTCTGAAAGTAATTTAAGAACTAGTTCAAAACGCCAGTCAACAAACGGTTCTATAGATGAAATTCCTCAAAAGATAAAAAAAGTAGGGAAGTCCAGAAGCATTACAATCAAAACAACTCCAAAATCATCACTTCTTTCACTTGAACCAACAGATACTGAGATCCATTCAGAGTCACCTCAAGTTGAACCAGCTACAATGAACAATGATTATTGCTCTTGTTGTGGTATGACAGGTATGTTTTTATGTTGTGAATCGTGCCCCAAATCTTATCATTTTCAATGTATTAACCCCCCTGTGGATTCAAATAATTTGCCAGAATTTTGGTACTGTAAAGAGTGTATCAAAAAGAAAACTTTAAATCCACCAAATTCTTCAAATGTTGGAATATTCTCAAAACTTTTTGACAACATAATTTTTCAAGATCCAATAAGTTTTCAATTACCCAAAGAAATAATTGATACTTTTGAAGGCATTTACACCGATAGACTAGGTGATTATAATGATGATTCTTTTAAACAGGCTAAATCATATAAACAATTAACCAAAGATTTTGATGATCCGCTGACAGGAGTTTATGATAAAGATGGTAAACCTTATCTTTGTTATTACTGTGGGGATAGTGGTTTGAAAAGGGAGATCATTACTTGTGACTATTGTTCTCTATCTTGGCATCTTGATTGTCTCGATCCACCTTTAACAAGTATTAAAAAATTAGGATCGAAGTGGAAATGTCCAAATCATATCGATGATTTGGCACCAACGCTGAGAAAATTCACGGATCAATCAATTGTTCAAATCACTAATATCAAAAATTTTGAAAAATCAGGGAAATTACCAATTAATGCAAACATTCAAATTATTAATATTGAAGATAAATTTAGAGAATTGAAAAAAGAACTCAGAACATTGCATGATAATAATAACATGAGTCTAAAGTACAGCAATTTAACTTTTCAAATAAATGAAGAAAATATAATTTTAGATTTTATTAATTCTACGAGAATTAAAAAAATAAATGAAAATGAAAAGAATTTCAATCTATTAATGAATTTACAGCCCTCATTGAAAGATTATGTTCAAAGTTTGAGTAAATTAAGCAATAAATCATTAGTTAATAATGAAATTGCATCACTAAATCTTCAAAAGTTATTAAAAATCTCTAATGAAGAGTTGAAAATTGAAAATAAAGAATTCTCAGATGATGAAATAAGAGAATTCTTACTGATTAAAAATTTGATGCATAAAAAGGGCAAGGATAAACTATTGGAATTTTTGAGGGATTCCTAAAAATAAAACATATATATAACTTTTATAAATTTACTGCATATTTCTCTAAATAAAATTACGTGGAATAATATCTTTGAAAGTTAAATCAGAAATCAATTCTTCATTTTCATATGCTTTCCGTGTATTTAATAGGTAGAAATTATCAGAATCAGAAGTTAACTTTGTTTCAGTTTCAAATTTAATTTTCCAATTATCTTCATCTCTACCCATTTCGTAAACCCAATTACATTGATTCATTGCAGACAATGGATCTTTTGGATCAATTTCCCAAATATTGGTGTTACATTCCCCAAAATAGAAGCCTGAAAGTTCTTTGTTTTTGTGAATCTCTGCACAACCTCCATCTTGAACATCAGATAATCTCCACTTGTCTTTACCATAATCATATTCAACTTTCTTCACACGATCATAGATTCTTCTTCTTTTGAGGTCAATCGCAGATTGCATAATAGTTGGTGTACCAAAAGTTGGAGGATTAACTGGTAAATTAACCAATGGTAATGTCAATTTACCAGAATATAATGTTAAAGTTGGTGTTTCAGGTGATGGCCATGCTTGAGGCCAATCACATGTAGATAATGCAATACGTAATTTATGTCCTTTTTCTAATTTTATTCCAACAGCATCTAAATCAACTCTAACATTATACTTCTCACCAGGTTCAAGATAAGCTGGAAATTCATGTGATTCCCTGTGAGTTAAATTTAATTGCCCCCATGACAAAAGAACATGTTCGCCGTCATCTGGGTAAATATCAACTAATCTCACAGAAATATTTGCCAATTTTTTATCTGAAGATAAAGTTAAATCAACAAAAGGTAATCCCATCAATTCTAAATCTTCTTCAATAATCTCTGAGTCAAAACATGTACATTTAGAATCCTCATATTTTTGATCACCAGGGAAATCACCTTTAAAACCAAAAGGACACCAAGTACCCCTAAACATACCATGAGACAAAGTGCCGTTAAATTTGGTTTCAAAATCCTTAACTTGTGATTGTCTTAATGATAAATTGTTTCCATCCAGATGTAATTCTTTGAATTTTTTAGATTTTGGATCTTCGGTAGAGAACCATTTTCCCGATCTATAGGTATAAGAATCTTCAATACTAGAAGGGTCCTGAATATATACCGTTAACCGAGGTAATGATAAATCATTTTCCCTTTCTGGATATAACCACTTACTAAACCATTTAACAGACATTTGCTGGTAGTCAATTTTTGGAGCTGGTTCTGCCATTTCAGGATATTCATGAACCCATGGACCAACAATACAACAAGAATCAGGATTCTGCAATTTATCTGCCATTCTAAAAACTGGTGATGTATAACCGTCACGAAATCCACCTATTGCTAGAATTGGAATCTGCAAATCATCCCAGTTTTCACAAACAGACCCATGTTTCCAATATTCATCTCTGGTTTGATGCTTGATCCAGTCAATCACCATTGGTGGAACCTCCAACCGTTTCAGCCAATTTTCTTTCCAAGAATCACCAACAACTCTTGGATCTTGAGGTCTTGGCTGATAAACGGCCATTGTAGAACCCCACCAAAGCATATCACTTGCTAGCAAACAGCCACCACGATAATGAACATCATCTGAATACCGATCGTCTGTCGACATTAATGTTATGATTGTTTTTAAAGCAGGATGTTGTTTTGCTGCAACTTGTAATCCATTAAAACCACCCCATGATTTACCAAACATTGCAATATTACCATTTGACCATGGCTGACTAACGATCCAGTCAAAAACTTCCAAAGCATCGTCCTGTTCAATCTTCAAATATTCATCTGTCAAAATGCCACTTGAATTGCAACAGCCCCTCATATCGACTCGGATCGAAACAAACCCATTAGCTGCATAAAATGGATGTCTGATTGAATCTCTAATAACCGTCACGTCGGTTCTATATGGAATATATTCAATTAATGTAGCAAACGATTTAGCTGTATCCTTAACTGCTCCACTAGGGAACCATCCATGTGCATGGATATAGTTACCATCCTTCAGATCGATTCTGATGTTATGGATTTTTTCAACTCCAAATGCAAGACCTTCACCTGTTAGCACTTTGGTTAACGCTTTAGGATTTGTATTACGAACGTTAAATGCCATTTCGATTACTGAAAGCCATATTTTTTTTTACATACCACATGTAAAGGCCCAACTACCCTGTTTATGTCTATGTTTTTCACGGGTTCTTTTACATGCGGCCCGAACGTTGACATACTTAGCCTATCTGCTAACGATGTGTCAACGGGTGTTGCCGCCAATACATTTCGAGCAGGTTCGCATTAGGGTGGTTTCGGCCTCCCAATTGGGTAATGCGGGATAAGCAGGCGATCAAAACACTCTCTTTTCAGTAATGATCTGCATTTACGCTTATCAAAATGATCAGATACGGATAAAGGGTTTTGAGCCTGGGTGAGAAACAGCAGCACGTAATTACAAACACCGAGATTCACCGAAATTTGCAGCAAATTATGTCATAATTTATAGGATTGATATGATAGACGGTTTTAGCTGAAAGAAATGAAATCAGCAAAATCCAGTGGTATTTAGAGTTGCATATTTCCACTTGTTTGGCTTCATTTTGAAAAGTGTGTGGATTTTTTTCTTGTATTTTCAAGTAGATTGCTGGTGTATGATGCAAAACACTGAAGAAGAGAAACAGACCTTTGAGGTTACCAGTAATATATTAAACGTTGAAGATGGAAATTCTTCTGATGAAATCGAAAAGGGTTTAGGCTTGACAGCAGATTTAGGACGTGACTTAACAGTGGCTGGATCCGGAGATCCAGTTTTAATGAAAAAAATCAACTTGATCAATAATGCCATTGACGAAATCGGTTTCACATGGTTCCATGTCCAACTTTTCTGTATTGCAGGTTTTGGTTATTCTGTTGATTCTCAAATGGAAATGATTCAATCGGGTGTCAAAAAATATGTCGATTTACAAATGAAAGGTGGTGGATATCCTATTGGTGTTGAAATCTTCTATGCAGGTTTGATCACTGGTTCTATTATTTTTGGTTTCGGTGCAGATATGATTGGTCGTAAAATTGCATTTAATTCTTCTCTGTTATTAACCTCTTTATTTGGTTTCCTTACTGGTGGTACTTCAAGTTATGCTATGTATTGTATTTTCATGTTTCTTTCAACTGTTGCTGCGGGCGGTAACATTGCAACCGATGTTGCAGTTTTTATGGAATTCTTACCTTCGAAATATCAATATTTAAATACTTCAATGGCAGCATGGTGGGGTGTTGGTCAAACTATTGCTGGTTTGATTTCATGGGCTTTCCTTCCAAACAATTCTTGTTCCACTCCATATTGTGATTCCGCAATCAATAGAGGTTGGAGATACTGTTGGTATGTGAACTCTGGTATTGTCATGGGTGCTGCTTTGTTACGTTTACTTGTTTTGAAATTAGATGAAACCCCAAAATTTTTGGTCTCAGTTGGTAAAGATGAAGAAGCATATAACAGTTTAATGAAAATTGCACAAAAATACAATAGACCTTGCTCTTTGACTTTGGAACAACTTCAACAATGTGGTGAAATTGAACCAACATATTTTGACAAAAGTAAGTCTACAAGTTTAACAGCAGCTCTTAAAGAATTATGGTCAACCACTAAAATTAACATTAAGATTTTATTCTCAAATAAAACTGTTATTAGATCCACTATTTTAATTATGATATCTTGGTTATTCATTGGTATTTCTTATTCTGTTTTCTACAACTTCTTATATATTTATATTGCAGATCACGGAGGAGATACTGGTTCAACTACATACATTGTCTATAGAAATGCAACAATCGATAATTTTGTTGGAATCTTTGGTCCAATATTAGGTGGTTTCCTCATTTTGATTCCAAACTTTGGTAGAAGAGGTACAATGGCTTTCGGATCACTTGCAGGTATGGCAATTTTATTCGGTTACACAACTGTTAGAACTCCAGCTGGTGACGCAGGTTTTGGTTCTGCAACCTACTTTTTCATTAATATCTACTATGCATGTTTATATGCTTATACTCCTGAAGTTTTTCCAACTAAAGCTCGTGCTACTGGTGTTGCATTATGTTTAGTTGCAGGTAGAGTTTCTGGTGCATTTGCTCCTGTTGTTTATTATTTTGGTGAACAAAGTGGTTCTGCAGTTCCAATTTGGGTTTGTGGTGCTCTTATTGGATGTTTATCAATTTTAGCTGTTCTCATGCCATTCGAACCAAGTAAATTAAGAAGTGTTTAAAAAAAAACTTGATCTTTTTTGATAATTCTATAATACATTTGATATAGAAGAAAAAAAATAAATTTATATAATACAATATAATATAATATAATATAA
>JAJMJV010000048.1:0-41471 GCA_030563725.1 Pichia awuae
CAAATGGTGACGGCATGAACAAATGGTGATGGCTACACCAAAATATCCATATTTCATTCAAAAATTTAAGCATCACCAAATGGTGACGGTTTTACTAAATCCCAAAAGCATCACCAAATGGTGATGGCATGAACAAATGGTGACGGCTACACCAAAATATACATAATTCATTCAAAAATTTAAGCATCACCAAATGGTGACGGTTTTACTAAATCCCAAAAGCATCACCAAATGGTGACAGTATCACTGAATTGTAATGTTCAAAAAAGTATTATGATAGTTATTGTTGTTGTGCGCCAATGAGTTTAGAGTGTAAAGTATCCATTCTTCATAATAGTGTCCATGTTAAAAGACTATATATTTTATATATCTAAACTTATGTATGTCTAGGTGGTATATCCCTCCTTAAATAGACGTACGTATAGTTTGTTAAGATTACTACAAATATATACGTCATTACGACATGACCCTTGGATAATAGCTTTATTAATTCGTCATGTCATGACGTATCTATTGTTTTGTAATACACATATGTTTCTTATGCAATATTCATATTCGACAGACAACATTGAGTATAAGACAACATTGAGTATAAGACAACATTGAGTATAAGACAACATTGAGTATAAGACAACATTGAGTATAAGACAACATTGAGTATAAGACAATATTGAATATGAAACAATAGATATGATACAACATATCCAGTTACAGTAATCGCATTAAACGCACATAGGTCTTTTTAAGAAGGAGAATCCCATTTAGACATACTCATGGTTTGTATATAAAATAGATACCTTTTAACATTGATAGATATACATAAAAACTATACTTTTCAAAAAATCAAATCAAGTTAGAGTCTTCATAAATCATTTATGAGGTACACTGTAACTCCATGAAAACTTTTCACAGATTAGTAATGGATTAGTCAAGAATTAGTAAACGATAAAAGTAAGTCTATATAAAGGAGTACTTTCCCCTTTCGACATACTCGTTTAAAACACTTGTATAAAAGCATCGATTGATCAATCAAATAATTAATCTTATATATTAATAATTATCTTCATTACTAAAAGATTCTATAACTCTTAAGACTAAAGGAGTTAGAATCTTACAAATTACAATTACGGGCGTGTGGCGTAGTTGGTAGCGCGTTCGCCTTGCAAGCGAAAGGTCATCGGTTCGACTCCGGTCTCGTCCATTATTTTTTGGTTTTTCAATTTTTAATCGTTTTATTTTTTTACTGTAACATGAAATTCAAGTCAAGGAAGGTGATTTTAAATTAGGACAACTGCACGATCTTTATTGTGTTGTTCTTATTTTTGTTTTAGTTAATAGCCGTTTTAATAAATTAAACCAGCCATGGGAAATGCAGCATCGAAATCTGGTAGAACATTAAGCAAAAATATTAAACAAAATGAAAAACAACTGAATCTGCTTAAGAAACAAATTGCACCAGATCATTTGAACCCAAATAACCAAAGTAATAATACTAAACCCAAATTTGGTGGACAACAAGTTTTCACCCAACGTCCTCCAGAAGAACTTGAAAAAATGGGAGATTCCGATGTTCTGTTGGGCAAGAATTCTTTATTTGAAAAGGCAGTATCAATGGGAGTTGTCAACATTAAAGACACTAAAGCTAACCAAAGTTTCGATCCAAATCATGAGTCGATTCAAGTTTTGAAAAATCGTACCAATATTGAAAAACAATACGAAGGTTTATATATTCCTAAAGATGCAGACCAACCCAATATTCCCGAACGGTTTTTGAACCCAGAAGACAGGGGAAAGTTGCACAATCCAGAAGTTATGAAACAAAAATTAAGAAAAACAGGTGTTAATTCATGGGGTTTGATCGAATCAGGATCATTGTCCGATTTGGTTGTAGAGTATAAGGTTCTTGGAAATGAAAAGCTGGTTGAGAAGGCAAAGAAGCTTGATGTCAATGAAACGAACGTTGAAAAATTAAAAGAATTGATTGATATAGGAATACTTTCATTACCATCACATAAAGTTACACTTCAAGAATCTATTGACCCCGAATCAAGACAAATAAAGCAAAAATTAGTTACAGTCAAAGATGATTGGGTGCAAACCATCAAGGAGGATATTGAACGAGAGCATAATAGTAATGCTGATTCTAAGACAACTTCAAAGAAGGATAAGGAAATTTTGGAGCAATTTAAAATGCTAGAAAATTTAGTTAGTAAATCTCAAATATTCACAAAACCAGCTGAAGGTCCAGTTGAAAAAACTGAAACAATCATGAAGAGACCAAAAAAAAGATTAGTAAAAGAAGTTACAAAGCTTCTATAAAAATTTATTAAATTTATTACAAGTATTAAATAGGCCTGTATATATACATACATACATATAAATTAAAAACATCCCGCAAATTCAACTCTTGTCATTGAATCAAAGATATTATCAATAGAATCTTTTGGTTGAATCTTCTCAGAACCATTTTGATCGACTACAAATAAACAATCATTGATTTTGATATACTCCAGCGACGGATGAGTAACTCCTTCAACTAAAGATTTTGGTAATGAAAGTATTCGCCACCATTGATCATATATCCCAGGATGTACAATACCTAAACCAAAATGAGAAGGTACAGCATTGGCCCCAAAGAGCCACAAATTTTTTAATTTTGGCATGTTTTCAAATATCATACTTTTAAGAAGAACAAAATTTGAAAAATGGACTTGCATCCTAAGGGATTCCAAAATTTCAAATTTATGAGATAATAATTCACTTAAATGTTCTTTTTGCAACTGTTCTTCCAAGTCGATCAAATTCTTTTCGGATTTAATTTCAATTGAAATCTTTTTAAGAGATTTTTTATGTTTTAAAATAACTTTAATATATCTATCAACTAATTCGTATAGTGAAATGTTTTGCGTACTATTTGATCTTATAACTATATCTAACTCAACTAACTGATTTGACGAAATTCTTTCATTGATAAATGAAGGTATATGATCCCCATAAGGTACCCTTAACGCCAATTTTAAATATTTCAAATTACATTTTTCACTAAATTGGTAAAATGTATGAAGAATCGACTTATTTGTATTAGATAATAAAATACCAACATCAGATAATTCAAGATATTCTAAATTTTCAAAAAAACCAAATTTATTTGCATATACTTGATTTTTATGTAAATTTGCATGATTGATATTAAGTGAGCATAAAGACAAACTTTTGAGATTTTCATATTTATATAAGCAATCAAACAAATAATTGACACTAGCAACTTTCGACCCCGAAATATCAAGTAGATCAGTCAATTTAAAAGTTTTATGCTGTGATTCTAGTTTTAAATGCTGCAGTTTCAAATTGGACTTTTGAGAAACTAAAATATTTAAAATTTGAGCTAAATTAACATCTTGTTTGAAAGGACCTATTGATAATCTATTTAAATTTTGTAATTTTAAATTATGTGTATTGTCTGCAGCAGTATTATTAATTAAATCTTGTAGTGGTCGTGTAGAAGCATGTAAATTGACAGTAAAACACAAGTTAGTCAAGTTTTCTCTTGTGTACTGATCGTCAATCAATTGTTTTAAAACATTAAAACTGGTAGCGGAGTTTAAACACAAGGTATTTAATCGTACCCTAAAGAAAAATGAATTTGGACAGTTCTTTTTTCCCAGAAGAAAGTACTCAAAGTCGTAAAAGTCCAATGGCAAGTTGACAACTGAAAACTGCCTAATCAATTGCCATAATGTGAATGAATTGGTGCAACTATTAAGTGATCTAATAAACAATAAAACATTTGCCTTTGTTTTAATAAACGTAGTATTTATCGCCAAATATTCTCTTTCAAATTGATTGAAGTTACAATCAATAGTAACCGATTTATACAATCTAACAGTAGCCAATGCATTTAAAGCTTTACATGTCTTAGATAGTGAAATCAGATCAAATTGTGACAGGTAATTTGAAATTAATTCAAAAATATCTGGAATAAGCAGTTCTACTAAATCCCTTTGCATTGTGTCACATATACAGCAATCCTACTACCATTTCAAAACAAACAACACCAATGGAGCTTAAAATCAAAGAGATCCCGTGTTTATATCAGGATTTGCATCCTAGAAAAGATATCTGTTTTGTCTTGCTTAACAAAAGGCGATAAAGCCGTCAAATTTCATGCGAGCGATTTCAACTTCTACATTAATTAATAAATACATGTATGGTAAGTATTTGAATTAATTCTTTCCTGAAAGGTAACTCAACATCATTGAAAGTTAGCATGTCAAAGCTATCAGATTACAAATTTACTGCTAAAGCTGATGGCAGGTCACACCAATCAATTTTGGGATCAGACGAAGATCCATTAGAACCAATACAGTCTCAGAGTACAGAAATATATGAGAAATCGTTTGATATAAATACAATGCCTTCTGAGGGCCATGATGTAGAACCAAACAACTTTGATGATGATTTAGAACTCTTGGATGATGATGATGATGATGATGATTCTATTTCATTTGAATTATATGAGAATGGTCTTGTACGAGAAAAAATTATTGCCCAAATTAAACAAGAATCGGCAAACCAAGGAAGTAACCAGAAGCTTGATATAGGCGAGTTTTTGCTGAAATATTATAAATATAGAGATTTGAATGATATCTCTAGTGGTTTTGCATCTTTAATAGAAAGTATCGACAATGAATTGATTGAGAATGTCAATGAAAATTATTTGAGTTTTATCAATTTAGGTAAATCAATTGATGGGTCTTTTGATTTAATTCATGATATAAAAATTGATCTATCCGATTATTTGAAGAATTTGAAACTTAATAATTTTAATATTGATAGAAATCTTAAAACTATGGAGAATATAAATACAGCCAAGCAAACACTGAATAACTTAAAAAACAATGTTAGAAATATAATAACTCTAAATGAAATGCTTCAATGTTTTGAAAAATTGTGCAGCAATTTTGACCACGATCACAACTCTTTAGAAGTTTTACAGGAATTAGCTGCACTTTATTTTGGAATTTCCAAAATATTCAACAGCTTTAATGATACCAAGGAAGTTAATTTGGAAATTGTAATGAATTTGAAAAGAAAAATGAGCAGCTTGAAGTTAGAATTTAAAGGTTTAGTCAAAGATCATTTACAATATCTCAAAGAAGAAAAATCTTCCAATGAAAAATTATTTGAAGTTTTTAAAATATATCAAATTTTAAAGTTTACTGATTAATGTTGAGGCCTCCCTTTTCAAAGAATTGTGATTTCAAATTATCTTTTATATAAAACACATGTAATTTTAAAAGTAAAGTAAAATAATATAGAATAATGTCGAATAAAATAGAATAAAATAGGATAAAATAGGATAACACAACATAGAATAGCATAAAATAAAGTTAAGTAAAATGAAGTAAAGTAAACTAAAGTAAAATAAAATAAAGTAAAATAAAGTAAAGTAAAGTAAAGTAAAGTAAAATAAAGTAAAGTAAAATAAAGTAAAGTAAAATAAAGTGAAGTAAAATAAAGCGAAGTAAAGTAAAGTAAAATAAAATAGAGTAAATCAAAATGGAAAATATACCCCTGTAACCCAGTTTAATCTATAAACAAACCTGATTCATTTCCCTAGATGTTTAATGTTTTAAAGTGTCCTTATAGAATTGTCACCAGGACAATCAGAACAAATTTATGATGATACAAAATCGCCACATCTTATCTCATGATCATATGGATCTGGGAGTATCCTTCAAACGTTTTTAAAATGCTAATATCTGCAATAGAATTTATTGTAATATAGAAATCCATGAAAAGTTTATTCTAGTTTAAGGTTTAAACATCTACTGCCCAACCATCCATATTTAACCTTTTGTAAACTTCCGTTTGAACTTCTTTCCATATATTCATTTTTGTTGCTTCAGTAATGTGAGATCTTTTTTCAATAAGAACTTTCTTATATAAATCATTTTTTAAAGAAGGGTTCAGTTTGCTTTTTATCGATTTTTTGTCTTGAGTGATTTTTTTTAGTTTCGAAATTCTGGATTTAAATTCTATCCTGAATTCATTTTCAATACCCAAATTCAACATATAGTTTTCAATTATATTTCTCCATTCAAATTTAAAATAAGAATCGTATTGAATATTTCCAACAAGGTGATTCTCTAAATTAAAACTAGAAGGAGTGACATCAAAGGAATTAATCAAGATGTGCTTATGTCTCAATCTTGCCCTTTGTACAATAAAGGTAGCCGTTTTCAATCTAAAAGCATCATCTAAGTTGGATTCTTTATAAATATCGGAATGCACTAAATGCTGAATTATTTGTTCATCATTAAAAAAATTGGGTATAATTTGAATTCTGAAATGAATATTTGGATATGGTGATCTGATTTCTGGGATATTATTATTCCATTCAGGTTTTAATTCCGGGTATATTAGTAAAGACCTTAGATCGTTCAACTCCCAATTTTTAAGAGGTCTCTTTGTAAAAATAGGCCTTCCATTTGAGAACTTTTCGACGTCAAGATCCGGGGAATAATATGAAGTAAAGTCATTTGGTAGTGCAGCATTTAACGATAATATATTATCATAATTTTTAGAAACGTCCCCGTTGGTGAACAATGTAGGTGATGAATATATTGAGTTGATATCATTGGTGAATAAAGAATTTTCAATTGTGGAAGTTCCTGTAAATATCCTGCTTAACGATTCTTGTTGCTGAAGGAGCAAATGCTGTGCAGATTCATGTGACAAACTGCATCCTGATTTTCCTGAGTCAATAGATGAACATTCATCAGATGATTCTGTCGTTGTATAGGCATCTAATGTTTTTCTCAATGGTGAACTTCCATACGTAAGTTGGGAACTATGATTAACATGATTAACAGAACTTTTTGTCGTATCAGCAGCATTATTTGGTTTTCTATATTTTTCCATTCTATTCTGAGAATATCCTCCATCATGTCTGTTTCCGAAACGTTCTTTTATGTTTGGTTGGTTGTCATTTTTGGTTTCTATAAAGTTAAATTTCTTGATATGGTTTTCGATGTCTTGTCTAGCTTGCTGTTGAAACTCCTCTGGTGTCTTATAGGCATGTTCGCCCTTTTTGAACACCATATATCCAAACATCACTGTGTTCTGGCCTCCTTGAACTGTGGTTTGGTTGTGTTCTGCTGTGTATACTTGGTATCGGATGGCGCCGGCTTACAATATCAGGGAATCCCACACTGTCAAAAGTTTGCAACATGAATTTCTCACTTTTCTGGCTGAAAATTTTTTATCCGAATTCATACGACAGAAGCTCCGGGTTTTAAAGACAGAAAAATCAAATTGGCCAGAGATTAGAGACTATTGGACATAGTTAGGCTAGAGAGTAAAAGAAAAAGAATGTCCAGCAACTGGGAAAAATTACAAAGGAAACAAAAAAAGCAGGGGGTGCCCACAGGATCTGGGAAATCAGTTGCAAAGTCCCGTTCGAACAAAAATGCAAAAACAGTAATAAGGACACCATTATCCAAGGTGGTGGAACAACACGAAATGCTAGCAAAGCTGGAAAAGGCACAAAGACAAAAGGAACTTGAGAAAAACCAAAAAAGTGGCAAAAATGGAGGTGGTAATGAAAATATATCGGTGAAGAAACAAGAAGTTGGGAAATATGTTGCAATCGATTGTGAATTTGTCGGTGTTGGACCAAACGGTATACAATCCGAGCTAGCTAGAGTTTCTATAGTTAATTTCCATGGTCACACGGTGTACGATAAATACGTGAAACCTCGGGAAAAAGTTACGGACTGGAGAACATTTGTCAGTGGTATCAGACCTTCAGATATGCACCAGGCAATCCCATTTAAACAATCCCAAGAAGAAGTTGCAAACATTCTGAAAGATAAAATCTTAGTAGGCCATGCGGTTCATCACGATTTGGAAGCCTTGTATTTAACCCACCCTAGACGTGCAATCAGAGATACGTCCAAGCATCTTCCTTTTAAACAAAAGTACTCCAAAGGAAAAACTCCAAGTTTGAAGAAATTGGCACTTGAAATACTCGGATTGGACATTCAATCCGGTGAACATTCATCAGTCGAAGATGCAAAAGCGACAATGTTGATATTCAAAAGTGATAAAAAAGGTTTCGAAGATAGATTAAGGTGATTTCATAATTTAACGATTTCATAATTTATTAATTTCATACTTTATTAATTAATTGCATTATATAAATACATAGATAATAAGTTCAACATTTCTATACTCACTCATCGTAAACTTCGGTTTTGTATATAGCCGACGTATTGCTAAATATATTTTGCAAAACCCGGACTCTTTTCGTTTTAAGCTCAGACATATCCTGTGACGGCGATTCAGCAGTAGGGATAGCACTAAATGTAAACTTTGTAACACCATTAAGATGACTTATTTTAAGCTGCCTACGGTATTCCCTTTCAACAGACTCATGCATTGAATACTTTGCATCGGTGACTAATTCAATAAGCATGTTCAAGACGTGTTCTAAAAGAATCGGGGTACTCGATATTGATACAAACTTTTTCAAAATTCCATCAACCTGGCTAAATAACTTTATAATAACTTCCGGGTTATGCTTGAACATTTCAAGATAAATCGATACCACCCTGCTGGTGGTCAATTCATCCACTTTTTGTCTCATGAAATAGTTGGTTGCACTCAGACAAATTGCAAAAACATTAATTGAAGGTGAATCAAACCATGTTAAAAGTAATTTTGGAACTTTAAAATTAACTGTACTGGCACAATATTCCAAATTGTTCAAACCACACTTTTCATAAGCATCTATCATTTCTTCATTAGAAGTTGAAGTTAAATAAACAAAGAATGCATAAGACAAATAATCAATTGTTTTATCATCTGGAAATTTCAGGTGCTGTTCATATCTTATTTTCAGAAAAGTAATAATAGTTTCAACAGCTTCAGTGTAAGTGAAGACAGATTCTAAACCTTTGCAACATAATAAAACCATCACCGTATCAAAACTCTCCTTGGTAAGTTTGAAATCATATAATTCTTCTGTCTTATCAAAATACTGATCTCGGTATTGAAATAAATAATCAATCATTCCTATATTTTTTTTCATACAGTATTCATGCGTTTTACTCAATGTAACCTTTAGATATTCAATTGAATATTTAAAAAATCCAAACTGGTCACTTAAAGCAAGATTAACATGATACCAAAACATTAATGGGTGAAACACGGATTCTTTACTTATACCCATTATCGTCCTACCAAATGCATGTAATGTACTTACCGCTAAATTCATGCTAGATTCAATCGATCCCCATTCAGAGTCAATAAATTTTTGGCAATTAGCTCCAAGTAAATCCATAAATTTAACAATCAGCTTTTTAGAAATACCTTGTTGGGTCAAACATCCCAGAATTAAAATAGCTCTTGGTTGAAGCTGTGATGTATTATCAAATGCAACTTTTACAATTGAAGCATTCCATTTAATCAGCTGTAATGCATATTCTTCATGTTCCAAATCATTTCGTAAAAATGTAGTTAATAAGTCACATAATGTGGTAACGGCGTTTGCTTTATTTGAAATATCGTATCCAACGATACTATTTGGCAAGAAATCTTCATCATCTCTAGTTAAACCAAATAACATTCTAAATCTGGCACCATTAATCAGTTCTATTTGATTTTTAATCACTTCACGTTGTTTTACATTTAATGAAGGCTTAGAAAGATAAGAGTGAAATGTTCTAGTCAATAAACTCAATAAAGAACTTCTGAGTTCTAAAGGTCCATAATCCATGTAAACAGTAACAATAAAAAAAATATCACTAATATATCTTTCAACAAATAATAATGAATCAAATATCAAAAAGGATAAAAATCTTGATAGAACAATAATTTCAATCCATCTTGTATGTGCTTCAATTTCTGATTCACCGAGATGCATGTTGTAAGACTTCTCTTTCATCCTTCTAATAATGACACTACAAATTTCCATAGACGATCTTAATGGCCAATATTTTGTAATTCTAAACCAGTCATGCCCTTCAGCCTCATGATCAATAGATGCAGTGACAATTTCATCAATTATTGTCTCAATTAAACCGTCTTCTAAAGATAATTGTGGCCAAATGAAAAGTGAAAAAACTTGAAAGATCTTTTGATCTCTACTGACCTTTACACATTTTCTAATGATGTCGCTAGTTCTAATAGGCCCTAAAATTGAATCCGACATATATACATTCTTGTAAATATTTTTGATCCAAGGAGAAACACACAAAACCATTGAATTTTTATCTTCATCGTTTAATTTCTCAAAAGAATTAAAAAAACCATGAATAAAAGAATATGTTAAATTTGGATGATGATGAGCAATGTTTGAAGATACTTCACAGACATAATCAACATCACCATAAGGAAAAACAACACCGTCGATACTTTCAATTGATTTATTAATATTTAAGCCAACAAAATGTTTAATTGATGCCAAAAGGGAATAAGATGCTTTTCTAATTTCATCAGATGTTGACAGCAAGCCTGAAAATGATAAGTTCAACAACTGGCCAACAATAAAATGTGGATTTGTTTCATTTGTATCTTCATCTTCTTGATAAATGTTATTGTTTAATTTAGCTCGTGAAAAATAAAGAGTCCTCATAATTTCAATCTTTTTATTTGAAGTAATGATAATTCTTTTGTTGGTGAAAATATTAACCATAGAAATTTCGTTGGCAACTCCAGTAAATGAGCTCGGGGATATATCACTCAAATCACTAATCTTATAACAATCAACTAGATTAACAATGTGCATCTTATCAGCAATTTTTAGTCTTTGTGGCATACCAGAATATATTTGCATAAATTGATTACCTATTTTTAATTTTACAGGAATAAATCTATTGCTTTCTTCTTGATAGATGCTAACATCATGGAATGTGACTCTGCTATCATGAGAAACTGCACTCGAATAACCAATAAGTTTATTTTTGTTCATTGTTATTGCATCATCATTTGTGGACATAAACACAAATTCAGGCCTCGTCTCTCTTTCTTCATCACTAAAGGTTAAATCTAATGTTTTTAGTATTGAAAAAAAGTTGACGGGCACGTTAACAAAATATACCCTTTTACAGTTTGATTTGTAAATTGAGGGAATAATGGAGTGAAGTAACTCTCTACCTTGAACATAAACCGGGAAATTAGTAAAGGCTGTAAGATCTATTAACAAACAATATGGAGTCTCCCAAAATTTGGTTAAAGTTTGCAATAAATTATATGAATAAACATCCGGTGTGAGATCTGCAGGGAAATCCAAAGTAGTGACACAAATCAAAGGCAAACCGTCTTTAGTGATTAAAACTTTGATAAATGAAATGTCATCTAATGCCAAAGAAGTTTTTGATAAAAAGTCATATAATAGGATACCCCTTGGTGATTTATCATTTCTAACACTTTCAGGAATTTCAAAACCTTTAAATCTTGTTGGTAACCCGATATTCTCCAGGACCTTATCAAGTTTTTTGATTGTTTTGAGTTTTTCAGATTTGGTAGTCGAATTACCGTATGATGTATTCAAATAAGCTTGTCTCACCAAGTGCCAATTATTATAAAAGTATGAATGTAAATAAACTGTTAATTTTTGCTCAGATTCCGTGTTATTGGCAATATGTGTTTCAGTCATCTCACATCCTAAAAGAAATTTATTGAAACCTTCCTCAAAATCGAAATCAACCACTTTTCTCATGAAAGTAAAAAATTTAGTTTTGATTTTAATCAATTCATCAAGCCTAGTTTCCAATAATGAGAGTCTAAGTGGTGCATCATTAACCAATGTTTGAATCACACGTGCTAATTGTATCAATGATCTTTTAAATTTTGGATTCATATCATTAATAATATCTAAATGTCCAGGTGAGACTATAGTTGGATTAATAATTCTCAAAAATAGATATGCATTAATAGCAACAAGTTTATTTTCCGGCAATACCTTTTCAGTTGTATCATATATAGTTTTAGCAATCAGCCTAATACCAATAGGTAAAAGATCTATTGAAGAATTTAAACTATCAGCAATCATGTTCAAGTACTTAATGAATAACTCCAAATTAGCTTCTCTTTGACTTTCATCCTCCTTCTTAATTTTTTCTATTTCAAAAAATTCTCGTTTTTCAATCATTTCTTGAAAAATAGGCTTAAATATAGTTGTCAAGTAAACAGTTGCACTATCATATGAATATAAAGCTATAACTCTGGTGGCAACAGTATTTGACCTTAGAATTTCATTTTTATCGGAGGTATGTAAAATATCATGCTTTATCAGTGCCAGTAAAAGTTTCATTTTACTTTTTTCATCCAAATTAAGTTGTGCAATTGTAGTTGCATAAGCCTCCATTTCAGATCTCGGACAGCAACTTGCAGATGCCAGAAATAAATCTAAATCATTTTTAAAAATATAACATCCTTCATGGTAAAAGCTATCCAAAAAGTTTTTCTTTTCATAATCTGTATAAATATCTTTGATTATGTTAGAAAAAACATCAATAAAAGAAACTCTAATCAATTCATCAGTATGTAATCCCAATGGTAAAGAATACTTCAAACCAATGTATGAATTTGAATTTAGAAGGTTAATCAATGCTTTGATTGCTTCTTGAATAATAGTAGATGATCTGTGTGCAACAGTCGTGTATATTTCTTTGTTATTTCTAGTTTCATTAATATTCTCCAATAATCTAACAAACAAATTGAAATAATTCGAAAATATAACGTTTGCTGTACTTTTGTCATCATCTGAGCTATAATTATGCCTTGGAGTATCTAATGGTAGCTTATAAAACATTTTCTTTAACATAATTGAAGTCTCAATTCTAATATCCATCTGCAAATCTTTTAATTCTGATTCTTTAAATTCTTGCACTTTGTTTGATAGTTTCCTAACAGATGAATTAACTTTAGAAGTATTAAATGTTAAAACTTTATTATGAGAACCTTTGTCTTTACCAATATCAAATGCACTTTCTAAATAACCTGCTGCAATTCTAGAATATTGATTTTTTAACATAATGTTACCATTCAATGATAATTCATCTAACTTACTCAAAAATAAAACCTGTAATTTACAAAATTTTAACTTTAATCTTAAAAAATCAGGTGTATTATTTTCAATATTAAACATTTTCAGTAATGTAAAATTAATATTCCATAAATCTATAGCCGATGGGAATAATATTTCGCTATCAAGTTGGCATACAGATCTTAAAACACTTAAGACCAATTCACAAATATTTAATTCTTTATTTTTCAGATAATCTCCAAATTTTGGTAAAAGAATTTTAACTTGATCAATAATCATTTCAGAAAGATATGGATGGGCAGAAACACTAAGGATTTCTTTTGTGTGCTCTCTTTTCCTAATATCTTTACTGAATAAACTTTGAAATTTTCTCCTAACAAAATTTTCCAAATTTTTGTACAATCCAGGTCTTCTTTCATCATCTTCAAGGTCATCAGATAGTATAATACCACCAAGGGACATCATATATTCACTATATATTTCTATATCTTCAACAATTTCATGTGATTCAAATGAACTGCTAAATTCTTCATCAGTTTCAGAATACTCTTCAGGAGAATCTGAATAACCATATGCAATGGAAACACGCTCATACATCAAAGACCAAATAGTCAATAATAAATCTGTAGGTTTTGTTAAATGACACAAGTGATCTCTTATTTTCTTTCGAATTGACGCAATTCCAAAAGTCATTTTATCATCTAAAATTGCTTTTGCAAGATCTATATTTGAAACATCAAAACATTTAGGGCGATGGTGTTTATTTGTTAAAACAAACACATAATATCCCAACATTCTTTTTGAAACTCTAATAGTTTCAAGATCATTTGAAAACAGACCCATGAAAACAACACATTCAAAATTGGATATAAAATGCTGACATAACAGATGTTCATGAATTTCATCAATAAGATGTGTATTGTCAGATAATAAATTCATATCCAGATTCTCTGATCTGCTTTCTAATAAATTTAAAATGAGCTTAATAATTCTCCTTTTCTTATCACTTGTAATATGTGAAGAAATAGCTATAGAAGATACATCATCAATTAAAATTGATGTCGCAAGGTATGCAACAAAAGCCTTAACAGGTTGTGAATTAGCAACTGTTATAGGAAAGCTCAACAAAAAAGTTTCAACTGCATAAATGAGATTTGCATCATCCAACTTTAAAAGTTCAACTATATTTTTACTAAACTTCCTAAAGAGTTTTTCAAAAGTAATAAAATCAGGCTTTTTTGGATTTTTAATTTCAACATCGTAATAAGTGAAAAATGGAAATGAACTGTAAAGCATTAATAAATTAATCATGTTTTCTTTTAGTATAACAGGATCACAGTATTGAATTTGTGATCTAATCTGTGATGCAGGGATATTTTTTTTTAGTGCATATTTAGGTTTTGAAAACATGAATAAGTGAAGGGTACTATTATCTATATCAATATCACATTGTTCCTCAAATAATTTATTATCTTCATATTTATGATCGCGATTATTGCCATCATCGTTATTATCATGATCATTATGATCATCATCATACGTAAGTTTTAATGGTGAACTTTTAAATGAATTTAAAACTTTTTTATGTTTATTTGGGGATGAACTAAATTTAATATTATCATTAGATGTTATTAAATCATTACTCGTAATTGTAGATTTTTTAATAGGCCCAGATAATGTTAAATGATTATTTTCAGATCTTTTATCTGTAACATTATTTTTAGCTAAATTTTCTGCTATTAAAGTTGCAATTTTCAACAAATTAGGAGATAAATCTTGAACAATTGTAACCAGAATTGGACATAATGAAGGTATTAAAACTAATAATCTAAATGCGCCTGTATATAATGGCAGAATCGGCATTGGATTTCTTTCAGATTTAAAAATTTTTGAAAGTTTTTCAGGTAATGCAGAAGTTTCAACAATTGAAGCAATTGCGAAAACATAAATTTTCAATTCATAAAGAACTTTAGAATTCAATAAAATTTCATCAGAAATAGAAGTTGTTGAATTTGAACTATTAGTACTTATAGTATTTATCGATGATGATGAACTTCTTGTTAAATTATTATTATTATTATTATTATTATTACTATATTGGTTATTATTATGATTAGTTGACTGGTTATTATTATTATTATTATTCAAAGAGCCTAAATTATAATCAAAATTATCCATTTTTAAATCTTTTAATATTGGAGATTGAGTAAATAAGACATATTGAAATAAAGGATGAGATTTATCAAAGGTACCGACAGAACATCCAATTAACATAAGATTAATAAGTGGTTGAGCAGATTCAGGAGATTTGTTAATCAAATGAGTAAAATCATTTAAAAATTTTTGTTTATTTGAATTTAATTTTGTGACACTAGTTATTGACCTTTTCAAAACTCTAGTTGTTGATTTGTTTGATTTATCTGAAATGTATTTAGATATTTGCTTTGGTTGAAACAATAAAAGGTAACCTAATATACTATAATAAACTTTTGGAGAATATTTTGCATCTAATTGTCTATGAAGTAAATCAAATAAAACCTCAGCATTTTTACAGCATAGAGGATGATCAAATGATTTTAAAAAATCACGAGTTCTATATAAAGCCCAATTTAATAATGATTCAGAAAAAAAATGTAATAAAAGAAATTTCTGAGAATTTCTCTTTGTAAAATACAGGGTATCACGGATAAATTGAATATTTGCATTGAAAGTACTGGTAGATAAAAATGCAAATTGAACTAAATGAGAACCTTTAACATAAAGACTTTCAAAATTTATTTTTCTGAAAATTTGTCGTTGTAAAGCTAGATATTGAATTTGATTTGTTGCTGCAATATATAATAAAATTGATGACACATTTTCATCAATCATATTAACCAATTTATAACTTTTTAATTTAGCCTTTTGAGCCAGTATTTTTTGCACTATATTATGATCATGATCTGACTGTGTTTCAGTTTCATTTGAATTTGTTGAAGTTGCACAAGATTCAAAAGAAGAAGTTGTTTGATCAATTATTGAAGCGGCTAAAGCAGTATTTTGGTTTCGTACGGATTTTAAAAAACATGAAGTTTCCAGTGTAGTTGAATCGGTGATTTTGAATAATGTTGATAAACATGTTGTGTCATTTTTTAGTCCTAATAACAGTTTTAATAATTTTGAACTTAAATCATTGTCTAAAAGTATTGTTGGATTGGATGTTAGACTAATTTCATGATTTAAATTTAAACTAGTAGTTAATCCACCTGTTTGAAACAATTTACCTGATGGTAAGGATAATCTCTCCTTTGATTTTAAGTGAGCTATGAAACTATCCAATATACACACGATGATGTAAATGGAGCTCAAAACATTTATATTCATATCATTTAAACTATCAGCCGAATCTTTTTCTATTATTTTAAGCAAACAATTATAGGAGCAAGCAATCAAATCATGAAAATATGTTGGGGTGAATGATAATTTGGTCAAATGTGATTTCGCTTGAATGTAATACTGATCTGTAAAAACCTGTTCAACTGAGAATCCTGATTTATATGGTAATAAAACATCGATCCTCGAGAAAAGAACCGATATCACTGGGTTTTCCACATGTGCATATTTAGATTCCAAGTCCAACGAACATGTTTCGGATTTCTCCGATCTGGCTGGCGAGTTGGTGCAGTTTGTGTAATCATAAGTATGTGTAGATTCCATACTAGAGTTATTGGTGGTGGACATATTGGTAGGGGTTGGTGACAAGACATTTTTAGGAGTTATATTAGCACCATTGAATGCTCCCTGATCTGTCATCTTTACTTAAAACAAAACAGACGATATTGCCAAGATGAAAACAAAAATGCAAATTTACTTATTAGCCTTTCAAAAATCAAGAATCGTACCTGAAAGACCTGAAAAAGCCTAAAAAGCTTGCAAAACAGTACAAAACACTAAAAACCTAGATTCAAAACCGTCAATCCAACACCAGACAGATAAAGCGATGAGGGCGAATTCCAATTTTAAACAGAAATCTGGGAATTGTCAAATGTCAAAAAACAGAAAATCCAAAAACTCCAAAAACGGCGCCGACCGACGCGCCGATCGGCGCGTCGGTCGGCGCATCAAAAAAGGGGGGCGGGGAAACAGGGGAGGGGGTGCGGTTGCTCAGACCGCGTTTTGAAAAGTAAACAAAGAAATAAAATCATAACAAAAAAACAAAACAAAACCTGCTTATACAAAATTACATAAGAAATAGAACTGGAGTGGTGTAGTGTGTATTGATTTGTATAATATTTTTAAGTTTATACATTTTTCCTTGACTTGATTAATTGATTGGGATTTTGAGACTCTTGATTTTAATTTATCAGCCATTGCATAATTGTATTTGCCTGGGACAAACAGCCAGTTAGCCTTGCTTTTGATAGAATCTTTGCTGAAATTTGACAGAATATGCCTAAATCTGCTGGCGGTTCCGACCGAGGCCTGAATGGTGAGCAAGATATGATGCTGAACCTGTTTGATTGTGACCAAAACGGAGGTAGAAACACTACAAGTAAGAACAACGATACCAACAACATCATCAACACTAATGTTGGATCAAATATTGTTAACATTAACAGATACCAAACTCCTACACCCTTCAACCTTGACAATGGCAATTATCCTGTCCCGATATTTCTGACTAACAGTATATCCAAGTCAACGCCATTCAATATCTCAAGGCAGCATGTCCAACAAGGGGGTGTGAATTTCAACTTTGATTCTCCACAGTTTGATCAGTTTTTCAATTTCACTCCAAATCAATCACAGAAAATATTTTTTTCATCACAAAAAACTCAGACAAGACCTCATTCAAGAGCTCAACAACATATTCACCAAACCAATCAACCACAGCAACAGCAACAACCACAGCAACAACATTCAAATTTACAAAAACATCAAATTATGTTTTCAAACGAAATTGCTCCAATGTTTTCACCAAATCTAGCCACTCCGTTGGCCAATAAATCGTCAATGACTATATTTGATACACCATATTTTAATAACCTATTTATGAATTGTGCTAATCCAGCCTCTAATTCATCCTTAGATCAACCGATTTCTAAAATTCTTTTGAATACTGATACTCCATTTGTAGATTCAATTGAAAAAGTATTAAATAACTCCACTCCAATACCTAAAGTTAACAATCATAATATTAAAAAACTGTGCAGCCAGAACTCAAAAATTGAAGATTTTGAATCGAAATTTTCTCCATCAACAAAGAATAACAATTTTATTTTAACTATACTGGAATCGACTAGTTCAAAAAAATGTCAAGATATTATTCAAATACCTGCAACATCAGGAAATCCCGCTAGTTCTACTCCAAGTAAAATTATGCAACTTGTTGTACCAATTTCTTCAACACCAGTTTCTAAAACAAAAAAGGAAGATAAAATGCACAAAACCGATATCATCAATAAAACTAATACAAACAACAAAGTTAACAAAAACAACAAAATCAGTAAGACCAATAATAGTAATGATATCAATAAATATACAGGTAGCAAAAAGAAAAACCCAACATCAAATGTTGATACAAGTTTTGATAATGATGAAATTTCAAATAAAAATATCGTAATTAATTCTTCACCTTCAACTATTGTTCTTAGTTCAGCTTCAAAATCTGTTTCAAGATTACCTCTACCACATTCAAAAAACCTTGAAACATCTCCAACACCCATTAATAAATACTCTAAAACTAGTTTTCCAAATATGGGTATGGGTATGGATATGAATATGGGTATGAACATGGGCATGAACATGAATATGGGCATGAACATGAATATGAATATGGGTATGAACATGAACACAAATATGGGTATGAATACAAATATGGGCATGAATTTAAATAATGGTATTAATTTAGTTGACTTTAATATCGATCCTAATTTAGAAATTAGTAATATACCCGAAGCACCAGTTATGGGAGTTTTCAAAGAAACAAGTGATAAATCATTAAGGAAATTTTCAACACAGCCAATTTCAAAAGGGACCAATAGTTTTTCAATTACTAATGGAAAGAACAACAATAACAATAAAATAAATAGAAGTATAAGTTTGAACGATTCGTTAGGTAATACCAAGTCAAAGAAAAGAAAACAGGGAAATGAAGGCGAAATTCAATTTGTTATGGCGGATATTGACAAATTGAAAGGTAATAAAAAACGCCGTCCTAATCAACCAAAAAGAGTGGTGCCTTTAAGAAATTCTACCAATATTATAAACAATAAATCTAAAACTTCTGAAAATTTTGGAATGAATAAACAGGTACATATTTTTAAGCAAAAAAACAATCACCAATTTATAACTTCTGATGTCAAAGAGAATGAAAACATATTTTGGGATAATCGGTGATTTATATATAAACAATATACTAATTTATAACTACATATATGTATAAATTCTAACGTCTCCTAGGACCTTTCGGTTTTGCAAATCTGAGTGTATTGGTATTAGATTTCGAGTCAACAGGCTCAACCTCTGTAGCCTGAAAATCCGAAACTTCGATTTCATCAGGGTCTCCGATTTCAATAATTTTTTTGAAGTTCCAGCCAATTTCCTTAAGATGATTGACTAGACCTTGTTTATTTGTAGCATAGAGCATCCGGTCTCTAACTTTTGAGCCGGATGGACACGTGAGAATGAAAAATTTCTCATTTTGTTGGTTGTTGTAGAGGTGGTATGCTGGTGATGAATCGAACTCCGACAAGGAAGTTGCCAAACAAGATGGTTTGATATCTGTTGAGGATTTGACCAGGTTTAATGTTTCGATATCCTGTTGAATATTCAAAGATAAAAGTGCATTTGGATCGATAGGGCCTTTAATGGTCGATTCTAATTGAGAATCCAATTGAAAAAACAATGTTTTGTTTGAATCATTTGCCAGCTGTGTTGATTTTGACATTGAGGAAATCAGATCTTGTTGTTTAACTTGTTGTAAGTTGATTTCTGATTCTGTCAAAGGACGATCCCCATTCAAACCATCCAAGATTTGATTCCAGCCAAACGAGTTGATTTCATCTGCAGAATTGATGAATAATATCGGGTCAAAATCAGCTCCACTACCCAATGCACGCAACAACGTATTCTTGGTACTTGCATATAACATCTTAGATTTGACTGATGCATTATCCGGCACGTATGAGATGAATGCCAATTTCGAATCTTCTTTTCTCAAAATCATATACACACATTCTTTGTCATTTAGAATATCCGAACAGATGGAATCTAAATCGTCACCTATGCTTGAAGATGCTTTTACCGATTGTGAAATATCTATACTCAACCTATTACTATTGATGCATAAAAAAAGTGCCCTATTACCTGAAGTACGGAATTCATTGAACGAAGACACCAACTCCTCTGAAGGACTGATACCTGACTGTGATGACATTACTAGAACCTTTTGACAATTCAGTTAATGTCTGATCTCTTTATTATTTGTCGTTTCAAGCCCTCTAAAGCCCCACAATAGCAGTAGCTGCAACTGCTGCTTTTACATCTCCGTGTCCGTCTCAAGCTCCTACTTGCTGCCGTCCCCCATCCCCCTGCCCATCCCCCGCCCCCGGCCCCGCCCTGGCCTCGCCCGTTGCTGCAGAATTCCGTGCCTGCCTCCCCCTTCATCCTCCCCCATCCCGCGTCTCCAGTCTCCGGGCTCGTCCCCCGCCCGTCCCGGCAGGCCCCGTCGTTGAGGCTGCCCCTCCCTCTGACCGCGCGGCCTTCTCGAAGAAACAAACAGCGTTTTCAAAATTTTGTCGGTGGCAACGAGATTTTTTCAATTTTTTACTAGTTGCACTTGTTTTTAGCAGAAGTTGTTGAGAGTTGACGTCTTTTTCTTGAAATTCGGGCACTTTTGTAGGTTCTGTATACCTATAATTGCGAATATAATTGATATTAGAATCAATATTAGAATTATATATATATAATATACAATATAGATCTAAATATTAGAAGAATTTGAAAAGTCTGAGGAATTTAGCGTCAGATTTAGTGTGAGATTTAGTGTCATTTTTAGTGTATTTTGTACATAATGCACTCATACAACAGCCACCCAAATAGTGGCCAAGACTATAGTCAGCACCAGGCACAGAATGTACCAAATGGACAGAATTTACAGAAATCCCCAAATCATCAGAATGTACCGAATGCACAGAATGGACAGAATTCCCAGAATGAACACAATGCACAGAATATTTTAAATAATGTGCCTCCATCATTTTTTTCACCACAAATAAACATTGAAACTCCTACCAATATTAATTCGATGGCTGTTTTATCACCTCCCGCTTCAAGATATGCATTTGATTCTAATATATCATCTAATTCGATTAACCAATTGGATAATAACGGGTTACCATCAATTAATGATATTAATTTTGGTAGTTTGTCATTATTATCATCACCTCAACCGGGTTATGGAATCGAAAATGATATTCCAGCTTTCCAACCTTTAACTGAACAAAAATTAGAACATTTTACAAACGATTTACAAACATTTAATACATGGATTAAACAGTTAAATACTGAACAAAAGAAAACTGCAATAGGTATCTTTATCGAGTCAATCGATGATAATGAAGTTATCGAATTTATTAAAAACAAAATTTCATCAATTGAACCAATTGAAAATTCAAACAAATTTGCATTTTCTCCACCGTTGAGTGCACATATTAATACATCCTTACCGCATCATTTAAGGCCAGTCTCCCCTATTATACCTATTAGTTCAACAATTTCGAAAAATGGTGACAATGAAGACATCCAAGCTCCTTTAACTTTGGACTCCATTTTAAATCCTAATGATGATGATCTTTTAGTTCACACACCTGAACCAAGAAGAATCTTATCTCCACCAATGATTAAAAATGGATATTCAACTTTAAGTACTCCAAGTGAAAGACCTAAATCTGCTGGTCCGATTTATAACTTCAGTTCACAAACAGGATTAGTTAGTCCTATATTATCAAGTCAACAATTGATTGATGATCATCAATCAAATGAATTTTCTTTAGATACAAAATTACAAAATTCATTAAATACTATTAACAATAGATCTATTTTAGAATCTTCAAACTCAGAAGATCGTGGTAGACATAGATATTTACAAAATAGAAATATGAGCAACATGCAAAACATGAATAAGATTAATAATATTAATAGCATCAATGGTATGAATGGTATTACCGGTATCAATAATATGAATAATATTCATAATATGAACAATATGAACCATATGAACAATATTAACACTATGAACACTATGAATAACATGAACAATATGAACAATTTGAATTCAATGAACAATATGAACAACATGAATAATTTGAATTCAATGAATAATATGAATATGGGTATGAATTTAAATAGTTTATCAAATTTATCAAATATGAGCAATTTAAATGGTATGAATATGAGTAGTTACACATCGAATTCAATGAATAATATGTTAAATAGTTTCAACGGTAATTTGAGTATGAGCAGTATTGGATTCTCTAACAATTTAACAGGCTCATCACCATCCTCTTCACAGGGTAATTTAAAACATCTGAAATTCCCACATTCTCAGAGTCTATCGGTTCCACCTAACAATCGTATCAGATCGGGTGGAAATAATACTCCTGCAAACAATAACAAAAAGGGTAAAGATGCAAACGGTAATGAACGGAAAACCAAAGATAAGGAAAGCAACGAATCGGGTAATCTACCAAAGGACATTTCATCCGAAGTTTTGTTGAATGATATACCAAGTTGGCTCAAAGCGTTGAGATTACATAAATATACTGAAAATTTACAAAATTTAACATGGAAAGAAATGATTGAGCTTGATGATGCTGCTCTGGAACAAGCAGGTGTGAGTACTGTTGGAGCACGTAATAAGCTATTAAAGAGTTTTAAATATGTGAAGGAACAACGTGGTATTTAGAGACTGCATTTAGATGTGATAGAAAGGATCGTATGTAATGTTATAGATTTTGTAAATTTCTAACAAGAGATTAGTACTTTTTTTCTTACAAATTGTATTATGAGAACTAGAGCAGGCTGAGATAGAGAATGTCAAGATAGAGAATGTCAAGATATAGAATGTCAAGATAGAGAAGGTCAAGATAGAGAAGGCCAAGCAAGCTATAGAGTAAATTACATTAGACGAAACCGGATTACACGAAACAGCACTAGACGAAACTAGCCTAAATTAAAGCAGACTAAGTAATACCAGACTAATTAGACCAGACTAGACTGCAGGAAATCAAGGTGCATTGAAATACACTTGTTTGTTTTACACGAGGCCATGTGATTTGTTTTCGATTAAACCAACCTGAACCTCAACAAAAATCAGAAACCTTAACAAATTAGATAATATGATATATCAGATGCTAGTGTTTGGCATTGGTGGTGTGTGTTGTAAGCGGAACCAGCAACAACCGAGTATCCGCGATGGGCGCATGAGATTGGCGCTCAGGTGAGGTTGTGCGGATCAGGAGGACTAAATACCCAGATTTGTCGGAACATGGGGGAAAATTGGATGAGACTGGGTGGCCATAAGGGATAGGCCACAGCAAAAAACCGTCAAGACAAAGAAAAGCTTTTTTTTTTAAAATTTTTTTCTTGTTTTATTTCTTTTTTCTAGTTTTATTTCTTTTTTGTTGTATTTTTTTTCGTTTTTGTTTTTGTTTTTGTTTTTGTTTTTTGTTTTTTTTTTTTCTTTTTTTTCTCCTTCCAGAAAAGCACTAATATTGCTCTAGTCGTTAAAAACGGTTGATCCAGTCCTGCTAAAGTGCATCAGCTTTTCGTTTGTTTCTTTTGTACCTTGAGTTTTCTTTTGAGTATTTTCAAGATCAAGACATCAAAGACTATAGTGAGGATAAGGAGAAACATCTCACACTTATATATACCCAAAAAATGCTACATGAAGTACTAATTCTTAGCTCTGTTAGTCGTGGCCGCACATTGGCAAATACTGCTGCTCCATTATATAATAAAAATACTTCATATATTAAAAGTTTTGTGTCTCTGAAAGAGATCCTTGAATATCTGCTCGTTTCTATCAACTATAAACTTGAGGTTGATCAACGTGGATATGTGCAAAGAGTGGACATAGGGGATTCAGAGACCGAGTTGAACCATACAGTGACAATCTATATTGATGCGGGTTTTAAAGATGACAAATTATCTAATGAATTGATTGTGTCGTTTTTGAAATTCAGATTCAAACATTTGAATCCTATAATAATTAACAAACTAGGCGATAATGCAGATTCACAAATCGTACAAGAACATATATCAACAAGACTCCGGAGAGTGAAAACTTGGAGTGTGTATGATCCAAAACTCAATAATAATATAGATTCCATGTTTAATAGATATATGCTTGAATTCCCAACAGCAGAGGAAATTTCAACTTTCACAAATTTAACATCTGATATAGTGGATTTCGATAAGCTGATTAATAATTTATCCAAACCGAATGATGAATATTATATCAATGCATTTAATAAATGGGATTTTAATGCCTTTGAATTTAACATCGATGATTTATTACATATTGGATTCCTCATTCTCAGGAAATATTTTAAAAATTCTACAGCTTCAATCAACAAACTCAAATCATTCCTCTTTTTCACTAGAGATAATTATAGAATTGGTAATCCATTCCATAATTTTAGGCATGCAATCGATGTGTTACAAGCAACCTATTATTTTTTAAATGAAATAAGTAAAAATTCCAATTATAAAATCTCAACTCTTGATACTTTTACACTTTTATTATCATCTTTAGGTCATGATTTAGGCCATCCCGGTATAACAAATCTTTTCATATCCAAATTTGAATCGCCTCTATCAAAAGAATTCAAAACTTCAATTTTAGAGAATTATCATATTTTAAAATTTAAAAAAATCTTAATTCCTTTTATTACACAATCTATCAATGATGATTCATTGGAAATTGAAATCGATATAGATTATTTCCATGATATACTGCACCGATCAATAATTGCAACAGATATGGCCAAACATGATGATTTTGTTCGCCAAATCAGCAAACTAGAATCCAATTTCGACGATTTTAAATTGTTAGCTTGTATTTTAATCAAATGTGCAGATATTTCAAATGTTTGTAGATTGTTAAACACTTCTTGTAAATGGGGGTTATCATTAGGCGAAGAATTTAAACAAATTAGTCAATTAGAACATTATTTCGCTTCAAATGAGCTACAATTATTAGACGATATTCATATTCAAAGCAATTTGGGTAAACCAATTAAAGATATAAATGTCGAGGAAGGCATAACCCTAGTGGATCGTTTGAGTGATAATCAAATGTTTTTTATTAATAGATTTGCCAATGACTTTTTTACACGAGTTTCAAATTCAATTCCACAGCTAAACTTTTTGAAATTCCATCTTCATGAAAATGTAAATTATTGGGAACAAGTAATAAATTCCAACAAGAGCAAATGAACCAAAACTACCCTCTCTCCTTATATATATAATAGAAATTTATAAAATCTTCTTCATATTGCATGTATTTTTATACACTTTTATCTCACTTTTATAAAAATCCCAGATTTTCAAGAAGTCAATGTTAGCGCTTTCAAGTCAAACAAGTCAGTAAGAAGTCAGTTTGAAGCTGCAACAGTCCTGTTTTATCTGACCTCTCCCTGACCCTGAATCCTTTTGGATTAAATATTTAAATAGAAAAGGTTTCCACCTTGACCAGATGTAAGAAGTTGATAGATAACAAGATCTGTACGTTTTTCCGCAGTTTTACACTTAATATTTAAAACCACAGTAAAAAAAATGTTTGCAAGATCAATCATTAGAAACAACATTAGAACAATTGCACAAACCAATAAAATAAGTTTACAATTTTTACGTTTGCAATCTACATTCAAACTTAATCCAGAATCAGTAGTTTTCAATTACTCTGGTAAACCAACTCTTAAATTCACAAACGAACATGAATGGATTTCTATCCATCCTGACGGAACAGGTTTTATTGGTATCACTAACCACGCAGCAGATGCATTAGGAGATGCTACTTTCATTGAATTACCATCACACCAAATCGGCGAAGCTGTCAATACCGGTGAAACCGTCAGTTCTGTTGAATCTGTTAAATCAGCATCTGATATTTACTCTCCTGTTGATTGTGAAATTGTTGATGTTAATGAAGCATTAGACTCAAATCCTGAACTTCTTAACGCTGATCCTATGGGTCAAGGTTGGATAGTTAAAGTTAAGCTTAACGAAGGTGCTAATGTCGATGAATTAATGGACGCTGAAGCTTATCAAACTTTTGTTGAAAGTTCAGATCACTAGACTTGTTTCAATTTTCTCTTTTTTTTTATAAAAGATTATCTATAGATTAAATAATTACGAAAAATATTTTGCACTTGATTCTTTTTCTGATTGTTTCGATTGCATTTTTTCCCATTCACTTGGGGTTTTACAGAAAAGTTGAAACCCATGAATATTTTTCACCTCTTCATCTAAAAGTTTAAATGCAAATCTGTGTCTAGCTAAAGATGTTTTTAATTTTGCATCTTCAAAAACCTTACTTACAATAGTAACATGGAAATGTGATTCTGTGATATTCTCTGCGCCTTTCATACCACTATGATGTGCATGTTTCCATGAATCATTTTTGATGACAAGTAATTCTGGTTGTAACTTTTCATTGATTTTACTCCGAAGTGACTTCTCTAATGGTCCCATCAATTTTTCTTGTTCAGCTTCTTCCTTGTCAACACATTTACATCCTTCCTTTTCAATTTTCGACATTTGAAGTTTAGTGAATCCAGTAGAGTTGTTATATTTCGGTGTATACAATGAAAATAATCTATTTGCTGGTTTCGAAATTCCAAAACTTCTCAATAACATTGACGTTAACAAATAGATAAACAAATAGATGATACCCAAAATGATTTATCCATACTGAAGATTGGTTTTGGCCATTTTCATGGTTGAAATTTCCCTTCGAGGAGAGTTTTATGGAAAACTTCCCAGGAATTTCATTTATTTGTGGGGTTCCCCACAAGCGTTGTGCGAGAGACCCCCACAGAAATTGGTGCAAGCCGAGCAAAACGTTAGGAGCAGCGGAATTATTCCACGGGCCGGAGAAAAGCCATTTTTGGTAGCAGTTTTGTCATCTGAAGTAGTCAAACTTTAATTATCATGATAAGAAGTTATAAAGAATAGAAAGAAATATAAGAGTTGATTATTTAATTTAAAT
Organism: Pichia awuae; assembly: GCA_030563725.1. Taxonomy (NCBI): domain Eukaryota; kingdom Fungi; phylum Ascomycota; class Pichiomycetes; order Pichiales; family Pichiaceae; genus Pichia; species Pichia awuae. The sequence continues at coordinate 27,309 of JAJMJV010000048.1, forward strand.
AACACATTACCAGTTATTGTCTCTTCCACCGCCGTTGTTGTTACCACCGTACGAGTTACCACCATATGAATCGTTACCACCGTATGAGTTACCACCATATGAATCGTTACCACCGTATGAATCGTTACCACCGTATGAGTTGTTGTTGTTACCACCGTATGAATCGTTACCACCGTAGGAATCATTGTTGTTACCACCATAAGAGTCATTGTTGTTACCACCATAAGAGTCATTGTTGTTACCACCATATGAATCGTCGTTGTTACCACCATATGAGTTGTTGTTTGAGTTACCACCATATGAGTTGTTGTTGTTAGAGTTACCACCGTATGAATCGTCATTACCACCATATGAATCGTTGTTGTTACCACCATATGAATCGTCGTTGTTACCACCATATGAGTTGTTGTTACCACCATAAGAGTCATTGTTGTTTGAGTTACCATATGAATCGTTACCACCGAATGAGTTAGAATTGTTGTCACCGGATCCATATGAATCTCTACCATTTCCACCTTGGCTATTATTTGAATGCTTGTTCATCATATCCTTAGCCTTTTGACCATATTGGTTGATTTGGTCCTTGTTGTTATCGTAAAAATTCTTTCCTTCAGAGAATTTTTCCTTAGCTTCGTCAAAAAATCCCATATTTTATTGTATTGTAATTATCACTGCTTTGAAAATAGTGTAGTTGTACAACGGAAAAACCGAAAAGTCAATAGGTCCAACACCATTTTGCAGGAAGAGCGTTAATTATATATAAATCAAAAATACTGTCACTAATATAGAGTGGGGTGGTAAAGCCATGCTAATAGGACACGGCTAATTATCTTATTGGATTGACTTGCTGGCAAATCTGATACCAGCCTCAACATTATAAGAAAAAAGCAGCACCGCATCTGTCTGGAAAATACCGAAGTTATTGTCAACCCTAAAACAACCAGGTCTACGAAATACGTCAGAGGCCGTGTGCGTGGGTCGTCAAAATGTACCAATCACCAGCGGTGTCAGCACACCTCTTTTCTTAATCAAACACACCCAAATTCCAATCAGGCCTATCTCTATTGTCTGAATTTTTCTTTGGACTTTTGTGCCTTACCAAGGCATAATTAACACAGACGGAGTTTGCAGCAGCCCCGGGATAGACTTATCGCCGGATAGCCGCCTAACGCCGACATTGCACGTAACGCCGCCTAACGCCGACATTGCACGTAACGCCGCTTAAAACCGAGAGACGCGTATTAACGCCGCTCACATTTTGAAAATGCCTTTTTCAGTAAAAGATAAACATCACCACTTTAGTTTTTGGGAAATTCCCAAAACCTGTTTGACAGCTCTTTTTCCCCTATTGAAACTGCTTTGTTTGTGGCAGCCAGGTAAATTGCAACAGCTTGTTTCAGGCGTTGGCTATCTAGTTTTGTCGAATTTTTTTAAGTAGATAATTATAGTATTATCCCCCTTTACTGATATTTGCTTTTTAAAGGATAAAAGAACAGACACAGATAAATACATTCAATTTCAGCTATCTAGGTACACTGGAATTTTCTTTCATCAAGTAATATATCCAATTTCAAGATTAATAATTTTACACAGCTAATCATATAGATATATGTATAAATATATATATATATAGATCTTTACATATCTACATACATACATACATACACGTCATTATAGATATATACATATACATTAAATTAATCTCTTTTGAATATGCCTACATCATCCAAATCAGTGACATCATCACCAAAGAAAATTTCCAATAAAATTCCTAAATATCATAGATCAGTTTTTGGCAGTACAAGCCCAAGCAATTCAATTTTGTCGGGCTCAAATGGTATTTTATCACCAAATTTTAATGTTGTCAATTCAGAATCAGGATGGAATTCCAATAAATTTTCTTCAAAAGAAAAAAAATTATCAATTAGTAAAGGAAGACTACAGCCATCTTCAACGTCAAGGTTGCGTACAAGAACACTGGGTGACCTGTTTAATGACAAATATACCAATAATGTAAAAGCAGATTTAAAAGAAGAAGATTCAACATCAGGCAGGAAATTGCGTCGAACAAATACAAGTGAATTTATGGACAGATTTATTCCAAATAGACAGACTGCTTCTGGTAAATTATCAATCGAAAAGACAAAATCATTGCCATCATTTGCCATGCCATTAGATCATATAGAAAGTCAAAAGAATGAAGATTATCAAAATTCGGTTGCAAAGGCATGTGGATTAGAAGTTGGACAGAGAATTTTGAAGTTTCAACCAACACCACCAGATAGTAAACACACAACAACAAATGATAATAATAATGAAACCGACAACAAAAATTTAAGAAGAGTTTCATCTTTTTCATCAAATTTTAAAACAAGATCATTGATTTCAACCAATGCAGCCCAGGCTAGAATAAAAAAGATACCCGTCTGCCCAGAAAAGGTTTTAGATGCACCAGGTTTGATTGACGATTTTTATCTCAGTTTGATTTCATGGTCAAACGATAATTTGCTTGCTATTGCATTAAATAGAAGTGTTTATTGTTGGAATGCCAATGATGGATCCGTTAATTTGATAACAGAGTGTGAATCTATTATAACATCTGTTAAATGGTCACCGGATGACTATTACTTATCCATTGGATTAGATACCGGAAGTGTTGAAATTTGGGATATTGAAAAGAAAGTTAAACTACGTAAAATGAAATTTGATAACCAATTGAGAATATCAACACAAAGTTGGAATAATTTTAATTTGACAGTTGGAATGAAAAACGGCGAAATTCTAAACAACGACGTCCGAGTTTCCCAGCATCTGATCAATAAATACATCAATCACACAAGTGAAATCTGTGGACTAGAATGGAGAAGTGATGGATTACAATTGGCCAGCGGTGGTAATGACAATCTAGTCAACATATGGGATTATAGGGTAAGCAACCAACCTACATTTACGAAAACAGCCCACACTGCCGCAGTTAAAGCACTGGCCTGGTGTCCGAATCAACTCAGTTTGCTTGCAACAGGCGGAGGTAGTGCCTGTAAAAAAATCCACTTCTGGAACTCCAATACCGGAATCAGAATCAATACGATTGAAACGGAGTCCCAAGTCAGTTCTCTCAAATGGGGTTATTCCAATGGGATCGGCCAAGAACTCGTCAGCACACACGGGTTTCCAAACAACGAAATCTCCGTGTATAGTTATCCAAGCTTACAGAAAACAGGCGTCATCATGGATGCACACGACAACCGGATCTTGAACAGTGAGTTGTCTCCTAACAATACAATCCTTGCTACCATATCAAGTGATGAAAATCTCAAATTCTGGAAATTGTTTGACGAGCCTCCCGAGGTCAAAACAGAAGTTCTGTTCACCAGTTCCAACAGTAAGGACATGGGCAAAGTTATGACAATTAGATAGTTTATATAGATACAAAAGACTGCATACAAATATTTCTTTTTTCCTTATGGTACGCCTGTAGTAACAATCGCCGCAATCGTCACAATAGGTAAAACGCCTAGACGTATTACATTATCAACTGAAATGAAAAGATGCAAAATCCACAAAAATGAAAAAATAAAAAAAATACCCTGAAAATTTATGATTACCGCGGATAAGCTCCGAGTTCCGGATTAGGAAGGTTAAGGCGATGACGTAGATTTGATATAAAAAGATGTAGGTTCCCAGATACGATAAAAAAAATTTATAGATAGAAGTTATAGGATATAGAGGTAGTGTTTTTCTTTCGAAGATTTGTTTTTGAATATATTTTAGAATATTTTAGTCAAAAAAATAAGCAAAAGAATAAGCAAAAATGAGCAAAGTGGAGATACTGACATATAAGGATGCCAAAAAGGCAGCTAGAACATTATATGAAGCATTTGACAATGACGATGTTGCAAGATTTACATCTCGTCATTTAGAGAATGAACCAGAACGTCGTAAAAAAGTGGATCTACAACTTTATGAAGCATATGTTGTGTCTCACATTATGAAGGGTGTTGTGTTTGTAGTCAAGGGTGAAGACCATGAACAGAAGGATGTTTTTGAAACGGTTTCAATCTGGGTCAAGCCAGATTCTGGAGCTACAGATGATTATCTGACCTTGATTAGATCCGGGTATGCCAAATTAGCATGGAACACAGGTGCCGAAGGTCGTAGAAGAGTTTTCGGTGTGATGTTCAAGGTTTTACATGACGAGTTCCATCATATCATGGAGATCGACCCAAGCAGAGAAAACACGTGGACTTTAGTGTACTTGGGCTCCACCCCTGGCGCTAGAGGTAAAGGTAACGTGAGGAAGCTGTTTGAACACGTCTTCACCAACTATATTGACCCATCGAATTCCACCACATACCTTGAAAGTTCCAGTGTTAACAATTTCCCTATTTACGAAAAGTTCGGCTTCAGAGCAGTCAAGGACATCTGGCTCGGTGATAAGGAAGACCCTGTTGACAAAGCAAGAATGGACGTGATGATTAGAGGTCCAAGAGGTGAAGAATGGAAGTACCTTGCAGAAAGCAGAAATAAATGGGGATACGTTATCCATGAGAATTCTGTTGCAAAATAGTATTGTTAATTTGTCAAACTAGTATTCATCAAACATTCTATCATCAACCCATCAAACCATCAAACCATCAGATTATTAGATTATTTTTTTCTTTTCAACTTGCTTTTTCCTCTTGTATAGTAAAAATATAGTAATACTTTCACTCTTTTGAATCGTATTGAATATAGAGAATAGTTAGAGATACCCTTGCACTGCCCGTTGCCGGCAGCCCATTGGTTGCTGCCCTCCAGCTTGTCCGCCCCCTGCAAATTTACTGGGAAAAAATATTATATTTTGTTTTCCAGTGCGCATCCTGCAGGGTCGGTTTTCTGGGCCGGCCTGCGCGGCCCCACTGGCTCCTAAACAAATTTGCCTGGAACCCTTCTTTTTCCTTGTGTGAGAAAAATTAGTTATTAAAAGATCAAGAGTTGAATTCTATATTGTGTTTTCCTTATAGGCAAATCCAGAATAGGATACACACACATATATAGAGACTCTAAGACTTTGAGATGTCAACAACTACTGATAATAGTTTGAAACAACAGGCAAACCAACAACAGAATCCCAATGCAAATCAAATAAACAACCAAGAACCAAGTGTTTCAGGAAGCTCAGTCAATGACCAGGTAGTCTTCAAATGGATTACGGAATTGACGTATGGGCCAAATAAAGAACAGGCATTACTTGAACTAGGTAAAAAGAGAGAAATGTATGACGATTTAGCTCTAGTTTTATGGAATTCATTTGGAGTCATGTCATGTTTACTGAGTGAAGTTGTTTCTGTTTATTCGATGTTATCACCTCCAACATTGACTATTCAAGCCTCAAATAGAGTTTGTAATGCATTGGCATTGATGCAATGTATTGCATCACATAATGATACAAGAGGCCCATTTCTCGTTGCACAAATCCCGTTATTTCTATACCCATTTTTAAATACAACATCAAAACAACGTCCTTTTGAGTATTTAAGATTGACTAGTTTAGGTGTCATTGGTGCCTTGGTCAAAAACGACTCTCCTGAAGTGATTCAATTTTTACTTACAACTGAAATCATTCCTTTATGTTTGAAGATTATGGAATCGTCTTCCGAATTGAACAAAACCGTGGCAATCTTTATCGTTCAAAAAATTCTATTAGATGATCAAGGCCTTAATTATATATGTGCAACTTATGATAGATTTGAAGCGGTTGCAAAAGTACTTGGTATAATGGTCAAACAATTAACGGAACAGCCAACTACAAGATTATTGAGGCATTTGATAAGATGTTATCTAAGGCTTTCCGATAATATAGAAGCTAGAAACACCTTAAAAAAAATCCTTCCACAAGAACTCACCGACAATTCTTTTAAATCTGTTCTACAAGACGATGAATCCGCTCGCCAGAGTTTGGAAATGCTTTTGCAAAATCTTAAATAGTCAAATATAAATCTCTCATCTATAGAGAGTCCTGTGTATTACTACTATCAACTTGTTTTATCTACAAATCTTAAACACTTGTACATGTATGTAAATTCATATATATATATATATATATATATAATCCAGAGTCTATCGTCGTTTCATGTTGCGCGAAGCATGGAAAAATCGCCACGTTGAAGTTGACTGACATAGAGTTGAGGCAACATTCTCATGTTTACAGAAACCATCTTCAGGTTGATCTGTGGAAACATCCAGCATGTCGACGCATTCATATAAGAAAAACGAAGATGGAGATGCTTCTATATTACCAGATAAAATGACGGTTTATCAGGAATGTTTACAAGCATGTAATTCATCACCAATTCAAGCTAAAAAGTGCCGTAAACTATTATCCAGATTGTTGAGATTATTTTATGCAGGTGAAACATTTCCAACGATTGAAAGTACCAATCTATTCTTTTCAATTTCCAAATTGTTTCACAATAACGACCCATCATTAAGACAGATTGCATATTTGGCAATTAAAGAATTATGTGCAGTTTCTAATGATATTTTAATGATTACTGCATCAATTATGAAAGACATTCAAAGCGGTGACGCAGTTTATAAACCTGATGCAATTAGAACTTTATCTAGAGTTTTGGATGGTTCAACTATTAATGCAGCAGAAAGATTATTCAAAAATTCAATTGTTGATTCCAACCAATCTATTTCTTCTTCTGCTTTAGTTTCATCTTATCATTTATTACCAATTGCAAAAGATGTCGTCAAAAGATGGATCAATGAAGTCCAAGAATCAATTACTGTTAATAAATCTTTCCCAACTTCTCAATATAGTAACCATGAATTTAATGGTTATAATAAAGTACCAAACTCTACTTATATTTATCAATATCATGCACTTACATTATTGTATCAATTTAAAAATACCGATAAAATGTCGTTGATTAAAATGATTCAACAATTAAATGAAAGAAAATCTCTTAACAATTCTTTGGCTCAAATTCAAATGATTAGATTTGTTGAAAAATTAATTATAACTGATTCAAATTTCATTAATAATTTATGGCCATTATTTGTCAATTGGTTGAATAATAAATCAGATATGGTTGAATTAGAAGCGTCTAAATTAATTTTATACAATTCTTCAAAATTCACAAATGAACAACAAATGCATGCAATTACTACATTACAAAATTTAGTTTCAGTTCCAAGAACTATAACTAGATTTGCAGCTGTCAGAATTTTAAATAAAATTGCTGCAAAAGACTCAGATAAAGTTGGTGTTTGTAATTTAGAATTAGAAAGATTAATCAATGATCCAAGCAGATCAATTTCAACTTATGCAATCACAACTCTATTAAAAACTGGTAATATTGAGAGTGTCGATAGATTGGTTAAGGCAATTTCTAATTTCATTGATGAAATTTCTGATGAATTTAAAATTATTGTTATTGATGCAATTAGAACATTATCACTGAAATTCCCTTCCAAATATAAAATTATGCTTAATTTCCTTAATGAAATTTTAAGAGATGAAGGTGGATTTAATTTCAAAAATTCAATTGTTGAATCCATTTTTGATATAATCAAATTTATTCCAGAATCTAAAGAAGTTGCATTAGAAATGTTATGTGAATTTATTGAAGATTGTGAATATACCGAATTATCAGTTAGAATTTTAAATCTATTAGGTAACGAAGGTCCAAAAACTCCAAACCCATCAACATATGTTAGATATATTTATAATAGAATTGTTTTAGAAAATTCAATTGTAAGATCAAGTGCAATTATTTCATTATCCAAATTTGCATTAATTAATGATATTGAATTAACTAATAGTATTAAAATTTTATTAAAGAGATCATTACAAGATATTGATGATGAAGTTAGAGATAGAGCAGTTTTATCATTAAAGTTATTAGAATTTAATGATTTAAATTTTGCAAAATCTTATTTACAACCACACTTCAAATATAATTTAACAGTTTTAGAATCGGAATTAACTAAATATGTTAATAATAATGATAAATCATCATTTAAATCATCATTTAATATCGAATCCATTCCTAAATTTTCTGATGAAGAATATAATGCATTACAATTAAAGGAAAAATTATTAGGTAATACTAATGAAGAAAATGTTGAATCAGGTCATGATGAAGAGTCAAAGGAAAACAATGAAGAAATTAATAATGTTTCAGATATTACTAAATATACTTTATTAAAACAACAATATTCTAACGAATTATCCATGTTACCAGAAATTGGAGAATATGGAGAATTATTACATTCATCATCAATTATTGAATTAACTGAAAAGGAAACAGAATTTATTGTCAAGGCAATTAAACATATTTTTGAAGAACATATTGTTATCGAATATCAAATCCAAAATACTCTTGATGATATTATTTTAGAAAATGTTAATATTGTAATTGAAATTGACAACGAATCATATAATGAAGAATTTATATTACCAATTGAAAAATTAGAACCACATTCCAATGGTAAGATTTATATTTCATTAAGTAGAGACTCAAGTGAGCTTGAATTATCAAGAATTTCTAACTCATTATCATATATTAGTAAAGACATTGAACTTGATGAAAATGATGAAGGATATCCCGATGAATATCAAATTGAAGATTTTAACATTACACCAGGAGATTTTATAATTCCAACATTCATAAGTAATTTTACAAACAAATGGGATGAATTAAACTTTGAAGAATCCGCTGTTTTCAATTTAGGATCCGAAAATGATGTGGATTTACAAACAGTTGTTTCGAAATTTGTTTCAACATTTTCAATGATGCCAATTGAAAGTAGTGAAATTGTTACAAGTGGGAAAAATCACACCCTTAAATTATTTGGTAAAACAATCAATGGTGATTTGATTGCATCGATTATCAAATTTGCGGTTTCATCTAAAGGTGTTATGATGAAACATACAGTTAAAGGTGACGACTCTAAACTTGTTGAATATCTTGCCAATTATATCGAATAAACGATGAATAAATAAAATGGTAAATGTTTTATTTTTCTCATTTATAATATTTTGTATCAACGTAAAATGAAAATTAAGGAAAAGAAACGACTTAAGCTTGGTATATACAAGGTTACATATACGTAAATGATGAGAATAGTGGTTCGATATAGATAAATAGATATGTTTTTGTGTTTTTGTTTTTGTCTTTTCGACTCTCCAGCTTCTACTCCTGTGCTTTTCAATATGAGGAAATGATACCAGCATGGTTAATGCTTGATATGTTTTATCAAACATTTTATATTTGGAAACCAAAGCCTTTCATACATTCTTTATAGGATTTGATCAGAGGTTCACATTTAGGAGAGTCGACGCCATTAAAGAGAAGACATTCATCCCTTGTAGACTTTTCATCCTTACAAACACAACATGGTTTTGGTTTGGCTGTATTGAAATGCAAAATTAAATTATAAGTTTTGGAAAACAGTTCCATCACCTACAATATCGATCTTCGTCACGCCACAAAGGCAGATCGATAGGTGTTTTCCAAAAAATATAAAATAACAGAGTAACACTTGTTAGTATGGTGTTTTTTTCACCCGTTAGAAGGGTATCATACTGTTCAAACCTCGTATGTATGAACCTGCTTTGAATATCATATAGAAATATCTATGACAATCCAAAAATCAAAAACGACTTACATTCTTCCTTTTTTTGTTCCGACATGGTTAGATTCTTTTTTTTGTATTTTATTTGCAACCAGCAACTGCAGATGAGTTCACAAAACAAACCAAATAAGAGGAGAACAAAACACCACAGAACAGAACACAACAGAACAGAACAGCACCCCCAACTGTGGCAGTTCAGTGCGGTACGGAGACTGGTTGAACCGGAGAAGAAAAAATGAGTGGGGCGATTACGTAATCGCCAGATTATTAATTGCTTTTCCAACGGTGCTCAGCTGTTTGAGGTTTAAGCAAAGAAAGGCAAAAGATGGCCAAACAGCAGGGTTTTGAAGGAGGAAACAGATTTATCCATTCTCAGAAAGATGCTGGAGGTAATTGTTGATGCTGGAGAGACAGAGGACGAGCGATGTGAGCTTCTGGGGCCGTTTGCGCTGTTTGTGCAAGGCGTGATGGCGGTGCTTGTGGTAGGGTCCCTCGTGTGGAAAAGGTACCATGAATATCCCAACAGAAGACCATGGAAAATCTGGATCTATGATGTATCGAAACAGATGATTGGGGCTTCGTTCATTCATGTTTTGAATTTGTTTTTGAGTATCATTGCCAAACTGACACTGAAGTTTGTAGCCTCGGGCATCAAGAGCCCTAAAAAGATCATAGACAACCCCTGCGATTATTACTTTCTCAACCTCCTGTTCGACACTACAGTTGGTATACCCATCTTATACATATTTATTGTGGGACTCACCAGATGCGGTGCCAAACTCAGGATACGAGGCATCGAGTCTGGGGAATACGGCGACCCACCGCGTTTCCTGAACTACTTCAAACAGTTGGTGATATACCTGGTGAGTTTAGGACTGATGAAGTTGTCAATATATGGGGTGATGGTATTGTTCCCATTTTTAGTAAACATCGCCATCTGGATGCTCTCCCGACTGGACAAGTATCCTTCGGTCCAGGAGGGATTTGTGCTACTGGTGTTTCCGCTTGTCATGAACGTGTTCCAGTATTATGTTGTAGATAACCTGATCCAGGGACAGGAATACTACCACTACAACCACCAGCTACAATGTCCGAGCCACAAACAGTGTACATGCATCAATGGTAATCATATGTGCAATTGCGGCCATCAAGAGACGTACAATACCCAGTACGGATCCTTCATATAGATGTCTTATAGCAGAAAAGCTCAGCAGAGCCCAGAAAAGCTCAACAAAGCTCAGCATTCCGAAAAGGGGGCTCATATTTTTTCTTTTTCTTTTTTATTTTATTTTATTTTTATTTTTTTTGATTTCATGCGGAGCGATGTTCCGAGATTTCCTGGAATTGCAAGACACGGTGGCAAATTGAATTGTTAGCAGTGTAACACTGTTTGTTTTAGTATATCTGTTTGATAAAAAAACAAGGACTATATTTATCTAGCCAGTATAGCAAATATAGCAAATATAGTACGTATAGAAAGTATAACAGGTATAACGAGTAGACGGAAATGACGAAGGTTAGAACGAAATTTAGATTAAACATGGCAACTCTATTGGCCATTGTTGCGGTGTTCATATTTACATATTGCATCGATGAGGTTGTCGCAGATGGACAAAATCCATTGAATAATAAAATAACAGAAAAACCAAAGAAAAGAAATATTATTATGATGGTTACGGACGGCACAGGGCCATCATCTTTTAATATGGCCAGATCATACAATCAATACATTAATAATCTTGAATACAATGATACATTATTTATTGACAAATATTTGATTGGACAATCAAGAACTAGATCATCGTCATCTCTGATAACGGACTCGGCGGCCGGGGCTACAGCATTTTCCTGTGGTATAAAATCATACAATGGGGCAATTGGAGTCGATTCAGATAAGAAGGCGTGTTTCACGATTCTAGAAGCATTAAAAAAGAAGGGATACAAAACTGGATTGGTCGTTACAACGAGTTTGACCGATGCAACACCAGCTGCATTCAGTTCACATGTTGAGTTCAGATCAATGCAAGATTTGATTGCAAGTCAGCAATTGGGTATTAATACAACATTTGGAATTGACGTTCCAGTCGATTTGATGATTGGTGGTGGTAGATGTTTGTTTTTACCAAATTCCAATATTGAAGGGTGTAGGAATGACGAAATTAATTTAATCGAATATGCAATTAATAAAGGATATGAAGTTTCAACTGATAAAGAAGGATTCGATAAATTAAAACTAGGATTAAACAAAGAAACAAAATTGCCAATTTTATCATTGTTGGCATACTATAATATGCCATATGAAATCGATAGAAATGAAAACAAATTTCCGAGTTTATATGAACAAACCATTACTGCATTGAATATTCTATCACGGGAAACCGAAGATTCCGAAGAAGGATTCTTTTTAATGATTGAAGGTTCAAGGATTGATCATGCAGGTCACCATAATGATGCACATGCCCAAGCAAGGGAAATTTTAGCATATGATAAAGCATTTGAAGCAGTTATTGATTTTATTAATAAAAGTGAAACAGAAACATTTGTTATTAGTACATCCGATCATGAAACTGGTGGTATCGATATTGGAAGACAAATTACAGAAGATTATCCCGATTATATTTGGTATCCGGAAATTCTATTCAATGCTAAAAGTTCAGGTGAATATATCAATTTCAAAATCAACCAATTTCTAACCGGCAAAGAAATCAATAAGGATAATGAAGAAATCAGAGAGTTTTTAATTGAAGAAATTATTGAAAAGAGATTGGGGATTTTGAATCATGAACATGAGGAAATTAAAACTATTTTAAATATCCTGAAACAAGAACATCAACATCAGATAAGTCAATTAGAAGAACATGACGATACTATCAGTATATCAGAGGTAGCCAGTGCTAGTAAAATAGTTGAATTTTTAAAAGATATGGTGAATAAAAGGGCAAGAATAGGCTGGTCAACTCATGGTCATACGGCTGCAGATGTTAATATATATGCCCACTGTAATACACCTGAGGGATTGGAAATCCTGAGAAATGGTGTTGGTGGATCTGTTGAGAATACAATGGTGGGTTTAACTTTAGCAGAAATTGGTGATGTCTTGCTGATGTAAGCGGCGTATCATATGGTTGTATAAATCTTGTGATGCCGTCTTGTGATGTCGTCTTAGATCCCCTTGTGGATCCCCTTCTGGAGACAGTTGTTTCCCTCAAACTTCAGGCCCGCCGTTTACCAGCCTTGCCCAGTGATTTCTAGCGTTTCCCAGCAGCGCCCAGTGTTTCCCAGCAGCGTCCCAGCAGCGTGCCAACGCCATGGCCAGAGCTATGGCAAATGTCCGCGGTTTCCAAAAGAGGAAGCTGCACATCCCCCGAAGAGGCAGCCGGTTTGTTTATGCATTGCCTGTTTGGGACGGGGTGTGGTCAGCTGGTGCAATAGGCGCACTCCGCTGGTGCAGTGGTTCTCGGGACGGTACGGTTGGTTTATATTGTCTGCTGCTTGCCCTTGTTAGCTTGCTTTTTAAAAGATATTGTTTTCCTTCTTCTTTTCTTCATCCAGTTGCACTTAAGCTTCATCCAGTTTATCTCTACCAACTACATTTATCAAGAAAAATTATAAATATGTTATCATACGGTGATATTACTCTCAGAATCGTCAACTTTGTCTTTTTGGTCATTGTTTTAGGTTTGTCTGCCTCTCTTGCAGCAACCACCATCAACCAACACAATCCACAAGTTAACTTCGCCGTCTTCGTCGGTGCATGGGGTGTGTTATCATCTACCTTCTACGGTGTCGTGGCATTCTTTGTCGGCTTCTTAGCATCCCCAATTTTCCTTGCGATTTTAGACTTTGTCAACTTCGTCTTCACCTTTGCAGGTGCAACCGCATTAGCAGTCGCTATCAGATGTCACTCATGTAAGAACCAAGACTACCTTGACTCCAACAAGGTCACTCAAGGTTCCAAGGACAGATGCAGAAAGTCCCAAGCAACTGTTGCTTTCCTCTACTTCTCTGTTTTCGTTTTCTTGTTCTCCCTTGTTATGCAAACCATGAACGTCTTAAAGAACGGTTTCTTCGCTACTTCCGTCTCCAAGACCCCAAGAACTGGTGTCCCATCAATGGCTCAAGTTTAAACCTACCCAGAACCCATTCATTAATTCAAATATTTCACAATTAATTGCTCCAGAACTAAATTCAACATCCCAATCCGAAAAATACCTATTCAATTGTGCAACAATGGAAATTCCTCAAACGTCTGAAAACTTTGCTTGTTTGTGTTTTTCCGTTTTTGATATCCCTCGACTCTGCTTCAGCGATTATTTGTATTTTTCAATTTCCATTTCCATTTTCCAACGTCGTGTTTGTCTTTCTAGAAGGAAAAGACAGATGCGTAAAAAAATATAACTTCGATTTTGTTACTATTATTTTTATTATTTCATATTTTTTAATTTTATAATTATTCCTTATTTCTGTTCGTTTTTAATAGTTTAGCAATTAATTAATTAATAGTAAAAAACTGTGGTGTAGAAGGACATAGGTATT
>JAJMJV010000049.1:0-31708 GCA_030563725.1 Pichia awuae
GAAACACTGGGAAACACTGGGAAACACTGGGAAACACTGGGAAACACTGGGAAACACTGGGAAACACTGGGAAACACTGGGAAACACTGGGAAACACTGGGAAACACTGGGCATTACAGGGCATTACAGGGCAGTACTGGGCATTACAGGGCATTACAGGGCAGTACTGGAAGGTAAAGGTGTTACATGTAAATACATCAAAACATATAAACAGAAGTAGTGTTCAAGTATCTTCAGTCGGTTGTTTATTTGATTGTTGGTAGTTTTGTTTGAATAGAATTGTGTACGGAATATGTTTTCGATGTAAAGTGATTTAGACAGATGCCGAACATTTGGAAATTTAAAAAACTATTAACTATCACAGACAAAACATAAAACAAAGAGTCAAAGAGTCAAAAATAACCAACCATTGACCATTGACCATTGACCATCAACAGCCAATGTCCGGTGGTGATTGTATCTTGTTGGTAAATGACGTTTTTGGAGTTTTTTAATTTTTTTTTTCGACATGAATATTTTCACTATTTGGAATATTTTTCAGCATGTTGAAACTGATGTTTTGAAAAATTGGGAAATGGGGGTTTTTTCTACATACAGAACAAATTATTGACAAAGGGCTGCAATGTCAGGCCGGAAAACCCAGTACTATATTCTGGATCCCAGTGCATTGGTTTACGGTGGGATAGGCCGTATCAAGCAGTGGGTAGAAACAAGAGATAGTGAAAAAATTGTATTTTATGTACCATTGTATACGTTAAAGGAGTTGGATTTTTTGAAAAAGGTGTTCAACCCGTTAATTTCAGCCAATGCAAGAGAAAGTATTAGGTTTATTGATGCACAGATTTCAGGAAACCAATTTGCAGAGCTAGCAAGTGATGTGGAAAGTGATGTGGAGAGTGATGGTAGTAATGTCAGTGATTTAATAGGTGATACAAAGAGTGATTTGAGCGTTTCTAGTGGTTGCTCCAATATAATAGAGAATGGGGAGACAGGCGATGATATAGATTATACAGATTTTGAAAGTTATAATAAAATGAAATTGGAGAAGATGATGAAGAATAAAAATAAAAATAATGCCAAGAAGGCTACAGCAGTTACATTTATTTTAGAAAATGAAGATAGTGTTGGGCCAGACTGGAAAATTGCTTCGGGATATCGTAGAAGTACACCATTATTTACGGATCTACCTACTCCAATTAATGGATCTTCATTAAAGGGTCAATTTAATCATGATAAGACTAAAAAATTGGTAGGCGTGTTTGGAAACAATATTCCTGGTACATTTAATATGATGAATAATAATAATTACAACAACATCAATAATAATAATGAATATGAGGGTGATGATGATTACTATTATAATAATAATAATAACAATAATAATTCATTTAAAGGAAAAAATAATCATAGAATTGAAGAAGGTAAAGCTGTTGTTCCAATTAGATTAAAATATCTGATTAGATCTTGTATTCAGAAACAATATATTGATAATAAAGTATCAAATAATAAAATTCAGTGGAATGTTATATGTGAAGATGCAACCACTTCAATTTGGTTAAAATGTTTTGGATTATCTGTTAAATCCATAAATGAAGTCCAACGAGAAATTGATAATTCAAACAGTGAAAAGAAAGTTTTATTTGATCCAAATTCCGGTAAGCTTGTTACAGAATCTGAAACTAAGTCTAGCAATAAAAATACAAATACAAATACAAATAAAAGTAAGAGTAAAAACAAAAACAAAAATAAATCTAAAAATAAGACAAATAATAATAATAATAATACTAATGATGATAATGATAATAGTAGCAGTAGTAGTAACAAGAAAAGATTTAACAATAAAAAACAAGTCAACAATAGCAAACAGGTTTCATTATTAGTTGAAAAGGATTCAACTAAAGAAACCAATGTTATATCTGCTGATTCTTATGTTAGACGAGAGGGTGGACAACTTTGGGCACCATAAGGTTTTTTTAAAAAATGACTATGATATATCACTATCAAATGGGCGACTGAAAAGGAAACGAGTTGGAAAAGAAAAGAAGAGGAATTTGCTAGTAAGTTGCTAATCATTAAACATAAACATCAACTTAATATTATTCCATGACGGTTTTGCATCTGGTCCGAATAATTATTAATAAATCAGTAGTGATGATAATCATGATAATAATATAGTGGTGATATAAGATACTATAAGATACTATAATAAGTAGGTTTTTTATAAATTACAAAATAGTAAACTACAATTATTAAAAAAAAAAAAATAATTCATAACATAGTAAACTACAATTATTAAAAAAAATTCACAGCTATATTCCATTTCAGATAAGAGTCAAGGGTTGTATTCATTGAACAACTTTATGCTGCCCTAACATTAGAGATGCCAGAAAAAAACATATAAGATCAAAAATTCATCAGGTGAAATATAGTATATGAATAATTAGTGAACGGCATAAACCAGAATCCCTGGTTTACGCTATTGCTTTACTTGGTTCCGCTTTCTTTATCAACTCGTACAGACTATAGCTGCCTAAAGAAAGAGGATTGCTAAAGAAGAATATACACATATTTAAAAAATAAAAAAAAGAACAAGTTTTTTTTTATAGTGAAAACCGGCTCGCTTTTTCAAAAACGCAGTTTTCAGGGTTTTTCAACCTCTTGGGCTTGGGATTTCAGCCTGGATTCGATGTGTTCGACACATGAAACAAGGCATTTCATGTGTAATAAGTATCTCCATAGGGTATATTGGTTTGTAAATAGCTGCCAATCAAGGCAGTATCCAAATGCCATTTCAAGGCGAAACAGATCTTCGACTTTTTGTAACCCGGTAACTTTGCAATAGTAATGCTGTTTGTAATTTTTATCTTCTATCAACTTGCTGGCTATCCTTACAGATGCAAGGACCAGCCTGAAAGCATTTTTCATATTAACGGGAGAAAATTTAACGTGTTTATCATGATGTGCAACATTGGGGTCACTAGCTATGGAACTATTGATTGAGCTATATGATGTATCCATGCTCTCGAACTGAGACAAGGGTACAGCTTCGATATCTTCAAATGATTCACCTAATACTAGTGGCAACAATCGAGTAGACCAGTCGTCACGTTCAATTGGACCATTAGATGTTTTGATTAATTTAATATCATCACTCAGTATTTCCTTGCATTTTAAATTGAATATAGATTTAAACAAAAACCACCCGGCACAGAGACCAACTGCACAACTTATTTCTAAATTCGAATTGATACGGTCAACGTATTTATCTAATTTGATCTTTGGAGCCACTTTTAAATAGAATTTTTTCTGCATTCGTATTAAATTCTCCTCATTGGAACAACATTTCTCATAAGTTCCAACGCAGTCTCGTATATATATTTGGATATCGTTTTCATTTATCTGCTCTCTTTCACTCATTTCAAAATTGCTTGAAATTTTAGACCCTTTCCTTAAAAAAATACCCAATTCTTCCTGCGATTTACTTATCATTTCCAACTTCCGTTTATTATTTATTTTGTCCTTACTATCTATAACATCATTAATGAAATTCTCATGGGATTCATTATCTATCACTTTATTCCATAACAAATCTCCGAACATTAGATCACTGATTTCTTCATTTGTTATTTGCCCTGATTCAATTATCTCACTTAACCATATCAGTTTATTTACAAACCAATGTAATATAGCCATAGACTGTGTGCCACTCATTCCATCGATATCTTCCCTTTTAATATTTTTCAATAATTCGGTCACATCAATTACATTTATACTGTCGTATTTATCGCTTTTTCTCTCTTCTCTTGTAGCCTTTGGAGTGGTTTGCGTCTTAGGTGTATCTTCAAAACTAAAAGTCGGGTTTTGAGGCCTCAAAAAAAGCTCAATGGTATCTCCTTCAAAAATATCGCCCTTATTGATTATGCCATGAATATCTGGCATCTTGCAAATATGTTAACCGTTCTATTTGTTTACCTGCTCTAGCAAAATAAAAAGATATATGGGATGCACAAGCTTAAAATTGATTTTTCTTTCTTTCCTCTTACGAAAATATTGATATCGAGCTCGAACGTCAGATTCATGTTGAAGTTTGAATTCTGAGATAATGAGAATCTGTATGGTACTTTTTATGTTGGGTTTTATTTAACGTTAGATGTAACACATAAATTTATAAACAATATTAATATATAATAAGAGGGTAAAGGGAGAGAAAAAAATGAAAGGGAAAGGAAAGAAAAAAAATGAAATGAAATGAAAGTAAAATGAAATGAAAAATATAAGATATAAGATATAAAATATAAAATGATGCAAAGCTTAAGAGATGAGACTTATAATTCGTCATGATCCCAGTCATCTTCATCATCTTCATCATCTTGTTCAAAACCTGCAGAATCACCAGAAGAATATAATTTGGAAATAATTGGATTGACAGTTTTCATCAATTTATCCTTTTCTTCTTCTAACTCTTCAAGTGAAGCAGTATCACCATTTTCTTCAATGAAGTTTAATGCTTCTTCAACTGCTTCTAATACAGTTTCCTTATCTTCAGATTCTAATTTAGAACCCCAACCTTCGTCATCGTTAATTTGATTCTTTAATTGAACTGCTTGGTTTTCTAATTCGTTCTTTGCTAAAACGGTCTTTCTAATTTCTTCATCTTGTTCAGCAAACTTTTCACCTTCTTCGACCATTCTGTCAATTTCTTCTTGGGTTAATCTTGATTTATCATTAGAAATTGTAATAGAATTAGATTTACCTGTACCCTTATCTAATGCAGAAACCTTCAGTATACCATTTGAATCTAAAGTAAATGTAACTTCAATTTGTGGAACACCTCTTGGTGCAGGTGGAATACCGGTTAATTCGAATTTACCTAATAAATTGTTATCTTTAACCATTGCTCTTTCACCTTCATAAATTTGAATTAAAACAGCATTTTGGTTATCAACAGCTGTTGAGAAGATTTGAGATTTTTTAGTTGGAATTGGAGTATTTCTCTTAATTAATGTAGTCATAACACCACCGGTTGTTTCAATACCTAAAGTTAATGGATTGACATCAATTAAAACAATATCTTCGACACCTTCTTCACCTGAAAGGACACCAGCCTGAACTGCTGCACCATAAGCAACTGCTTCATCAGGGTTAATACCTTTAGAAATTTTCTTACCATTGAAAAACTTTTCTAATAATTCTTGAACTTTTGGAATTCTGGTTGAACCACCAACAAGAACAATATCATCAATTTCACTAATTTTAACCTTAGCATCATCTAAAACTTGTTGAACAGGTTTTAAAGTTTTCTTAAATAATTCCATATTTAATTCTTCAAACTTTGCTCTAGTTAAAGGTTCGGAGAAATCAATACCATCAACAAAAGAATCAATTTCAATTCTAGTTGACATTTGAGATGATAAAGTTCTCTTTGCCTTTTCGACTTCTCTCTTTAATTTAGCCAATGCTCTTGCATTTTTAGAAATATCAGTGTTGTATTTCTTTTTGAAAATTTTAATGAAATGTCTAACAACTCTATAATCGAAATCTTCACCACCTAAATGAGTATCACCTGAAGTTGCTAAAACTTCAAAGGCACCACCGGCAATTGAAAGAAGTGAAACATCAAATGTACCACCCCCTAAATCATAAACAATAATTTGTCTTTCTTCATCACCTTTATCTAATCCATACGCGATTGCAGCAGCAGTTGGTTCATTGACAATTCTTAAAACTGTTAAACCTGCAATTGTACCAGCATCTTTAGTTGCTTGTCTTTGAGCATCATTGAAATAAGCTGGAACTGTAACAACTGCGTGAGTAACTTTTTTACCTAAATAATCTTCTGCAATTGATTTCATTTTACCTAAAATCATTGCGGAAACTTCTTCAGCTGTGAATTGTTTTTCTTCACCATTAAATTCAACTTGAACAATTGGTCTATCTTCTTGATCAACGATTTTATAAGGTAAATGTTTAATTTCTTTTTGAATAACTTTATCGCTGAATCTTTGACCAATCAATCTCTTGATATCAAAAACTGTGTTATAAGGATTTGATGCTGCTTGATTCTTTGCTGCATCACCGACTAATCTTTCATTATTTTCGGTGAATGCAACATATGAAGGAGTAATTCTATTACCTTGGTCATTAGCAACAATTTCAACTCTACCATTTTTCATAACACCCACACAAGAATAAGTAGTACCTAAATCGATACCTATAACGGTACCGTAATTTTCAGAATCTGCATGAGCTAAATTTTGCGATGCAAATGGCAATAAGAAAAGAAAAACTGCGTAAATAAAGAACGCAGTTATAGAAAATGGTGATCTTTTAAATACCATTATTTTATATTTGTTTCTTTTGATTTATCAATTGATCTTAATTAGAAAAGGAAAAAAGAAAAAAGAAAAAAGAAAAAAATAAAAACCCCAAATGGTTCAAACTAATCTGAATCTTTCAAAAAACTTAAAAAAATGGATTTTTAAACAAGAAGAAAGTGCAATCATTAAATATCAAAACAGAATTTCCAAAAGAACACGTAATATTTCCACGTTTTTATTACGTGAAGCTTGAAAAACTGAAAATTGAAACGTGTCAAAACAGAAAATCAAAGAACCTTCTCGAAAAAACAAAATAAAAAATTAAAAATGCGAAAATGCGAAAAAATGAAAAATGAAAAATGAAAAATAAAAAATGAAAAATAAAAAATAAAAAATAAAAAATGAAAAATGAAAAATGAAAAATAAAAAATAAAAAATAAAAAATAAAAAATAAAAAATAAAAAATAAAAAATAAAAAATAAAAAATTGTTTTTTTTTCTTTTGCCGTTTTTCGGCGCGCCGTTTCTGGGATTCGAACCTGCGCTTATATTATGGCCAAGCGGTCAACGTCATCGGCTTGTTAAATCCTTTGAAATCTCATTTTGGTTTGTTTCGCTTAACTATAGTATTTCTATTTTACAGATTATTGTTTAACTATATAAAAGAATCAATAATTCAATTGGCCATAATTGTTCAATTGCGTAATTGATTAATTTGTCAATAGTTCAATTGCTCAAATATTTTTAGGTAAAAATATACTAGTCTGTTTCTTGTGCTTGTATTTTTTTGGCGGTATAATAAATAAATAAGTAATGTCAGCATTGCATTCAAGATCAGTGAGTTTTTCGAATTTTTCGAACAGTTCATCCTCTTTTATCAACTCAACTGCAAACCTTGATTATCTTGATACTACAGATTTAGATTTGGATTTGGACTTAGAATTAGAATTGGATTCAAATGCTCAAACTGGCTCTTTAGATTCTTTAATTTCAGATTCAATAATACCCAACTCGATCCATAATTTAGTCCACAATGTTAATTATAAGAAAAAGTCAACAACTACAGGTTTGCTTTCAATTAATTCGTCTTCAACTGTCATTTCCTTAAATGGTCCAACTTCAAAGGATATTCCACCAACAAAATTGACGCACGTCGAAAATATACCAGATGCAACTTTTACACCATATGTAAAAAACTTGGAAGATTATTATGATGATTTCAATTCAAGTAAATCTTTGACTATTACTTCTCTTAAAAATTTAGAAAATGCTGATTCGATTTTAAATGAAGAACAGGAAGCAATGTTGGATTCCAACAATTTGAAAAATATACCAAATATTTATTTCCATGAAGATTTTAGATTGGATAATCCAAGAACCTTTAATAATATTATAGAAAATTCGAATTTTTTATCTTTGATTGATGGACAGAATTCTGATAAGTTAATGCTTGATCATGAGTCTTTACAAGATAAACTTTCTTCCTACTTGGATATTGTGGAAGTTAATCTATTAAATGAAATTTCAAAATCTAGTGATAATTTCTTTTCCGCTCTAGACGATTTGAAAAACATCACAAACTCTTCCAACCTTTTAACAGTCCAATTGAAAAATTTAGATTCAAAACTTTCAAAAATAAACCAAAATAAAATTCAAAAGGCAAAATTGATTGTTAATTTAATTAAAAAATATCAAAATATTGAAAAATTCAATCAAATATTACTACAAATTAAAACTATTATAAATCAGTCTGATGTGGCTGAAAATTTATTTTTAGAAGGTAATTACAAAAAATCTTTGCAAATTGTTGATTCAATTTTTTCATTAATAAAAGGTAATAAACCGTCCAATCCATTAAACGATAACTTAACTTTAAATTGGAACTTTCCCTTAACTGATTTGAGTAAAATACCAGCTCTATCAAATTTAAAACATCAACTTTCAAATTTAATTACTGATATTGGTAAATCTTATGCAAAATTATTTTCAAATTTGCTTATAGATGATTTAAGATTAAATTATGAAAGTATGGACCATAATGAAATTTTACAATTATTAATTAATAATAAGTCGGAAAATAAATTGGGAAATAAAGCGGAAAGTTTAGAGCTATCTGAAAAATCCAAGCAAAAATTAACTGAATATATTATTGGTTTAACTAGATGTGGTGAATTAACCTCTGCTTTTAAATTATATGAAGAAAGGTTAAATATTGAATTAAAATCAATTTTTAAATCAAATTTACCTTCAGATCCTGATACAATTCCATCAACTAATAAAAGTGAGGATTCCAAATCAACTAATGTGACTACTACTATTGGTAATGCTTTAGCTTTAAGCGATTTAGTTAAAAATATGACACCAAAAGAATTTGAAGATATGCTGGTTAAAGACTATACAGAGTTTTCTCAATCTTTTAAAAAATTGACAAAGCATAAAGCATTTTTGTTAAATTCTTCAATTGATGCTCTAAATAATTTTGATTCAAATATTTTAAAAACTCAACTTGATTTTGTTATGGGTTTAGATATAACTAGTACGATTAATAACACCATCTCTTCGATTCAAAGAAGAATTGCAAAAGTTATTAAAATCAGAGAACAAAAAAACGCATTCATTCCATTAGATTACTTCCTTAGGTTTTACAAATTAAATATGAGTTTCTTATCGGATTGTGAAATTGTATCAAAAGGTATGGTTAATGATTCTCCATTAAGAGATGTAGTTAATAGGCAATTGATGATTTTTATTCAACAGTTTCATAAAAACAGTTTGAAAAGATGTGTTGAAATCATTGAATTAGAGATTTGGAAAGATGAAGGTTTACCTATCGAATGTCAAGATACTTTAGATTTGTTTTATAGAGCATCAAGAGGTGATGTTGAAGAATGGGAATGGTCAAAGGGATTATCTTTAGATTTTAACTTTTTAACTCAAAATTTTCAACCAAATAATGAGATTCGAAAAACTTTAAACTTACATGATCAAAATTATATTTTACCTTCTTCAGTTAACCCAATTTTAGGAACACTGAGAGCATATTTATTACTTGTTCATTTTTTCAAAAATAATGTATGCAATATAATATCTCAAAATCATTTACCTGAATTACTTAAAGCTGTCAATTTAAAAATTCACCAATCAGTCTTGGGTGCTCAAGCTACTAAAACGGCTGGCTTGAAACATGTTACAACAAAACACCTTGCACTTGCTGGAGAAGTGTGTAGATTTTGGAGTGTTGTTGTTCTAGATATTGAACGAACTTGTCTTTCCGAAATTGACAATAATAAGACTAAATCTGATGAATTAGATAAAGTAAGAAGATCCATAATGAAAGAATTTCAAGAAGTAAGGAGTCTTTTTGTTGAACAGGTAGTTGATGTTTATGATAAACTAATTGCAATTATGAGAGATACAGCTGCATCAATTATAAATGTTTTGAGTGTGAATGATTTTATTAATAATGATAATAAAGTTAATTCATACATGGAATCTATTGTTAAAAAAACTTTGACGATTGCAAGGAGTGTTCAAAGATATTTACCAGAACAAGAATTTGATGGAATAATGGCAAGAATTTTTGAAGAATATCAAAAAATAATTACTGATAAATATAATTTACTTATTCAAGTTTGTGCCAATGATAAAAAGCGTATACGTGCTATAAGAAAGCAGGCTGGTGTTGATTTACAATTTTTTAGAGAAAAATTGAATGATGTAGATGGAATTGATCATATTGTGAAGGAAATAATGGTAGCAGTGAAAATTCCTGAACCTGAAAAACAACCAAAACAGAACAATGAGACTGCTGAATTGAGTTTGGAAAATCCTCCTGTGGAAGATTCATTTATGGAAGAGTCATTTCTGGAATCGACACCTTCTGAAACACAAAACAATAGTAAGCCAATTAAAAGTGAAGAGTTTAAAATTTTAAGTTCCCATGAAGACGATGCTGACATGAAAAGAGTGAAGGAAGTTAATATGGAACAACCTGTGATTGATTCTAAAGAGAAAACATGTAATGAAAAGGAAGCTAGTGTGAAAAATCTTGATTCTGCTGGTGAAGAACCTTTGGAAAAAACACCATCAGAAGTGAGGATTGAATCTACTTCTTTTGAGAGTTTAGAAAAAGCTACAGATCAAAGTATAGATCAAAGTGTGGATCAAATTACTGATAAAACCACTGATAAAACTACTGATAAAACCATTGATAAAACCACTGATAAAACTACTGATAAAACCACTGATAAAACCACTGATAAAACCACTGATCAAAGTATAGATCAAATTATTGATAAAACCACTGATCAAACTACTGATCAAATCACTGATCAAACCACTCATCAAACCACTCATCAAACTTTAAAAACAGATGCATCTGTTAATGAGCCTGAAAAATCGTGCAAATCAGATCCAGCTGAAACTGGGCCGGCAAGTGGATAATAGTTCTGCATTGTCCGACGCAAACTATCCCTTGACTCTTTGTATTTTTGCTAATATATAATAGTAAATTCGGTATAAAAAAATATCACCTAAAAAACACGGAAGAAAGATCAAGCGATTTTGCAATTTTGAAATTTGCAGCTTTGGAGGAAACTCATCCAACTTCATGGTGGGACCTTCTTTCTTTTGTACATATATATACCACAATGTCTGTTGACTATAATGCCATTCACAAGCACTTAAAGCAGCTGAAAGCATCACAGGGGACTGGGAGTGTATCTGGGCCTTCGAATGCACAGCTTGATGAGGTAACTGCAATTAACTATATAACTTCATTACGTCAGGATTTGATTTCATCATCGGAAATGATTGCAGGCACATCACAGCTCAGTTCTAAAACACTGAATGAGATCATTACCTTAACTAAAACTCTTGATTATCTTCCTAAATCGGATGTTTTATTTTCACTTTTTGATCAATCTCTATTCAGATCATTGTTTCAATTACTTGGATTGCCAAATATACCAATTGAGGCTTTACGTGGGGTTCTGAGGATCTTTTTAACTTATCTTGCAGGTGTTTTACCTCATAATAGAAAAAAAGGAATGTTCAAACCTTTTTTGAACGTTTTATGTGAACCAATTGATAAAACAGATACTTACAGGTGTGATTTATTATTTTCTACTCTAACATCTAAAATCACATTTGCTGATGCAAGAATGAATTTAAATATTGTGGATTTTATTGCTAAAGTACTCTATAGATTAATTGAAACAATGGGGGCAGTAAGTAATGATGTGAATTTATCAATTGATGGTGAGGATTCATTACTTCATATAATCTATTCATTATATGTTTATAATTTTTTTGGAATTTTATCATGTATTAAAGGAGTTGGAGAAATTGAAAGTATGACTGGTTTAAGAGGTAGTTTAGAATTAACTTATAAATGGTTAAGATCAAGGAAAATGAGTTTTGAAAGTCCAATTTGGCTAAAATGTTGTTCTTTAGCCGAACAAGTTGGAATTACCTTGGCTGTTGAAGATACTAAAGATGTCGAAATTTTATCAGTTCTCTGTTTTATAGGTGTTCTCAAACAATCAAAAATGTCTCTCAAAAAAATTTTGGTAGAATGCAATATGACATCTTCTATACCAATTTTCAAATTTATTTCTGCAATAAGTAAAAGTATTACAGAAAAAGAACCACTTGGACGTATTTTTGGTATTTGGAATACTGAACTTTGGTATAGCTTGTTAAATGTGAGTACTCGCTGTTGGTTATTCAGTGGTGCAAAAATTGAGCTTGGTGATACTGATAAAGTTATCAATATGGTTGAAGTTGTTATTAATTGGATTGTTGATCAACTTGAACATAATATTAGTTTTGAGAAGGATAATAAAAAGGATGGAATATTATCAGATTATAACATTGCTTTGTTACTAGAAAATGTTGATAATTTTGATTATGATGAAGTCAAGTCCTTACAACTCAAAGTTTTACGTAAAAATAGAATCAAATTTTGGGCTAATGAATTAAAGCCTTTTGAAGATTTGGTTCATACTGAAGTTATCGAACTTGTTAGCGATAGAAAGTTCTTACAATTGAGTAAAGGATCTTGGGTTTATTCCTCGAATCCTTTAATATCCCAGGGAAATACATACTTTTTCATAACTTTGAGTTCTAATTCCCAAAGTATTATTTATAAAGAGTTTCCTAAAAAGTTAACAAAAGCTTCACAATCTCCAAATCTAGATAAAGATGGCATAAACATTGAATTTAAGAACATTACGAGCATTGAATATGAGAATTTGAACTTTCAGGTTGATGATAATGACCTGATTAATATTCAAAGTGAGAGAATGGATGTTAATAAGGTCGAAGTTTTCACAAAAACAGGAAGTTTGACATTTTACGTTGACACTAAACATTTGAAAGACGCCTGGGTTGATGGTTTAAGAATACTGGTTGCAGATAGCAAGCAGGATATCAAGAAAAACATCGATTCTGCTCCAATGCAACAGACCATCTCTGAAAAGTTTTTCACCAGGAGTGGGGTCAGCAAAGATATGAAAAAGCAAGTTAGAATCCTAGAAGATATCCTTCTACGTACCCAAATGCTTCACTTAAACGAAAGCGCTCACAAGATCTCTGAAAATCTCTCTAACACTGTGTCTACCCCTATCGATTGGACATCTTTAAATACAAATTTTAACTACGAGTAGTATTGTTTATACCGTATAAATAAAAACATGTAAAAAGTGTTTCAAACTGTAACTGATTCTCTTTCAAAGAATGGAAAATGCTCGATTTTACAAAATGAAAATAAAAATATTTTTATCAAAAAAAATTTTCAAGCATATTTTTCATAGTTATTTCGAAGCATAGACAGCTGGTAAGACAACAACAACGCAATGGTTAGTAAGGTGGCGGTGCATGAAACAAAGTCTAAGTCTACATCTAAGTCTAAGTCTAAGTCTAAGTCTAAGTTTAACACTGATTTTATTCCAACAATTTCGGACTCAGAATCGGATGTTCCAGATTTAGATTCAGAAGATGAAGTTGCAAAAAGTGAAACGACAAAAGAAGATTCCAATGTTGTTACAACCAAGAAAGAAACTAAGAAATTTAAAAAAAAGGGTAAGAAGGATACCAAAAAGGCAGATTCCGATGATGTTGAAGAAGCTGATGAAGAAAGTGGTACAGGACAGCAAGTCTCTAAAGATCTTAATCCTGATTTTATATTTTCCGTAGATGACTTAGGATCAACTGCAACTTTTGATGGTTGGGATTTTGGTGGTGATATTAATAAGAATGGTGGTGTAGAAAAGAAGGATGTTGATTTAGATGATATTATCAGAAGAAAGGGAGGACTTACTGGTAAGATTGATATTAATGAAAATAAAGAAGAAGGTAATGAAGATGACGAGGATGATGAGGATGATGAAGATGATGAAGATGATGAAGATGATGAAGATGATGAAGATGATGAAGATGATGAAGATGATGAAGATGATGATGATGATGATGAAAATATTGAACTTGATGACGATGAATTGGCTATGGATGGATTTGGTATGGGTAGTAAAGAAAATGAAAAAGAAACCCAAATTGATGAAAATAATGATGAAAATGATGCAGAAGATAATGATGATCAAAGTGATGATGGAGAATCATTGGAAATTTTTGATGATAAAGATGAGGCTGACGATGAAAAGGATGAAAATGCGGATTCTGCTGAAGCAATTGCTAAATATTATGACGAAGATGAAGGTCAAGCTGCAAAGAAGCAAATACACTCAACTTTTCAATCTCTGAATTTATCACGTCCAGTTTTGAAGGCACTTACAGCACTTAATTATTCAAAACCAACACCAATTCAATCTACATCTATCCCAATTGCACTTCTTGGTAGAGATATTGTTGCAGGTGCAGTTACTGGTTCTGGTAAGACTGCAGCATATATGATCCCAGTTATTGAAAGATTACTTTATAAACAAGCTAAAATTGCAAAAACTAGAGTCATTGTTTTAACGCCTACCAGAGAATTGG
Source organism: Pichia awuae (assembly GCA_030563725.1). Taxonomy (NCBI): domain Eukaryota; kingdom Fungi; phylum Ascomycota; class Pichiomycetes; order Pichiales; family Pichiaceae; genus Pichia; species Pichia awuae. The sequence goes on from JAJMJV010000049.1 coordinate 14,312, forward strand.
CTATTCAAGTTGCTGATGTTGGTAGAAAACTTGGTCAATATGTTCATAATTTTTCAATTGGTTTAGCTGTTGGTGGGTTGAATTTAAGACAACAAGAACAAGAATTAAAGAAACGTCCTGATGTTGTTATTGCAACTCCAGGTAGATTAATTGATCATATTAGAAACTCTCCATCTTTTTCAGTTGATGATGTTGAAATTGTTATTATGGATGAAGCTGATCGTATGCTTGAAGAAGGTTTTGAAAAAGAAATGCAAGAAATTGTCGAATTATTACCAAAAAAAAGACAAACTATGCTTTTCTCTGCAACTATGAATTCTTCAATTAAACAATTAATTACTTGGTCATTAGAAAGACCTGTTCGTATTATGATTGACCCTCCAAAGACTGCAGCTAGTGGTTTAATACAAGAATTTGTTCGTGTTAGAAAGAGAGAGGAATTAAAACCTTCATTACTTTATACCATATTATCCAAACTTGATCCAAAGCAAAGAATTATCATTTTCATAAGTACAAAAGATATGTGTCATAAATTAAGAATAAAGCTTGGTTTGTTAGGTTTAAGAGTTGGTGAATTACATGGTGGTTTATCACAAGAGCAAAGATTAAAAAGTGTAACCTTATTCAAAAATTCAACTGTTCCCGTATTGTTATGTACTGATTTAGCTGCAAGAGGTTTAGATATTCCAAAAATTGAAGTTGTTGTTAACTTTGACATGCCAAAGAGTCACGAAATTTACTTACATAGAGTTGGTAGAACTGCAAGAGCAGGTAGAGATGGTTTATCTATTTCCTTTGTTGGTGAGGCAAAGAGAGAACGTGCTATTGTTAAAGAAGTTATTAAAAATGTCGAAGAAACTAAAAAGGGTAAAGCTATAGGTCGTAATGCAGATTGGGATGAAGTTGATCGTGTTAATAAAGTTCTTGAATCTAAGAAAGATTTAATTGATGAAATTATTGATGAAGAAAAGCAAGAAAAGGCCGTTTTAGCAGCAGAAATGGAATTAAAGAAAGGTGAAAATATGCTTAGATATAAAGAAGAAATTGAAAGTAGACCAAAGAGAACTTGGTTTATGACTGAGAAAGAAAAGAAGCAAGATAAGAATAGAATTCTTGAAGCACTAGGTAAGAATAAAAAACTAAACAGTAAGAAGAGAAAGAGAGAAGAAGCCCTTGAAGATGCTGGTGGACGTAGTTATAAGAAGACGAGTAAGGATAGAAAAGAAAATGATACTAAGAGAATAAATAAATCAACTTCCAAGAAGAATGGTAAAGGTAAGAAGGGGAAAAAGAGAAATTAATTTTATAAAATTACCAATTTTAAATATTCTATGTATATAAATACTCTTTAAAAACAATGTAATATTAACTGACTGGTAAGCGATCATGTTTGTGAACTATATATAGTTAGGAGTTAAAGTGGAAATAGTTAAAAAGATATAATTATTTATAAAAGCAAAAAAAAAGAATTGGGGCCAGTATACAGAAAGTAATAAAAGCTTTTAAATGAAATAATAAATAGCCGAAGAAAAACAAAAGATGATTGACCTGAAATAGTAGTTAGTGGTAGCTGTGTTTCAGTTTTCAGTAGTAATTCATCATGATCATAGATCAAAAGAAAATGAACTTGTTTATGCTGTGTTTTCGTTTATGATTTATTTCTAAATTTTCTGTGACAATAGCAAAAAATGAAATGAATAATGGGGGTTAATGGTTTGCTGTGTTTCAAATATTATTCAATTTCATTTGTCTTCAATTTTTTTAACAATCGGTGAATAAAACAATGTCTAGTTCAACTGCAGTACATTGTTCGGCAATGTTAGAGTCATATAAGTTGTAGAAATCGCCTGATAAACATTGGTAAAAAGTGGTAGAATTACCAAGAGCTAATTTACCATCAACGATACTCCAGCCAGCTGTGTAAATTGAACCAGCTTGTGGAGGTGGACCATCGAATTGGAATTGTCTATTGGAAACAATTGCACCAATTCTACCTTTTGCATCACTTAAAATAGAATCATGAAGAGTCATTGAAAGTGCAGAGTCTGATGAACAAGTCACTGGAATATCATCACGTTTTTCAAACAAAACAGCAACGGTTTCTTCAGTTTCACGTTTTTCAATAATAGTAGTTGGGTCTAATGTTGGTAAAGTAAGGGAAGTAACAGTTTCCATAACAGTATCGACTGGAGTGACAGTGTATGTGGTGGTTTCATCGGAAGAAGATGATGATGCTGTTGTTGTTGCTGTTGTTTCAGGTGAAACAGTAACATATGCTTTGACAATTTTAGTAATTTTGGTAGTAGTAACATTGTCATCTTGTGAAATGGTTGAATCAGCTGTTCTAGTTTTGGTAATTAAAGTTGTTGCTTGAATTTGGCCATCACCAATTTGTGTAACAACATTAGTAGTTACAATTGGTGTTGATGAAACAGTAGAAGTACTTAATGCTGCTTGAATTTGACCATCACCAATCTGAGTTGCAACAATATTACCATCATTTTTAGTAGTAACAGAAGATAATTCGACGGAAGAAGTAATAGGATTAATTGCAATACCAAAAGAACTTGTGAACTCGGTAGTTGCACCTTCAAGAAAACCGCCAGAGGGTGTGAAAGTTGAGTAGTTGTCGCCTGGATAAAAAGCACCATCAGCTTTTACCAAAGCAATAATAGATGCTAACTGAAAAATAGTTGAAAATTTCATTAGTGTTAATTGTGTTATGAGTGATTATGTTTTAACTCTGATGATTATACAAATCTTAAAAGAATACTACTTCACACAATCAATTAGGGTTTAAAACGAATATGTGGATACCAGCATCTTTTATACAAATAATAACCATCTACCTCATCCTCTATCTTACAACAATTTTGATCTACAAAGATCACTCCAAATCCATGGCTGTCCTTTGTTCTACCAAATGTCAATATAAACAACTCAGAACAGTAAAATGTAAACACCCAGCGCCTGGAAAATAAAGCAATCTCCAGACACGCAAAACAAGCAAACCAAACAAACCAGGGTGGCTGGTAACAGATTTCCCAATTAGGAAGTCGTGATTATGTTTTTCGGAGTTTTCGTGTTTACGTATTTACATGTTGACATTGCTTGATTTTGAAACTATGTTGATCTGTGTTGACGTTTGGGCTCTTTGTTAGATGTTTTACAAGCATTATTATTAGACCCTTTATTGAGGTGCATAGTATGATGATGAATAGCAATATTGTGACCTGAATCAGTCTAAACCTTAGAAATCGTTTAGTAAAGTCAGTTATTTTCATTGGAAGTTTTTATTAAAAAAGAATCTATAGATATTTATTTTGACATTATTATTTGTAAGGTCTCGTGTGTATTTCGTTTAAGTTTTAGTCTATGCATCCCCATGCAAGACTAACTTTTTAGAGTATTCGATAACCTTGTTCCAATTAACACTGTATATAATAATAATTTCTGAGACTCCAATAATAAAAAGACCTGTACCATTACCAAGCCATAAACCCTTTAATTCGAGATCAAGATTAAAACTTAAAAAAATTGCTAATGGGACTGCAATTACATAGTATCCAATCAAACTTAATGTTCCTCCAATCATTTGCATTGCAAGAGCTCTAAGTATTCCACTTGCGACACATGCAAGACTATCGAATATAACAAAAACAGCAACTAATGGGCTCAATTTTACAAACATTGAAATCACATTTTCATCGTCTGTAAAACAGTGAACTATATGTTTTGAACCTGCAAAAATAATTGAGCCATTAATAACTGCAGAAAGAATTGATAATAAAAAACCAACATTGATTGCAATTTTAGCACCCTTGATGTTTTCACCGCCTACAAAATTTGCAATTCTAGTCGAAGATGCAACAGAAATTGCAAATGGTATCATATATAAAAGTGAAACCACCGAAGATAATGCTGATTGAGTAGCTAATGCAGATGTTCCAAAATTAGATGCAAATAATGTAAGAATTTCATATGCCAATGATTCTGCAAGCAACATTACAATGCCTGGTATAGCAAGTTTAGAAAGATCATACCAGTATTTGAAAGCTTCCATAGTAAATCCCGTCCAGCATTGTGAGCCATCAATAAATATAACGTATAAAACCAATAAAATGAACATGGCCCAAAAATTAATAACAGATGCTATAGGTGCACCAATATAACCTAAACCTAAATTTTCAGAATAAACAAGTAACCAATTCAAAAAAACGTTTGTTGGTGCAGTAATGAAAAGGATATAAGTTGCTGCATCAAAGATACCTTGGGCCTGTAAAAACCGCTTGCCATTTTCAAAAAAGATATATGGAGGTCCCCCAAAGATTAAAATCCTCAAGAATTGTTGAGTTAGATCAATTACTTTCTTGTCATCTAAAATAAATGATAGAAAATATCCACTAAAATACCAAAATAATGCAGCAGGAATAAACAAAACTAATGAAAATAATGAACATCTTAATGTATGAATTCCAACATATTTATATTGACCTGCACCATAAGCTTGTGGACATAATGTATCTAATGAAGTGGAAATACCTTCAAAAATGGCTAACACAATAGTTGATGTCATTGAAGCCATTGAAACTGCTGCTAATTCTTCGGTACCCAAACGACCAACAAAAACAACACAAACCAATGAAAATATTTGTTCCAAAAAAAATGTTATGATAAGTGGAATTGAATATGTAAATTGTTTGCTGATTTCTTTATGCATTTTAATTTTTTCATGTGCAAAATCTTCTTCTTCTTCATCTTTTAAAATACCTTCAAGGCTATAAATTGAAGATTTTTTACTTTGACGTTCAGCATCACCAAATATTATGTCTGCACGTCTCAAAATATCATCTTCGTAAGTACTGGTTGCTCCATATATTTCAATTTCATCATCATTGCTCATAAGACTTCTTCTTTCACGTTCTTCGTCAAGCCATTGATGAATACTTTCGATTTCATCTTCAGTAACTTCGAGTGATGAAGGTAAAGATCTGAATGTTGAAACTGACTCATTATCATTTCTATCAATTGATTCATTGCTGTTATTATCTATATGAGAGCCTGAGCATAAACTTAAAAATGATCGTTGATCATAATCATTATTATACACAAAAAGAGGAGAGTTTGTGCTTGGGGGTAAAAATGTTAATGGTATGTTTCTACGTTTTGAATTTATAGCAACATTATTAGAGGTCATTAAAGATCTCGGTAGTTTACCAAAAGTTTTTGTAAACATATGACTTAAACGCCTACGTTGCAAATCCTTGGTATTTGGAATCTCGTCGCCTTGATTGGGTGACATGGTATCAGTAGTAAATTTGAAAACTATTCATATAACAATAAATTTAGTAATGAAGAATCTGGTCTAGAGTAAACTAAAATATAAGACCTTTAATTTAAAAAAACTAACAGCAAATGATCTGCTTCTCTTTTGTAGTGCTGATTTAAAGCAGACAGATTTAGATACAACAACATTCATTTGATGGGCACAAGACAGAATCTCAAAAAATAAAAAAATTTATAAACCTCCTTATCAGGGGCTCGAACCCTGGACATTTCGGTCGACTTCTTAAAGAATTCTTAAAAGCCGAACGCTCTACCGACTGAGCTAACAAGGAGTTTCATGTAGCAAACAAATGCTCAGTTGGTTCTCATCTTGTATTATTTTTTAGATATAAATAAAAAATTGATAAACTGAATTTAAAATATATATAAGTCAACTCGATTGCTGTTGTAAGTTAAATATATACGGTAAAAACTAAACAAAAATTTATTTATTGGCTGTCAATACATATTCTGCAAATGCCTTTTGTTGTGCTCCAATAAGTCTAGAGTGTAAACTATCCATTCTTTATAATATTGTCGATATTAAAAGACTATATATTTTATATATTTAAACTTAAGTATGTCTAAGTGGGATGCCCCTCTTTATATAGACCTACGTATAATTTGTTTAGATTACTATAAATAAATACCTAATTAATAACGACCCTTGCATAATAGCGTTATTAATCCGTCATGTCAACGTATTTATTGTTTTATAATAAACATATGTTTCATATGCAACATTCATCTTTATCACTATATATACATCATTACGACATGACCCTTGCATAATTACGATATTAGTTTGTCATGTCATGACGTCTCTATTGTTCTATGATAAACATACGTTTCATATTCAACAGATAGACGTATTTATTCGTTATTTTGATTACATATGCATGTTGATTATGTATAAAACTGTGTTATTACAGACAAATGTTCGAAACTAACATGGAGAGAGTTAGAAACATCAGCAAAAGTAATTATGGCATATAGCTTGATATATACAAAGAACCTTTTAGAAACAACAACAAGGCAACTTGTCCGAGTGGTTAAGGAGAAAGATTAGAAATCTTTTGGGCTTTGCCCGCGCAGGTTCGAATCCTGCAGTTGTCGTATTTTTTTTTGAATTTTGTATGTTTTTTGGGAAAAACATGTTGAAAAATTAAATTGTTACACAGACCAATAAATAAACAGAGCTTCTGTGATTTTTTTAATTTTTTTAAAAAGTTCATATTTTTTTGGTTTATTTTTCTTTTGTGAAAAGTTTAAATTTGCCTTATCTTTTAGAACCCGCTTTTCAATAATTTTTTAATTCGTTTTTTTAGGAATAATAGCAAAATAAGTTTTTTTTTGACACTGTGCTTAAACTTTTTATTTGATGTTATCATATTTCTTGGCTTAAATTTTTCTCAAGAAAAATTGCCCTTTTTTTTGAAATCTTATGTTGGGAATCGCATCAATTATAAAATAGAGTTGTTCAAAAAGCAGTAAATGATCCTATTTGTTGCTAATTATGGAAATAAAATCAAAAGAGCATTTATTTAACAAAAATAGACTGGATCATAGGCAAAAACATCAACTCAGTAAAACTTATAATAATTTTTTTTCCAGCAAAGCTAGAAGAACTTCATAAATTATAATAATTTTTTGTGCATTTTTAGCTTTTTTTGAGTTGTTAAAAGCGCACTTAAGGTGGAGATTCCGGGAGCAAATAAATACAACATCAATACACTCAGTTAGTTGAGTGAAAGTATAGGTTCGGTTCACACATGAATATTTTTTTCTTCAATCAACCCTTTTATGATCGGCTCACTACATTCTTGTATAGTGGAAAGCAAAAAATACCAACTAGCTCTCTAAAAAAAAGTTTGGAATAAGGATCGTTTGAGAGCCTGTTTGAGCACGGATTGGACCATCTGACTAAACTGTTTTATAAAAAATTTTATTTATATATTATTAATAAATCTAAAGGAAAAAAACTTTTTTTATTCTCACATTTTATTAGGATGTAATGTGCTATTTTTTTTTGTAGAAAATAATTTTTTGTGTTAACTCTAAAATACACCACTTGCAAAAGTTGTTTTTATTCATTATCAAATGTGCTCTTTGAAAAATTACTTTTTTGTCACAAATAAAGAATGGCAAAATACTTGTCAGATATTCCTGACAATAGCTAGACCATCACTAGTTGAGTTTTATCAAAGCTGTTTCATTGTGGAAGCAACTTCTTTTGAGTTTTGAGAGCTTACGCTACTTTAGGAGTTTTCATTCAGCGTCACAATCAATTGTTTCATGATCCGGTGAACTTTGAATCTTTTCCTTTTTGAAGGGAATTGGTAAATCAATTCGCAGATTTTAATATTTCGATTTTTTCTATATGTATTTATATAAACAAGACAAAAAAAGTCACTCTGTATGCCCAAATTTTATTAAATATTTTGTATAAACACAAACTAAAATAAAATCTATCTGTTGATAAATTTTTTCTGAAAAAGTGAAAGTTTTGACAAAAATCAAAAGAAAAAATAAATCATGTCTAATTAAAGAATACCTAAATTAGTCAAACAAAAATATGAAAACTTGAAAGTTTTGTAAAAGAATAATTATTTTTAATGTTAAAGGCGGGCTCAGCAATCAAACCTATTACACTAAATAAAATAATAAATTTTCTTTTTATATAATTGTAGAAAAGTTTTGTGTTGGCTATACTTTTCTACCATATTTTTTCAGTATGTATGATCAAACTATGTTAAATGCTTGATATTTGCTAATTTTTTTTAAGCTTACATTTATTCTTGTGTTCCATAACTTGAAAATATTAGAAAGCTTGAAAAGTTATCTCTTAACTGCTGATTTTTAGATAAGCTGTCTATTGATTGATAATTACTTTGATTTCCAAATAAAAACGTTGTCTTTGTAAACACATTTTGTAGAGGAAGCTGTCAAAAATAAAATAAAAACCACTACTTTTTTGTTCATCAGAATTAAGAAAATTTTATAAAAAAATTAATATCTAAAACATTTGTTTGAATGATCCTCAACAGTTAATTTTTTATGATATGCAGAATTTAATCAAAGTGTAAAGTATTCCTGTCACAAAATCTAAGTTAAAAAATGGAGATGTATTGCGTGAGCACGATAGTACATCAACAACTGTATCTAAAATAAAACAACTTAGTGTCAGTTAATATTTTTGGCAGCAACATAAATCTTTATTAGATAATACAATTCTAGTGTTAGTGTAACTTTCATGCTAAAATTATACAGTATACCAGAAATATATTACTGTTGCCAACCTTTTTAAAAACCGTGATTACAATATTTAACTTGTGTTGTTTTAAAAAAAACTTTAAAAAATTCTGAAAGAATATATGGGTAAAAATTTCAAAAAAACCGGTGTATTTATTTGTCACTTAAGACAAAAAAAACTTATATACCTTGTCCTAATATTTGCTTTTTCCAATGGAGTGATTTTAAAAAAGCTATTTTCTTTTAAATCTAAAATTTGCCAATTATTATTTTAGTTTTTCTTCACTTACTCCAAAATTAAATTAGATCAAATCAACTGCTGAAGTCACGTTACGTTAAAGGAAACTATTCTGTTTTTTATAATATTTTTAACAAAAAAAGGAGCACATAAAAAGCAAAAAAGGGGAATATTGCTAATCTTTTGTAAAAATTTAAAAAAAAAAAATATTTTTTTTATACTGTTATAAACAAATTGGAGTGGTAGAGACATTGATCTTAAAAGCAGAAGAAAAGAGTAGACATAATGCTGTAATGGTTTCAACCCCTCAAAAGGAATTCATCACTAGAAGAAGTTGTGTTTGAGGTTTAAATTTTACGTCAGTCGAAAAGTTAGAAATGACTAAAAACCGAAGCGTAACCTGATAATTATGTAGAAACAATAGTACTAGTCGACAAATCTAATAAGAATATATTTAGATGTCCAGAAAAAGAACCAAAAAGCAGTAACTCATTTGATAAAGTTTTTTTAACAAAAATTGCTATATTAAGAATAGGTTAGATCAGATATATTGTGGAAACTATATAAATAATGCATGACATTCATTAATAAAAAAAAAGATTTATGTTTAAATAAGAAGAGTTTTTAGCCCCTATAGTTAATTAATTTAAAAATATGATGTTTATAGTGTATTAATATCACAGTAATGCTACCCCAAAATTTCAGATTGTGTAAGAGATCAAAATCTTTTTAAAAAAGCCTCGAAGCTCAATTCAAGAGAAAAATTGGTAGAAGCAATAAATACCTTTAAAAGTGCAAACTAAGTCAATTCATCAAATATTTTGGTACTAGTATTGATTAAGTGAAAACACACAAAAGAGGTTCAATATTTGTGATATTGCTGGAGTTGATTCGCTTTCCAGGCTGCTGAAAAAAGTTAATGATAAAATCCAAGTGGATCAGTTGAGAAATGCAGTATTAAAGAGATAGTAAAAGGTTACAGGTTCAAATTCTAAATTTGCTATCTTTGATAAAAAAAATGCATAATCTTTTGAGATTTTTTTTTTTGCGAACTAAAATTTTGCAACATGAAACAACTTGAAATGAAATGATTTTTGGAATAAGATATTCGAAAAAATTAATATAAAGAGAGAGGTTTTACGATATATCCAAATTATTTAAAAGACTATAGTTTTATTAAGTATTTAGAAATATAAAAACTCAAGGAAAAATATTTTATCATTTGCTTATTGACTTTTTATTATAATAAAAGTTCAACTAACCGAATAAAAGAAAATTGAAAATCTGTTTGTCTCTTCCAATTAATTTCTTCCATGAAAACTCTTGTTTTTTATTTTTTAAGAGATAGTTTAAAAGAAATAGGGTATATGCATAAAAGCATATATATATATACCCAGAAATCCTTTAATAAACCAGGTTCCTTCTTGTTTGCACAAATAGTCTATCATGTTTTTGTTAAACCTATTGTCAGCTCTAACTAAACATATCAACCATATTTCACGCAAAGCCAAAATATTATTGAATCTCTCGAAAATTGCAATAACCTGCTGGAAGCTTCAGTTTATGGTGGTAGTGAAATAGCATTCCGACGAGACTTCAGAACATCACCAGCATTGGGTAAAAAATATAATTTAGTACGGCATGTCCAAGTACCATCTATAGGAGATGTTAATCTTATCGGATCTTTCATTTAGTATGTTTCTTTGTCATTTACCACAAGAAAAGTGGGGCTAGGTGCCTGTATCAATTACAAACATGTTCCTTTTGTTTACATTGTGCTCTGGTACTTACTTATAAATGAAAAGCTTATAATGTTAGATGTTTCTTAAGCGTTTATAAATTTTAAAGAAAAATATTTATTACACAATCAAACACTAAAAAAATTGGACGAGACCGGAGTCGAACCGATGACCTTTCGCTTGCAAGGCGAACGCGCTACCAACTACGCCACACGCCCTTATTGGAGTAAAAAATAAACTGTCTTATTATGCCGTTGGTTTGTTGGTTATTATTTTAAAACTTCAGTTATGATGGATAATTGTACGTTGTAACCTTAACAAACACACAAAATGGTTTTTTCAAAAAGTATTTTTTTACATGAACCTATTTAATTTTAGAAATATCATATATATATTTTTAATGTCGATATTATTATACACAAAGGACGTGTATTTTACAATTTAGCTCTTTTGGATGTTTTTTTTGATCATTAAAAATATTGTGTAAGAACAACATTTTACACTCTAAAAATAGTTGAAACTCAATATTTTTTTATTAATATCTTCGTTAAATTTAAATTAATACTTTGTATATATAGCTAATTTATCAGATTACTAAACAGAGCAAACAAGATTTGTCAGCATATTTAGAAAAGTTCTTTCACTATATATATTTTGTTTTTGTGGTAGAAATATTTAAAAAAAACCGCTTTCTTCGGGTGTTTTTGAAATTTATTTTATTGGTTAAATTAATAGGAACATTTTCTGTTATTTCTTCATAACACTTCCTTCTTAAAATTTAGAATTTTTACTTTTAAAAAAGAAAGTTATAAAGAAAATGTTTGAAATACTTTTAACCTCTCAATTCTATAAATTTGAAATTAGTACTTACACAAAAACCAAGTATTAGAAAGTACGCTGGTTTTTTTCACATTTACGCCGAACCCATTTCCAATATTTATCTTCAAATCGAATGAATATATAACTGAAATTAAGAAAAAATAAATTCAAATTCCAATTACACTGGCTGGAATTCTGTACTAATTAACCTTTCACTGCGACTTACATTCCTTTATTTTGAAATGAACTAACTATATGTTTTTTAAATTATATCTTTGTAAATAAGTAATAATTTACCTTTCTTCTATGATACATACATCTTAATTTTAGACTAAGAATATGCTGATCTGGTACGTCAGATTATTTAATGCTTATAATACTAATATAATAAAAAAAAGCCTTTCAATTTACTATCTTTTTTGTCAGTGTTAAAAATTTAACATTTCACACTGTTCTCTTTAATGTTGTTTATCAAAAAAAAGTAGCTAAATCCTTAGCTAATTTTTATTGCTAATATCACGTCCTCTGAAAAATGATTTTAGCATATTCGAAACGTTTGTGACTAACAAAAATTAATTTGATAAACGATTTTTCTATATTTCGAAAGTTTAAATGAAAGCTGCCCCTAAAAAATAAGAAAATGATAATAAAAATCTCTAGATAAATCTACAAAAAATTTTAAAGCAGGCCATTAAAAAAATACACCAGTTGATTTGGCATCATTGAAAAGGAAATAATAATAAAAATCAAATTTCCCTTTTGTTTTTCTGTAGAGACATTTTATAAAACTGTAAACATTTTATACATTCTTTTAAATAATTTTAAAATAATCTCTATTATCATTGTATATTAAGTTTATTTGAAATATTTTTTAATCATCTTTTCAATTGAAAATGGAAGCATATTAAAAAGTAGGAATAGCCACATTGCAATATTTGTTTTCTGAATCTTGGTGTTTGGCCACGCAAGTAAACAAACCGAAATATACCACTATTATATGTATCCTTATTATAAAGGATGAAATGGATTTTTTAACTGGCCCCAAAGTATACGATAGCATCAAAATAATAGATATATAAATTTCTAGTTTACCAGTAGAACATTGCTGATCTCAACATTAGATAATGGAGTTTATAAAATATTTAATATTTATACCTTAACCACACTTTTTGTGCTTTAGCTCTAAAATATATTTGAGATTTACTAATAGAAAATAATAACAAATATCAGGGATTCGCCTCTACTAAAAAGACAATTAAAATTTTAATAGAAATAAGAAGATCCTGTTTTATATAGAGATGATCAGACTATTATTCAAATATTCATTAAAAAAATGTTAGTTTTTTTTATTCAAATATATTTATTATACTACAAAAGTTTATTTATAAAAAAATAATTAATTACACTTCGTTTTTAATATTAGGCAGTAGTTTATAACGATTAAAATTACTGGAATACTATTTAAGGAATTTATGAAAAAATAAGAAACAATATTTATTTATTTTCAAAAAAAAAAAAATATAAAGTTTACAATAAATGTTACAATCATTTACATGAAACTTTAACTTTATAATAGGAGAGTATGATAACATTAATTATAAATATGAAAACTTGGCTACTCCTAGAAAAAAGTAAATTAAAAGACTTCATCACTTTTTGCAAATACTTTAGTGAAAATTAGAAGAAGTTGCAAAATAAACACGTAGAGTAATATTTTAGGAATCTCGAGGACTGGAATATCTGAAACGCAAATTACAAAGCAGAGTGTTAACAGCTAATTTGCGGCTTGGCAATTATTTCCATCAAAGTGTACCCTTTATTTGCTGTCAGAGGTCTTCATTTTACCAAAAATCTGTTTTTCAATTTTAGGTTTTTAACGTAGAATAAATAAACCTGCCTAATGATATATAGTACTTAATTTTCTGTTAGCCACCCTATAAACATTTTAATTACTATTTCAGAGTAAGTTTAAATTGACTAGGTAGACTGGACACACGATCTAAATAAAAATTAAGGTATTACGAGTTTAGTGCAACATTTGGATCATGCGCCTGTAGCAAACGAAGTTTGTCTTCAACTGAATTAAAGAGAACATGTATTTTTGATGCCGTATTCTGAGGGTTTAAATTGGCCAAAACTTATCTTACAATAAAACTTCACTTTTTTAATGTATTTGTTGGGTGTTTTTATATGTAAATAAATTTTAATGTCACAATTCATCTTCGTGATAAACTGAATTTCACCAATTTTACAAAACAATAGCTTAATAGTTTGTTCGTTTGTACAAACATTTTCTATGGAAACTACTTAAAATAATCAGATCGCCCATGCCCAGAGATTCATATGACCTAAAATATTAATGAATTTATTGCTTTTCCTAGAAAGCCATTCAAAGCTCTAACAAAATTACTTTTTTTTTCTTTTTTATTAAAAATATCAACCAATTCCTTTATTATAAAACATATTAATGTTTAAAGTATCAATTCCAAAAAATTGTATTGTTTATTTTGAAACTAATTTCATATAGTAGTAGATGGAGCTAAAACACATCAATAATTAAAATAATTTATTAAATATCCTGAAAAATTATTTTATAAATTTTTTTGAGAAAATCTACTTGAATTTAAAAGTTCCTCAAAAAATACCTTACCCGAACTTTAACGAAAATAAAACGTATCTAGATGAATCAAATACTTTGAAATAAACTGAATCAGATATAAAAAATTGCGCTATATTTTTTTAATCGCTTTTTTAGCTCAAACAAAAACTCCATATACAAAATTTTTTTAAGAGCTCTTTTTGTTGCAAAAAAATTTGCATATTTTTTTAATAGCCAACTGTACATTATAAAAAAATATAGTAATCTTGGTTATCCTAAAGCTCTTTTTTGCTAAATAAATATAAGATGACGGCGAAACCAATTAGAAAATGGTTGAAGATTCATCTTGCAAAAATTGAAACTCAAAATAATGATTGTATTCTAAGATAAATTTTAGCCGACACTTTCGTTTCAATATCCTTGAGCTATTTATGTAAGAAGTTTACTAAATGTTACATCATTCAAAAGGAAACCTGAAAAGTAACATTTTTATGAAGTTTTGTGTAAACAAGACTGACATTCTTGAATTAAAAGCCAATTGTGAATGTAATTAATATCTTCGCAAATTTTCTGAATATTCAATGAGCTAATATTTTTTTGAATTTATCTTAATTCAAAATTGTTCGGCTAAAATATTTATTAATTTTTGGAATTTCTATTTAGATGTGTCGAGCTCATGTTGAAGAAAACACAAATTTTAAAATTGAAATGTATCAATTTTGGCTGTTTTATTCAACTACCTTTTCTAATTTGAAAGACAAAGTTTTTTTGGTTTTTGTTGAAGTTAGTAAAAAATTAGTTTTCTATTTATTGAAAAGCATTTCAATCTGGCACAAACACCACAGAACAGGAACCAAGAAAAAAAAGAGCTGCTTAATACTCAAGATTAGTCTTATAATTAATGTTTTGGTGATAATCTTTAATCTGTCACTTTCAATATATCAAATGAATTCAGCAAGTTTTTTTTGTGACAGTTGTTCCTTTTTTTAAATTATTTCAAATCAAAATTATACCGTTTCACCTTTTTTCTTTTAGATAAAAATAAGTTTTTATTGTACTTTAGTATATAGCCTAGTTATTATTGACACTGGCATAAATTTTTACAATATTTTTGTAGCTTAAAAATAACAAAAACTAATTGCTGTCTTTTACCGATTATTTAAAACCGGGTATTTGCTTTCACACATTAGAGACCTGAGTCTTGATTGTGTGTCACCCATCTTGATTGTATTGAAATTATGTTCGCGTAGCAAAAAAAAGCTTTCTGAGGCAATTAAACTCTTTGTAAAAATTAAATTTACAAATTTATCGTTTTGAGTGCTCGTTCTAAAGAACATCAAAGCTTTAGCATAATTTTTTTTGCTCAAAAATGACCTCAAAAATAAAAACTGTGCAAATCTTGAAGCAGTAAGTTGCTTTATATCTGGTCTGTTTTAAATGTTCTGCAAGCTATGAAGTACATTTTTTGTATTTATGCAACCCATACCTTTTTAAAAACTGACTATCTGCAATGCAAAGATTTCTGGTCATAAATTCAGTTTGAAATAGGGGTTAACAACTACAACAACAAAGTTTCTTTTTTGGTATTTCAAGAATAAGGTAAAATTCCCCTCAAAAATATTTATGTTAACCACGAGTTCAAACGTACTATTGGTTGTAAGTAGTATAATACCAAAAAAACAAATGCTACATTTCTTTTGAGCATTATGATAAGTAAATAATTCAAGCGTTTCTTGAACCTCAAATTACAGCCTAAAATTTTAAAACAGACCTTGAAAAAAATTTTACGAGAACCAGAATTTTAATGTTTTATTTAAAATTTTTTACTTCCAAATCTTATATTGCTTTGCTGAATATTGCTTTTTTGAATAAAAAAAGAAGTCCCAATAAAAAGTACAAAACACAATCTACATGGAGTCGATCATACTAATTTATTGTAAGAGGTATACCCCGATGAATTCGACGAATAACATGGAATGTGAAACAAACATGTTTATGCTGAAAATTCAGTGTTGTGCTCCAATAAGTCTAGAGTGTAAACTATCCATTCTTTATAATATTGTCGATATTAAAAGACTATATATTTTATATATTTAAACTTAAGTATGTCTAAGTGGGATGCCCCTCTTTATATAGACCTACGTATAATTTGTTTAGATTACTATAAATAAATACCTAATTAATAACGACCCTTGCATAATAGCGTTATTAATCCGTCATGTCAACGTATTTATTGTTTTATAATAAACATATGTTTCATATGCAACATTCATCTTTATCACTATATATACATCATTACGACATGACCCTTGCATAATTACGATATTAGTTTGTCATGTCATGACGTCTCTATTGTTCTATGATAAACATACGTTTCATATTCAACAATCAGGAAGAGAATGAGAAGCATGCTACCATTAACAAATAATGCTACAATAGATAAATCAAGCTCTGCCAATTAATCCATTTATAACAAAGCAAGAGGTTTATAAAAAAAAGTTTGTCGCACATAAAATATGCTCAAGAGTTCACTAACTAAAAACGTACTTTCAAATCAATACAAGTTATGTCTCTTTAATTTTATATAATTCCGATATAGTGTAACGGCTATCACGGTCCGCTTTCACCGGGCAAACCCGGGTTCGACTCCCGGTATCGGAAAATTTCTTCTTTGCTAAACAAAGAAGAATAATTTTTTTAACAGATTTTGAAATTATTTTATTTTGGTATAGCTAAATCATTTATAATATGAATCAAGGAGGTGAGTTTATACCAAATGAAATTTTTGGTACCCACAAAAGTTTCATTCACTAGTACATTTAAAATACAATTTGATATCATAGAAAAAATTCTTTTCCCAAACAAAAAGATATTTTTTGGGACCCACTTTAGTTCGGATACAACGAGGTTGTTGCCTAAAGTTGAAGAATAGAAATCAGATATTATGTTAAATATTTCCTTATTACGAATGCCTTGATAAATGTAGTTGCATATTTAAAAAACAAAAAGTTGACTTGTTGTGAGTGTTTAGGGTACTGCACGGTCTGTTTTAATTAAAAGTATCATGCTGTGCTGCTCTTTGTCATTATCCATCACGTAAAAAAAAACTGGGCAATGTTTCCAAGTAAAATTTAAATGTCAGTCAATATATCTTTATTACATGTTTTATTTTGTTACCTCATTTATAATTAATTAACTTTGCTTTTTAATTTTATCCCTTTTGTGGAAAAAATTTTATCACTTCTGCTTTAACATCTTTTTTGAAGAGTAGACAACATATCATTGGTTGAAGATTCATTTTCAAAAAAAAGTAATGTTGTGCTCCAATGATTCTGGTTTGTAACATATCCATGTTTAGTGTATAATATTTTCGATATTAAAAGAAATATATATTTTACATAACTAACTTAAATAAGTCTATAGGG
>JAJMJV010000050.1:0-30854 GCA_030563725.1 Pichia awuae
ATTATTATATTATTATATTATTATATTATTATATTATTATATTATTATATTATTATATTATTATATTATTATATTATTATATTATTATATTATTATATTATTATATTATTACCAACTATACACGATAGAGTATCGAACCAAGACGTAAAAACATTATTTATTTTTCTCTTTCTGCTCTAGTTGGGCTTCAACTTCTCTTTTCCACCCTTTTCTGCGCTGTCTTTCTTCAAAGGCATCCCTGTTAGCAATGACACGTTCAACGATACTGGAAACATCCATATCGGAGAACTTTTCAATGTCAATTTCAACAGTCTCAACATCAACATCGTCATAACAACCAGGAATGATTTTAGTTGGACCATGTACGACCTTGCTTACTTTATGACCAGTTGCAGTGTCCAATGCGTCGATAAAATTGGCGGTAATTTTTTCTGGAGTTCCAAGCACTAAACCATCGATATATTTACTCTGTAAAACACACAAGGAACGTTCAAAAGTGTTCATGATTGGATAATTCAAGCCTTTGATGTGGTTGACAGTTTCATCATCCGACACCCCAACAACCACAATAGCTCCAGTTTTATTGGCCATTTCTTTAACTTTCTTGAGCAAGAGAATATGTCCAGGGTTAAAGAGATCAAATCCCCCATTCACAAAATACACAGACTTTGAGGACGTTTCCAAATCTAAAGAGCCCCCGATAAGTTTGTGGATGACTCCATTGCAATTCACAAACACTTGAATGCCCTTAGATTTAGCATCTGGTCCACTGGCATATCTTTCGTAAGTTTGTACATTTTTTTCGTCAAGCAAACCACCCTTTCTGTGATTCCACCCGTCTTCATCAACACTCTTCAAATGGTGCTCTTTAGAGAACAATAGCATTCTGCCAACTAGATCCGTGGTACTAATATTTGGAGTTCTCTTTACAACTATAAATCGGCCCATTTCCTTAACTTCCGCATAACAATCTTTACCATCTTTATCGGTAGTGATGTCGTCACCATGCACAACATATTCACACCCATATTCATCCATAACTTTATAATCTGTCACGTATGGTGCATTCGCAATGGCCTTTGTGCACCATCGACACCCTTCAACCGCAATCATCCGTTCTTCTAATGTCATAACCGGTGGTCCTTTATTGACCAAAATGTCTTCGTCATTATGTACTCCTACAAACAACTCATCTCCTTGTTGTCTGGCTTGCATCATTGCCCCGGCATGTCCATGATGTGCAAAATCAAAACATCCGTCAATCCAAATCTTCACCATTTCAATTTTTTCCTGTTCTACGTCCGTTTTGCCCAACGATATCTCTTGTACCACCTGTACCAATGTACCAACGATCCTCTTTTTGTCGACAACCTTTACATCCAAAAGAAGCCGTTGTGGTTTATCATGAAACCCACATTCGAGTGAAAAACTGAGCGGAATCAGGCGTTCCGCTCAGTTTTGACAAAGCCAGATTCTTTATCTATTATTTGTTTGGCAACATTTGCACACGTTTTATTTAACATTACTCTGATTTGATATACAAGAGAACCCGTTTCACGAGCCAATAATGCCAAATTCAAACAAAACAATCACCCTCCCAAAAACCAACCAACCATTTTCAATTGTTGGATTTGGATCAGGAACAAAATGGCAATGGAAAAAGAAAGCATCAGAACATGCAGCAGCAACCGATCCAGATTTGGTTCAATCTATCGTGGATGCATTAGAAACAGGCTTCACACATTTAGACACAGCTGAATTTTATACTACTCGTGCCGATGTCGGTGAAGGTGTCAACGAGTATTTGGCCAAGCATCCAGAAAAAAAGAGATCGGATATTTTTGTCACAGACAAATATCATTCTTCTCCAACAGGCGTCAGTAACGTTCTTGCAGATGGTACGATCCGTGGCCCATATGAATCAATGAAACAATGTTTATCATTGATGAAATTAGACTACATTGATCTGTTTCTGCTCCATACAGTGGATACACCAAAAGAGCTTACGTTAGCTCAAGTTTGGGACGAAATGATCAAACTGCAGAAAGACGGATTGGTTAAAAACATTGGAGTTTCGAATTTTGATATCCCACATTTAGAGATTCTCGAGAAATCAGGTGTACTTCCTCAAGTTTTGCAACTTGAATTCCATCCATATTTACAAGAACAAAGTCCAAATATCATAGAATATTGTAAATCCAATGGTATCGTCATCGAAGCTTATGGTCCTCTCGTTCCAATTACTAAGGCCAAAGGTAAAGGACCACTTGATGTCTTATTAGAAGAACTTGCGGAAAAATATCAAGTTTCAGAATCCAAGATCTTACTCAAGTGGGTTCATTCTCACGGCATTGTCACCGTCACAACAAGTTCTAAGATTGAACGTATGAAAGATGTATTATCCGTTTTTGACTTTGAATTAGAGGATAAAGACATTGAGAAAATTTCCAAAGTTGGTAACACCTTCTTCTGGAGAGCTTTCGAAATCCCTCCACTTCCTACATGGGATGAACAATTAAAAAAAGAGAGAAATATTTAGATTACTATATATACCTATAATGCATTTTTTCTTGTTAAATATTCAAATCTACTGAATGTGTAACCTATAAAAGGTAAATCTGCCTTTGTATCCAATCCTTTATTTTTCAAAATCTGTCTGTCCTTTTCAGCTTGTAACAATGCAGGGGAATCTGGAACATTTTCTAATTCATCTGTTGGGAAAAATCTTGTATCTGTAACTGATCTTAGTTTTGGAATAAATGGTGCTTCAACATGTCTAATTTCATCCCAATTAACACCCCGAAAAAATGGATGTCTTTTAATATCATCTGCACCATTATGTCTACCCAATCTATGTTCTGCACTAGTCAGAAGTCTTAATATTAGATCTTCTGCTTCAGGACTGAGATGGATATCTTCAGGGAAAACCAAAGTTTCTTGCCAATTGAGAATTTTTTTATAAGTTTCTGTTGGATTTTCAGAACAAAAAGGCGGCCAACCAACTAAACATTCGAACATAATAGCACCAAGAGACCACCAATCACATTCTTGTCCATAACCTTGATTAATAAAAATTTCAGGTGCAATATAATCTGGGGTACCAACAGTTGAATATGCCATCAACCTTCTCGATTTTCTCCATGTTTGCATTTGTTGTCTATTTGACATGGTCAAATTGATAGGATCCACCAAAACACTATTTCTGTTATTAGAACTTTTAATTTTATCTTCCTGCTGTAATAATTTTTTATAATAGTTTGAATCATGAGTTTTGTGGAACCCAGTAGATAAACCAAAATCACTTAATTTAATATGTCCTCTTATATCAATCAAAATATTGTCAGGTTTAATATCTCTATGAATAAAACCCAATTTATGAACTGCCTCAATAGCTAAAACACATTCAGCAATATAAAATCTTGTAACATCTTCGGTAAAAATTTGCCATTTAATTAACATGGTCATTAAATCACCACCTGGTAAAAATTCCATAATCAAATAGAGGTATAATTGATCTTGAAATGAATAATATAATGAGACAACCCAAGGAGAATTGGCATCAGCCAAAACATCTCTTTCTGCCTTAACATGAGCAAGTTGATCCTTATTATACATTTCTGATTTCAATAATGTTTTCATCGCATAAATCTTACCTGTATCTTTTTTTTGTACTAGTCTAACTTCACCGAATGCTCCCTTACCAATGACTTTAACTGTATTAAAATCATCCAATGACAATCTTGTACGACGTAATCTTAAATAATGAGACTCATTTTTACCAAATACTTGAGTTTCTCTGTTTTTACGTTCACTACTAACCTCATTATTTAATTGTTGTTCAAACATAATCCTTCTTTGATTTCTTTC
Organism: Pichia awuae; assembly: GCA_030563725.1. Taxonomy (NCBI): domain Eukaryota; kingdom Fungi; phylum Ascomycota; class Pichiomycetes; order Pichiales; family Pichiaceae; genus Pichia; species Pichia awuae. Next base: position 3,868 of record JAJMJV010000050.1, read on the forward strand.
AATTGCATGTTCAATTGCAGTCTTATAAAAATGTTCTAAAGTCAATTTAACTGCTGATGCTTTATCTTGTGATTGTTTTGAAAACCACTCTGGATGACGTTCAAAGTACACATATTCATTTTCGGATTTTGGTGATTGACGGATTGCATTACTTCCCATTCTATTCATACTCTTCTGTGGTGATTCAAAGGATGAATGAGTAGAAATAGATGCTAAATTATTGTTTGATCTAATACTTCTTGCAGGACTTGCAGGAGGTTGAGGTTGTGAAAATATTTCGCCATAATTAGTAGTTGGTGAAGAACTGTGAAAGAGATTGGAGTTACTGTTATTATGGCTTGGTGGTTGCATATAAACAGGTTGTTGTCTTAAATAGTTGATTTGTTGTTGTTGTTGTTGTTGTTGTTGTTGTTGTTGCTGTTGCTGTTGCTGTTGCTGCTGCTTTAATTGTTGCTGTAAATACTGTTGTTGTTGTTGTTGCAGTAAATATTGTTGTTGTTGTTGTTGTTGTTGAAATTGATGTTGATCAATGGTGGCATCATTCATCGTCTGATCCACAATGGACGTGTCCATTGTTTGGTCACTGGGATCGTACTCCATCTTAATTGTATGAGCTGCCGTTTAACCCCCTTGATGAAAAAGATACACACCACACTCAAACATCTGTGCCACCTGCACTCTCTGTATTTTCTTTTTACTTCATCTGATGAAATTATCAGTCGCACAGAAAATAATGATTTTTCACTTAAAGATTAAACATATAGTTATAAGAAGAGTATATATAAAAGATACAATACAAGCTTAGAATTGTAAAGCAGCACCCTTTTGTTTCTTATCACCACCTAATTCGAAATGCTTACATCTCTTTAAAGGTAATTGTAACTTGGTCTTACAAGTGACACATTCTAATCTTAAGACAACTTTCTTGGTAGTCTTAGCTTTCTTGTGGAAAACTGGCTTGGTTTGACCACCATAACCGGATTGCTTTCTGTCATATCTTCTCTTACCTTGAGTGTATAAGGAAGCCTTACCTGCCTTGTATTGGGTAACTCTGTGTTGAGTGTGCTTTCTACATTGCTTACCCTTACAGTAGGTCTTTCTGGTCTTTGGAACGTTAACTATCAAATAAAAGAAGAAGAAACATGTTAGTATTATGTAATGTAATGGTATTTTAAACTAGTCTAGTATTGTATATTTTGTATTTTCCATTTGACAATAATAAATTTCCACCCGATTGATGAAATCTGCAACGCCCACTCCATTCTATGCCTTGTATGATCAACTAATTAAAACATATAAAAACATAGAATAAAATAGTTTCACTTCATTCAATTTCATTAAACTCTTTTGAATTTGTCCTGTTTTTTGTACAATATTTTGTACAATATTCTGTACCATATTTTGTACCATATTTTGTACTATATTTTGTCCTGTAACAAATTGCACTTTCCAAGGTTTAACATTCCCTAATGTCTTTAACTTGCAAACCTTTTCATCCAATTTTTTCCATTTCTGTTTTTTCCACCTCAAGTGTGCTTCAGGTTGAAACTTATTCTTATATATCCACCTTCAAATCAATACATAATATATCTTTTAGACCACTTTCTATTCTTGCATTTAGCCTGTACATACCCATTGTTGATCAGTTGTAGTGTGGTACAATATCAACCTCCCTTTCTTTAATGTTGTAGGTCGATTATTTCATTTTTCACTAGTATGCGCCTGCGTGCTGTTGCGGATTCCACGCGAGGTGGGGCCGTCGTGGCCAAGCAAATTCCAGCGTGCGGTGCGCGGGGTGCAACAAAACGTGACTGCGATCTGCGCAGCCCGCCCTGGAGCATGGCACGTGACCGCAACCCTTTTTTGGGTTCTGCTATGTGAAGGCATTTCTGATATACGGTATAGGTATCTTCGGTATAAGAGATTCATAATTCATTTGCATATCATTAAATAAGGGTTATATAGTGGAATAAAGTTAAAATGTATAAATGTAGTTCATTAGAGGTATTTTCTAAGCATGTACTTGAACTGGTGTAGTTCTGTTGGTAAGTTGACATAGACATTGTCAACATCGTTAAATTCGTAATCTAATACTTTGGCATAGTATTTGAGTTTTAAGGTATCAGGGTTTGCAGTGGAATTGAAAACACGGATTATGCCGTAGATGTTATCAGAGAGCAATCTATATTCTTCAATAACACGCTTGAAAAACTTGCTGCTAAACATAGTTTGTATTTGAGATTGGGAGAGCAGATCAACAATAAGAGACAGATAATTGTTTAAAGATTGCTTATCCTGGATCTTCTTATATCCTTGGTTAAGTACAAGATTCAAAGTTAGATCTGTATCAAATTGTCTTAGATATTGGAGTAAGGAAACGAGAGTTTCATTGTTGATCTTTAAATTGTTGAAATTGAGAACTTCTCTGGTTATTTTGAATATCAAATTCTTGTTGCCAGTTAAGAGTATCGATTGGGTAAACATATTAATATAGTTGGAGATGAAAATAGTGTAGTCATCAATCATTGGATTTTGCGTGAAATCATTTCTGATAACAACCAAATCCCAAACCTTGATTGCATTATTCAAATTTCCGATTTTAAGGAATTCATTAGAAAGGACTAAAAGTGAATCAACAGTAAAATCAGGCAACCATTGTAGATTGTTAAATTTATATACCATTTGTAATGCAATATTTGGATTGACTAAGGCCAAAGATTTCAGATATATCGAAAGATATTGTCTGATAATATTTTGGGTATCTTTACTATTTTTATTTGGTTGATTATTGATTATTGTATCTAACATCAAAGAAGCCTTATCAACTTGATTGCATAAATTATATGATTCTATAATTGATTGATAAATATCATTATGATCCTTAATGTTTTTCAAATTTTTGATTCTTTCATTATAAACAAATTCAATGAATTCAATATCTTTTGATAGAGCACCAAATTTAATCATTTTTGTATAAAATGAAATTTTATCACTGACGTGTGATTCTATCAAATCAAATAGTTCTCTTGCGCCAATTAAATCATTAATTTTAAAATAGTTAAGACATGTAATAATATCCAAGTAGATATCATTTGTAAAAACTTTGTCTTTCTTTTGATTAATCAAAAATAATTCAAATGCAATTTTGAAAAAATCATTTCCATTTTTAAAATTATGAAGATTATAAGATTTTATCGAGCCCTTGAGAAGTTGATCAATAACCAATTCATATGTTTCCAGTGTTGGTTTGATATCATTTGATAACATATCGGAATAAATGTTTAATAAATGGGTCAGTTTTGTTTCTAAATTTTCATCAGTTTTTCTGAATTTAATGGATTTAAGAACTTTATTGTAAATCTCAATCGTTGGAATAATTTCGTTATTTCTCATTCTGTTAAAAAGTGGAAGAATTTCATTATATTTATTGTTTTTGATAAAGGTATCAAGTAGATGATTTTGATTGCCAACTAAATCTTCGATATTTTCAAAACTTTCAATATGGTCAATATTTTCATCTTGTTTAATTGTTTTAATCTCATCAATTTTCAAACTTTGTAAATGAGTCTCTAATTCTTCCACTGTATCTGCAGCTTTGGCAGGAGTTTTAGTGAAATATTGTCTATTACTAACAGCTACTTTTTTCACTATATTTGAGTTGGCTCTTCTGATATTCAGTACAGTGTAATTTGAGTTGACGGAATTGATGGAAATGTTGACATGACTATTCTTATTTTTGATACCACTTGATTTCTTAACCAAAATTTCGTCTTCCAAATGTAAAAGTTGGTAATTACCTTGACTATCAACATGATCTAAGTTGTAGTTTTTAGCAACACTTAACGCCGGAGCAACATATTTGAAAATCGATTTTCTGTTATTCTTATTGGACGAAGAACTGCTGTTTTTGAAACCTATTTCGTCCAATTTTATCAAATCTTTTGGAGACAAATAGCTGGGATTAAAAAACTGGGGTTGTGATGACACATTCCTTGAAAAGGAAAACGCCTGTTTGGCTTGTTTGGCCTGGATATTTCTCAACGGGTGCATAATATCTACAGCTTGCCTCAATAAACCTCACTATTTTTGTTTTGGCAAGGCTTTTGTTCCACACCTTCTAATAGAAACCTACTTGTAGCTAACAATCCAAGTTGATTTTACTGGTCTAAAATCTGAGAGATTGCCTGAGCGTAGCGCCAGAAAAGGGGGGGGTGTCGCTGGAAAAAGTTAAAAGTCAAAAAAACGTCAAATCAGATAATTCGAGAAAAATAAAAAACTCACAAAATCGACCAAAACAGAAACTCGGGAATAAAAACGGTGTTTGGGTCGGCCGTTGCGGCTTTCTTATTGGCCGGAAATACAATGCGTCTTTGTGGAGCACACAGTGTATGTGCCAGAGCAGGAATTTGGAGAGGGGGAGTGTAGCCAAAGCACCATTGCAAAAAGTAGACGAAAATCTAGGTAATGAAGCCATTAAGATTTGTTTTGGCTCCAGACAGGCTGCACAATCGGAACACCGGGTGAAGCCGAAAACATTATCTGATAAAAATTGCTGTGCATCAGCCGCTTCTGGACTTTGCCGCGCCACATGTGATTTTGCGGATCAGCCTCATTTCTTATCGGAGAAGCATTTCCAGCAGCTGCGGGCGATAAAGAGGAATAGAAAATGAGTATGATGAATGATTGGGAGAGAGGAAAGGAAGAACGAGTTTTATAGTGACGAATTTGGTTAGGTACGGGCAATAGTTCTAGCACATAGGCACATAGACACATACATATACATATAGAATGAGTTGGGACAATTCACTTCTTGTGCACACAGATATCATGTTGGATAAAGTTGATGTGAAAGGTACAGATGGTACCATGAATAGCAGAGATGGCATGAACAATATGAGCAGTTTGAGCACTCTGAACAGTCTGAACAGCATGGATAGTTTGTATAGCTCGCATAGTCTGAATAATTTGAATAGCTTGAATAGCTTGAATAGCTTGAATATCATGAATGGTGAAGACAATGTCGACTGTTTGAACATAGAATCAATTGATATCCCCAATTTCCCGCTTTTTCCTCTGACACAAAAAGAGTTGTCGTTGGATTTAGACCCTGTACAATCAGAACAACCGAGTTTCCAATTCATACCCCTACTAGAAATAGAATCACCGGACGTTGGACCGCTTGACGATATATTTAACCCGCCCAAGGTGTCGACGGCGGCATCTACATCATCAACATCAACGCTAAATTTGACTCCTATCACCACTTCTGCTAATAACACCGCCATCAACACTGCTACTACAACGCCGATGCACTACGATACAGAAACGATTCAGCCGAACGTGCTTTACATTTCTGATTATGATTACAATTACAAAAACCCTCCCGACTCCAATTCAGATCCTAAGTTTAATCTCTCTTTCAATCAGAATATTTTGACCATGGACGACATATCGAATTCGCCGGTTTTAAAGTCACAGAGAAAACCCGTTTCATGTTCCGAAGACTCTGAAGACTCTGACTTGGACGACGATTGTGTGCGTATCAACAACAAAAAGATCAGCGACTCCAGACTGTCTCTTTCCCAGTTATCAATCGTTCTCAACCTGCAGGGAAACGACGTGGAAACCGCTACGAGAGAGAAGAACATTCTACAGATACTGAAAAACGACATCAACTTCCCTATTGGAGAAAAAACCTGGATAAGAGACACTCCTCCTGTCGAGCGGGAACGCATTTTGAACGAGTTGACCACTGTTGTAGAGCAAAAACACCACTATGGTTATACCAAAAAAACCCTGGCCATTATTGTCCGCAGAGCCAGTTATTACATGATGCAGGGGAGATTGCGCAGACAACGCCGATTACAGCGCAAAAAGATATCGGCTCTCGATGCAGGTCCGGCCGAAAAGACAAGTTTATGATTTTTTATTTATTACTATTTATTATCATTTATATAATATACTGTTTCATCATTATGTTATATTGGTGCTGTAGTGCGTTTTATTATTTTAATATTACGTAGTATCACCATACTACGTTATAGTATTGTTATACTATAACGTAATCCCGTAGTAAAAGACCGCCGGGTGTTGCATCTCAGCCTTCGCTCTTCTCCGAAACGTTCGAGTTGAGATTCTCAATTGTTTGTTTTTGATGTGTTGAATAAAAACAGTGGATAGAAATTTAAATAGATAAAAATTAAATAGATAAAAATTAAATAGATAAAATACCCATAAAACATCCATACACCTCATAATGGATAGTGATCCTTTGGATATCAACAGATTGGCAAAATCATACGACGAACTGCTCCATACGATAAATGACCAGACACACACATTGGCAGACCAACTTCTACAATACGTGGAAGAACGCAAAGGTATTTCCGACGATAAACTCCGGCACATCGACTTGAAATTGGAGAACGTGCGAGCAACCATGGCCAACGTGCAAGGATTGGATTTGGAAATCGACAAGTTATGGGAATTGCTGGTGCTGACCCGGGATTTTAACACTCGTATAGAAAATATAGAATCTCAACTTAAATAGGTTTTTTACATTTAATTTCAGTTTTTAATAGAGTCAGCTTTGTCTGTCGTTCCTTGATGTCGTGGATCCTGTTCTTGAATCTAATACATGCCATTACTGTCACAATGCCAACCCGGAGTCTTGCGAGCGGGTCTTTCGCCTTGTTATTTATGGGAATACCGGCGGTTTTCAGCACCTGTTTGTTTCTTTCGATCATGTCATTTTTGTTCTCCATTTCCAACCTGTAATATTTCAACATGAACTTTAGATCGGCAATCTTCTCTGTCTTTTCTTGTAGTTTGATCATCATCAACTCTTTTTGGCACTTGACGATTTGTAACCTATCATTCTTGTCAGGAGACTCGGGTGTTGCAGGAAACCAAACAGGCTGTTGGATATCATTTTTAAATTGCTCGATATACTTTTCACTAGATCTTAATTTGGACAAACATTTTTCGTATTTGTTCTTCCATTCATTCACTTCATTCTCTTTCACCCGACCTTGTAATTTTATATCCTTTTTCATCTCCTTCAACCTCTCAATCAAATCCTCTTTCATGTAGTTATATTCTTTCACAACATTATTATATTCTTTATCCTTCGCCTCAAGTTTCAAATCATATTCTTTGATCAAACTCTGTTTATTCAATTCAAATAATTTCACCTTATTTTTGACTTCACCACTTTTAACCAAAACTTCCACTTCACCATCCTTCAGGTCCTTGACAGTCTTCTGTAATTTATCTTTTTCTATCTCTAACTCTTCAACTTTTTTACCCAATTCTTCACATCTTAAAACATATTTCCCTAACTTTTCATTCTCAGCACCCATTTTGATATTTTTATCACCTAAAACCACCTTCTCTCTTTCTAATTCCTCCTTTTGATTTTTCAATTCCTTTACAGTAGATTGAAGAATATCCAGTTTATTGTATAAGCCATCAACATCAACATTAACCATATCAATGTTTTTCACTTTGGAGTTCAAGATCGCAAGTTTATTTTCATACATTTCAACAATTTTTTCATTTTCATCCAATGCATTCTTATATTCAATGGAAATTTTTGCTAAATCATTACTCAAATCATCAATTTGTGAATCATTAATCCTCCCGTACAACAAATTATATTCATACTGCAAATCTTCATACTCGCTAATTAATTTACTCTTTGAATCTTCTAAATCATCAATTTGTTGAAGTAGTTTATCATTCAATATTTTCGAATCTGAAATCAATTTCTTTATTTCTTCTTCATGCTCAACTCTTTCATGTTTGAATTTTTCTTCGAGTTTAATTAAATCATCAATATAATCATCCTTGCTAGCTGATCTTTCCAACAATTCATCTTTTTCACTAATCGCATTTTGAAGATGTTCTAAACTATCAATCAATTTTTGTTTATCATCTTCCAAATCTTGAATATATTCTTCATTTTCTTGTAAACTCTTTTCATGCTCTGTTTTCAACTTACTTGTTTCACCCTCATACTCTTCTATCTGAGTGTAAAGCTTATTTAATTCAGCAGTCAACAATTCGGTTGCACTATCTTCGTCCTTTCCTTTATTTATTTGTTTTTCAAGTAAATCATTCTTCCTTTGCATAGATTCAATTTTTAAGTTCAATTGTTTAATATTATTTTCATCACTACGCCTCTGTGCCTCTTTCTGTTCTATATCTTTATCTAATAAATCAATAGTCCTGTTTGCTTCTTCGAGCCTTCTAGTCATTTCTTCAATTTTATCCCTTGAAGTGTGATAATTTAATCGTATATCACTTTCATGTTTTTTACCCATTGATTCTTTCTCCTTTTCTAATTTCTGAATCGTTTTCTCTAATTGTTCAATCAATTCATCACCTTCGTCGTGGTGTCTTAATTTTACTAATTGGTTTTCCAATTCTTGATTTTTAATCTCCAAATCATCATATTCCTTACTTATCTGATCCAATTCATTTTGTAATCGTAACTTATCATCCTCTAATATTTCAACACGCCTCGTATCATCTCTTTTTTCGTCTAAATTCATTTTAAGTTCGAAAACTTCACTTTCATATTTGGAACATTCATCACTCAATTTTTTCAAATCAGCATCTTTTTCAGAACTTTCTTGCAATAGTATTTCCTTTTCCCGTAGTAAATTCTGGTAACTATTATTGAGTTTTGAAAGCTCCACATCTTTATCAGTAGTGATTCCTCTCTGCTCCTTATTGATCATGTCTTTAAATTTTATAATTTGTTGATTCAACAGCACATTTTGTTCAATTAATTCAATTGTATCCATAGGCATTCCACTCAAATTTCTCCTTAAAGTCAACACTTCAATCCTCAAATTTGTATTTTCACTTTGAAGTTTTTGTACAAGCTCACTTTGCACTTTAATCATGTTAGAATCCAAGTTAATATCTTCATTAACTATTGGATATCCAATATCCACATCTACATCTGCATCGCCTCCAACTCTGGCTGCCGTTTCACCTTTCTTTCCAAATATTGTAGAAAACTTTCCTGCATTATCTTCCACATTATATTCCCCATTATCTTCCTCCCATATCGACGATGCTACAGAAGACGATTGCAAAACGTCAAAGTCTTCTCGTTCCCTCGTTCGATGCAACGGTAAATGTCCTCCAAATCTGAATCCTCGTTGATTTTGATTGAACTTCAACGGGCTCAATTTCGTCAGTGACTGACTGCTTGTTTCAACATTACCTAAATTCGACCCAATAGGAGTGAACTCAGGCGCCGTAGTATGTCTGATTGGTGTGTCTGACATTATCTCTAAAAGAACTTACATGAAACTTAATGTAAACAAGTCAAGAAACGCGTTTCCATTTTTCATGTTGTGTAATACTGATATTATGTCAGCATCTTAGATTATGTGGCTGTCGGAAGGATGCTGATTCTTGCTATCATCATTGGTGCTGAATCATAATTTATGCCACTACGAGAACATCCAGCATCCATTACGGTTGGAAGTTTTGTTATTTTGTTATGTTGTTATTTTGGTATATGGAATATGGAGTATCATTATATACCATTTCTGAATACCATTTCGTAAAGTTTTTCTTGCTTGCACAATGTGAGGAATGTGCACTATTATAGTTGACCATCCATGCACATTTTATAAATATATTACTAATTATATACAGTAGACAAATGTCCAGCTGAAATATTAATGTTTGCTGATTTCGTTGATGAAAGTAGAGAGTGATTGCTTTGCTGCACCAGAATAAATACTTTCTCTGGCCATTTCAACACCGATTTTCCAATCGTCAGTAAGACCCGCCACAACAGCTAGTGCACCCGTGTTCATAAGAATATAATCAACAAGAGGATCCATTCCGGCTTGGAGTTCCTGTTCGGATTTTGAAAGAATAGATTGAAGCACGTGTGCGTTTTGCTCTGGGGTACCTGATCTGACCAAGTCTAGGGAATGTTCAGGAAGACCGAAATTTGCTGGAGAAAGTTCGAATTCCGTGATGTCGTCATCGTCTTTCTTATAATACCAGACCTTGGTCTTGCCAATAGGCGATATTTCGTCCAACCCAACTTCCCCACACACAACCATGGTGTTTGCAACTTTACCCTTGGCCTTGTCGATCTTAACCGCAGCTTCACAATAAACCCGACCTAATTCTTCACTATAAACACCGAGTATACGTGCTTTGATATTGATTGGGTTGAGTAGAGGCCCTAAAATGTTGAAAATAGTAGGTATACCCAATTGCTTACGAACGTTGACTACGTTGGCCATACCATGGTGGAATGCAGGCGCAAAAAGAAAACATAATTTGGAATTCTTGATAATTTTAGGTGCAGTAACAGCATTAATTTTCATCAACTCAACTCCCAACTTATTCATCAAATCTCCAGATCCCGAAGCCGATGTGGACGCCTTACCGCCATGTTTGCAAATGTTCAGATTCATACCTGATGCGATGATTGCAGCAGATGTAGACACGTTGAATGTATTTTGAGAATCTCCACCTGTACCAACAATATCTATATATCCAACACTATCATCTTCCACGGTTTCTGAATATTGCAGTATAGTTTTCACTGCTATTGCGATGAAATCAGAGTTGAAGTCCAGTTTATGGATCCTAATACCAGTTAAGAATGACGAAATCTCGATATCATTGGCATCTCCTTTAAAAATGATATCTAATGCCTCGGAAAATTCCTCCAAGGTGAGTTTTGGAGGTGTATATAATAGTTGTTTGATATACGGTGTTAGCGGCTTACTCATGATCTTCTTGATGCTGCTATTTCCCTTTAATTCCTTCCCTTTAATGTCCACCTTTCATCTTGGAAAACGCAGTAGCCGATCGTCTTTTCTTTTTTATGGTTTCAGAATCCAACGCGAACATTGAGGAAGCCAAAATTAATTGTTGATGTTTTTATCCAATGTAGAAATATACATCAAGGATTGAACCTTTCACAGCTAGCCAAACAATGTCCGATATACCTGCACAAGAACCTATTGGTATTTCCAATCTTCCTAATCAAAAATACAAGCTTGTTTTTTCCGAAGGAACCACTTTCACAATTCTATTGGCGGGTGAATCAGGTTTAGGAAAAACCACGTTTATAAACACATTATTCCAAACCAAATTAAAACAGAATATCGCCAAGCGGTTCAACAAACCAATCAAGAAAACTGTTGAAATCGATATAATCAAGGCAGAGCTTGAAGAAAAAAACTTTAAATTGAAGTTGAATATCATTGATACGCCAGGTTTTGGTGATAATATCGATAATAAGAACTCATCAGTTCCAATTATTGAATTTATTGATGATCAACACCATTCTTTTATGAAACAAGAAACACAACCTGAAAGAACTCAAATTAATGATTTAAGAGTTCATGCTTGTCTTTATTTTATTAGACCAACAGGTCATACATTAAAACCATTGGATATTTTAACTATGAAAAAATTAAGTTCAAGAGTTAATCTGATCCCTGTCATCGCAAAAGCAGATACTTTAACACCAAATGAAATGTTAGAATTTAAGAAAAGAATTAGAGAAATCATTGAAGTACAAGAGATTAAGATTTATTCTCCACCAATGGAAATTGATGATCAAGCAGCAAGTGAACATGCTAAGCAATTGATTGAATCAATGCCATTTTCTATTATTGGCTCGGAAGAAGAGGTAGAAGTTAATGGAACTAAAGTTTTAGGTAGAAAATATCCTTGGGGTAGTGTTGAAGTTGAAAATGATCAACATTGTGATTTTAGAAAATTGAGAAGTTTACTTTTAAGAACAAATATGCTGGATTTAATTTTATCAACTAATGAAACTCATTATGAAACTTTTAGAAGTAAGATGATGAATTCGAATGAACGTGAAACAGTTGAATCATCAACTAAATTAAGTGATAAGATTTCAAACAACCCTAAATTTATTGAAGAAGAAAAGAAATTGAAACGTTATTACGCTGAACAATTAAGGAATGAAGACCAAAGATTCAAGCAATGGAAACAAAATATTTATACTGAGAAGAATAGATTAAATCACGATTTAGCCCAATTACAATCTCAAATGAAAAAGCTGGAAGAAGAAGTTAGAAATTTACAGGACAGAAAAATAAAGCCTATGGTTTAACTTTATTCTTTTCACTAAATAGTTGTGTATGTATGTGTATACTACTTTATTAAATGGATCCCCCTTTTTTTATATGCAGATAACTTTGATTGTAATTAATTTGTTAAAAATATAAAGGAAAGAAATAAACTATATATAACATTAATAAATTGTTTAATCTTGAGCTCTCTTTGCAGCCTTCTTTGCAGCCTTCTTGTCGGTACCAAAGATCTTCTTACCTCTGTTCTTCTTTTGCTTTCTTTGTTGTCTTGCAGCCTTTTCAACCTTAGTTGCTAAACCGTATCTAACTAATCTGTAAGTTGGTTCGAATTTCTTTGCATCTGCAACAGAGTTGTAGACTAAACCGAAACCGGTAGATTTACCACCACCGTATTGAGTTCTGAAACCGAAAACTGAGACTTGATCTTTTTCAACCTTGTATAATGAGGATAATTGTTCTCTTAATTCATCCTTGGAGACGTTAGCTCTGTTTGGGTGAATAACATCAATGACGAATTGTCTTCTGTTCAATAATGCGTTAGATATAACCTTTCTGGTTCTAATAGTGATAGCGTCAGACTGTAATTAAAATAATTAATTTTATGTTAGTATTTGGCCCATAATAAACATTAACTTTAAAACCTTTTTTATCAAGGTTGTAATAAAATCATTCAATTCTCATAATCTCTATTAAAATATGCATGTCACTATATCAAAACATTTCGCAACGTTTTAGGAAAATTCATTGAAAAACTCTTTAATAACAAGTTCAACTTGATTTCTGACTTGAAATAATAAATACGACGCAACATATGTTTTTTCTCCAAGTGGTTATTATTGTTTCTATACTGTATCACTTTTTACAAAACTCAAATCATTTCATTTAATAATCCAGCCTTTCAGACTTTTAACGTTTCATGGATTTATCACATTCAAATAAATAACGAACCTCTGATCAACAAAATATCTAGAAACATATTGACAATATAGCGGTATGAGAACAGTTGATTAAGTGCAGTTGTTGAATATATTTACATACCATCTTGTACTATTCGGTTTGATAAATTAAACTAAGGTATATTCTCTATGAAAAATATGTAAAACAGGCCAAAAATTGAATATACCACTGTTGCGAAACGCAGGAAAATGCGCGTCTGTATTTTTTTTTGGTGATAACTGCTTTTGTGTGCGGTGCGAGGGTCCGTTGTGACTGCGTTTTGTCCAAAAAAAGAACGCGCAAAAAGGCGCCCTTTTGCCCAGTTTCTCTCGGCGTTAGACGGCGTTAGCGCGTGGCCGTTTGGCGGACTTATACGGCGATAGTGTGCTCTTAATGCCGAGTATGTCCGGGTAGAGATTAATTCATTAGAATGAAAAAGGTATAATAAGTAGGTTTGGTTATGATTTTCGAAAACTTAGTACTATAATAAATAGATTTTTGAATATGAAAAAAAGTCATACAAAGAGAAAAGTAAAATATAGATGGAGAAGATTGCCAGTATCATAAGAAATTGCTTTCAAGCCCTGATTCTCAAGATAAAGTTAACAATGACGGCAACCAACAAAAAGAAGCAAAGCATTGTTGGACCAAATCTATCATCGTATGGACCTGAACCTCTTCTTCTGATTGCATTGGCTCTCCAATGGTAGGTCACAAGGGCATAGACCATTGTGCCCATTGCCAAAATTGTAAAAAGTGATGCAGAAATTCTACCAACTCTATCACCAAAATTGAGTAGCCCTATAGCTAATGACCCGAGAATAACGGTAAAATTCAACCATGATAAAAATGTTCTTTCATTTGCAAAAAACACTTTTGGTTCAACTCTGGTAGGTAATGCGATTCTTTTCCCTGGTGCTGTATTAAAATATATATACATGTAGTATAATATATACATACACGCAATGTGTATGAATTTAAGGGTGCGTTAGTATCAATTTTATCTTTGACATTGCGTTTGCCTTTTTCTGTACTTACTGGTTTGTAATAGTGGTTGAGATGACATGGTGTGGGGTATAAATTATATGTATGTCTATGAGAAATGATGAAAAGAAGGTTTATAAGGCATCAAAAAAAATCTACTCCGATTAAAACTGATTGATATTCATTTCAAATTTACATCGGAGCACGTGGTGAAACTCGCACAACCTCATCAATAGCGTTTATCTTTTATGCAACCAACATACTCTTGTGCCAATGAAAGTAGATATCAAAACGACGGCAATTAATGAGAAGAATCTTCCAATTGCGGAGAGTGAATTGTCTGAATATCTCAGACAAACTTATAAGGAAGTAGGTGATATAAATGAAACAATTACTGCGATTCTCAAACACCTGTCATTGAAATCTTCTAAATTTAAATACATAATTAACACAACGCAACTAGATTCAACAAATTGTTCAGACACAAATGTTAGCTCTTCATTTGGTTCATTATGGGATGAAAAAAGTGATGGTTTGATTAATGTAAAATTCGAAACTGCTTGCGGTATTACTATTTTTAATATAATTTTTATAAATATATAATAGATTTACTTTTTATGTGGTGAGTAATGGAACTTGCGGAAAATACTAGTAGGTTTATCGATATTTTCATTGATGGACTGTTTGCATAATTCTTCACATTCACCTAAAATAAATGAAATTCTTGACTTATCGAGTTTCTTACAATCTAAAATAATGTGTAGTAAATCAATTGGTAAATCAAAAATTTCAAGTAAAGACGTATTCCATTTATCAATTATTTCTTCTTCAGTCTCCGCTATTATTATTTCAATTATAATGTCAAAAATGATCATTTTATTTTCTAAAATTCCATCATCATCATGTTTACCCAAAACTTCCATAATTTTATGACCATCTCTTTCCAAACTTTCAACAATCTTCTTTTCAAATTTTCTGCGATAATTTAAAATATCTAAATAACCCAATAAAAAATCATCCGTTAAAAAATCAAATAATGAAAGAAGCAATTCTGGATAGGAAAAGTCAATAAAAGGCATTAGATATTCATCATCAATTATCGCTAATATGTTGTCAATTATAGTGGATGATTTATACCAATTATGTGTGAAAACATCTCTAATAATTGGAGAATAGTCTTCTAATGATAAAATAGATATTTTTTGTAAACAATAAGTACCTAATTCAATTGAATGATTGGTTGCAATTTGTTTTAAATCTAATAATTTATGTGTATGAACATCATTCAAACCTTGAGTAATTGAATCGAAATCTCTTTCTAATGCGTCTGTTAAAATTAAGCAATCATTTGATAAATTTGTAATATATCTTGGCAAATATCCAATATTTGCACTATCAAGACCTTCTCTTCGTGAATTAATCCAAAGTTCACACATTTTGTCTAAACTTCTAACCCAAGATTCTTGAAATGTTTTCATTATATCATTTGCAAAAAAACTAAAATATTGAACTAAAACTGATGCATCCATCAAAAGTCTAATATTTTTAGTATTTGATGATAAAATAAGCATAATATCTTGGGCGACTTGAAATGACAGTCTATCATCTCTAGTGTCTGATGGTTCTTCATTAAGAGATTCAAATTTAGTAATTGCTTTAGTAAGAGCGGTTTCGATCCATTTAGATGTTGAATTGATATTTTCTTGTAATGAGTTATTTAATAATTGTTTACGTTTATCATCAGGTATTAAACGAATATTTTTAATATCTGCTGGACTTAATTTGAACAATTGCTTTAGCTTTTTTTTGTTGTCGTAATCAACTTCTAAAATATCACCCATGTCTTTAGTGCTAAAATTGTTAGTTTCTAAAATATTATCAACTATATCTCTAATTGAATCTTGATGCCACCTTAAAATTTTAGGGAAGAAATCCCATTCTTTGGGGAAACATTTATCTATTGCCATTTTATAACCTGCTAAACTAGTATAATAAAATTCACCATCTTCACCAATAAACATATTGATATTATTAGTTTGTTTGACATCATGAAATCTATCTTCTATTGATCTTTTGATCATCAATTCAAAACTATTTTTATATTCTCTTTCTTTATATCTATTCACTTTAAGTAATCGATTATCAGGTTTGTCATCGTCATTCTGGTTTTGTGATTCTAAAAGATTTTGCCATAATCTAACTTTCAAATCCTCTCTTTCTTCGTATTGAATAATTTTAACAACTTTAATTAAAAATCCAAAATTTCCAACTCCAATAAAATCTAAAATTGAATCCACAACGATACTTAATAAATGGTCAAATTTGTTAATACACATATTTAATTTATTGCCAAAATTTTCAACAATCTGTTTCGTTTCTCTTAATTGTGAACCTTCACTCATCTTAGACATTCTGTCTTGAGTATCTCTTAAATTAGTCAATTCAAAATGTGCAATCAACAAATTATCTCCGGTTGAGTAATTCAAATCGTCTTTTTCATCTTTCAATAATTCACTGTCTAGTAATTTCATAATTTGGGCACATTTTTCATCAAATGTTGACATGTTGTTATAGATATTTTCAACTGAATTGATATTTTTCAAAACCAATGCAGCTCTGTCGAAAACTTGGAATTCCACCCTATTATTTTCCTGATTATCCTTACGTAAATCTTCGATTTTTCCAACACTATATTTCAAATCCTGTAGATTTTTACTTGCATTTTGCATTTGCGAAATCATTATATGTATCTGTTTCAAATGTCGATCTTGTTCCAGTGTTAATTGTGAATCAATTGTATTTTTTTCTTTGTTTATATCGGCAATTAACTTGTCAATGTTTAACAAATCTTCCTCGTTTTGAATCAACGCACTCACTTTATCCAAAACATTGGGCATAATACTACTACTCATTATTACCTATTAGAATGCAATCACAATAGAACTATAAAAATATACAACTATTCAACTATTCAACTAAATGTAGATGCTTTACTATTATATATGTATATATAGCTTCAACTTTCATGTTATGATCTTAACTTGTTGATCTCTCGCGAGAAATATCTTTCTGTGCCTATAAAATCTTATTGCTAAGATTGTTGATGGCCAAAATGGACAAATTACAGTTATAATTGCCAAAGAAACAGCACAACACTTTCGTTTTCTAATTCCATTGGTCGATAATGATGATCCAATGTTTACTGGTGTTTCTATACAGCCCATAACCACCTACATGAGCGCCACATACCCAGAATCCGGAAAGAAATGCTGTTTCCATAAACCTCAGACTGCTAGGCGCCTAAACGGGACAATGCGTGGTGTAAAAATATTACTAATGCTATTGACAGCTTATAAATTGGTTATGTAAGATTGAAAAGCAAAAATTAATACGTTTATAAAAACAGCTGGAGTTCCTCTGTTTGCAATGCTCTGGGGGTTGTAGAGTTCTCGGAATTTCTCCATGAGTTTCAGTCTTTGGTAGGATTGTTTTTCGTGTAAGTTTCATCATTGCAGAAGTAGAAACAGTTATATAAAATGGTTAATATTGGTATCTTTTTAGCATCCACACGTGCAAGCAGTGTAGGTAAATCTATAGCTGCAGTAGTCGAAGCACAACTGAAGAAATCGGGTGTTGAGTCTACAGTTATTACAGCAGTCAGTCCTATCAACGTTTTAGTCGAACCTATAAACAGTGTCCCTCCTATGGTTGTCAAAAAGTCTAGCGATTATGAGTCTCCTATCATTACAGAATTCAGTAAATTGATTGCAGCTCAAGATGCATTTGTTGTTGTGGTTCCTTCTTACAATAACTCATATCCGGGCACGTTCAAGATTGCAATCGACCATATTTTCCATGAGTTTGCAGGTAAAAAAGCACTTGTCATTGCATACGCAATGACAAATGCTGTTCATGTTGCAGATGATACAACTAAACTTTTGAACAAAGTAGGTATGACAGTTGGTGAAGCATGTATTTTAAGTGCAAGAGAATGGAATAATGAAGTTGAAAATCCAGCACTAACTAAAGCGGTTGAAGATTTTACCAAAACCATTAACTAATAGAATGTTTAATTGATATGTAATTAATAATTTGAAAAAAAATTCGTTAATTAATTAGATTTTATAAAGATGGTATTTACATAAAAGAGGAGTTTAAGACAAGAAAAAAAGTGCATTACAAAAATTTACCCTTGTTAATGACAAATGCTTCGATTGTTGCAATAGCAGCATATAGTCTATTTTCAGCTTCAGGGAAAACAACGGAATTTTCTGAGTAGAAAACATCATCAGAAACTTCTTCCTTGTGTCTTGGTAAACAATGCATAAATTTATAATCTTTTGCAGCTAAGGTAGCGAGGTCGGAGTTGATTTGGAAACCTTCAAATTGTTTTAATTTAGCTTGAGTTTGGGCTTCTTCACCCATTGATACAAAAGTGTCGGTGACCAAAATATTCGCATCTTTTGCAGATGCCTTTGGATCGTGTGTTAATTCTAATTGTGCACCTGTTTCTGCTGTAACTTTAGAAGCAGCATCTATCACGTGTTGTTCGATTTCAATTCCGTTTGGTGTTGCAATTGAAACATTGATACCAAATTTCATTGCAGCAATAGCTAAATCATTAATGACATTATTTGAATCTCCAATCCATGCTAATTTAAGACCTTTTAATTCAGAAAAATTTTCTTTGATGGTTAAAAGATCACATATTGCTTGTAATGGATGGTAGGTGTCACATAATGAATTAATAATTGGAACAGATGAATGTTCACATAATTGTTGAATATCTGAATGTGCATTAACTCTTGCAAAAATACATGATGTCATAGAAGAAATGACCTTGGTAGTATCATAAAATGATTCGTTGATACCTAATTGGATATCATCTTTACCTAAAAACATTGGTTGACCACCAAAATATGCAGCTGCACCTTCGGTAGAAATTCTGGTTCTGGTGGATCTCTTAGTGAAAAGCATAGCAACTAATTCACCTTGCAATGGCCAGGTTTCAGGTTTCTTGCCTGATTTAATGAGTTGCTTATGGTGTGCAGCTCTTTCGACGAGAGACTTGAATTCTGGAGTTGTAAGATCGGAAATTGAAATTAAATGTCTAATATTGGTTGCTGCTGTCATACTGCTAGTTGAAAAAAATCTCTGAGAAATCTTGGATGGAAACATTAGTTAAAGGAGATAGGGGTAAGAGAGAGAGTGTTGGTGCCAAAAAAAGAGAAGAAGAAATAAACAGAAATGAGTTAATTTATACCATGTCCTTAGTATGAAAGATTTTCCACCAACGTTGCCAATTCCAAAAAAACACAACTAATCAGCGCGCTCCCCAATTCAAATTACCGCATTAGGCAATTTTAACAATAGCGCGCTTAACATGACGCAACGGCTATGCTCCTGACTCATATTTCAATTACAAGGGGCATTATTGAAAGCCTTTGACACAAGATTGTGCTGCTCCGAAATCAGTTTCGTATGTTCCATTTGTAGTCTGTTTAATTCAACGTTGTTTTTGGTGAGAACTTGCGTCAAAGGTCCTATTTTCTGCGTCAACATATCCAGTTGTTTTGTAAATGAAGAAACTGGTTGAAAAACTAATTTTGTTCTTGTGTTCAACCCTGCGATTTCAACTGTATCATCTCCAATTATAAATTGATCAACCTTGTCATCTTCAGATTCAACTTCAACCTCTGTACTTTTGATTGCTTCAAAAATTTCTTTTCGACGTTGTTCTTGTTCTAGAGCCGTAAATGGATCGGTAGGTTTTATTGTACATGGTTCTATACTTTCTAAGTCGCTGTCTTGTAAATCGGAGCCTTCAACGACTAATCCCTCAACAGAGTGTGAATGAATGTCTACTGGTTCATTATTTGCTGAATTTGATACTATAGATGATTCCTGAGCAGAGTCTCCATATATTTTTAAATAATCTTTAATGTCTGTTTTACTGTTTGGACTTTCCTCGTCAGTAGAGACGACTGAATTTGAGGACTTCGTTGCAAATTTCTTTCTCTTCAATATGGATCTATTTTTAAGCATTAGTGTCTCTATCATATCTACATCATCGTTGTCGTCTTCATGGGCTTTAAAAGACAAATTAACATTTGTTGATGTTGTTTCTCGTTTATGCGTTAATACGTTATGTTTCAACTTCCTAGGTTTGAATTTACTCGTTTTAACATTTTTTTGCGGCAGATCCATATATTCCACATCCTCTAAGTCGTTACTTTCATCCAAAAACAGTTTCGCCATTGATTTTTACACTTACTCTGCCTCAAATTACACTAAAAAAAGTTGGTACATATGCTGACGTAGAATCAGTGCTGAGTCTTAAAAAAAATCTCACAAAATATTTTTTTTCATGTTTTTGTTCAACACTTTTTTTTCTGTTTCTGGGTTCATATTGAACAACAAGGCATCACAAGGAACGCAAAACAGACATAACTATGAGTGATCCATTTACTGATGATATTTCTGCTGAAGCTAAGAAACTGCATCATACGATGGTTTCTACTGGAAAGTCTTCTTACACACAAAATGAGCTTGTTGATCTACTCAAATTTCAAAATGTTAATGAGTTAATGGAAAATGCACAAATTTTACTTAATAAGGGTTTATTGAAGATTTTAGAGTCAGAAGTAGAAGGTGATACGAATGAAAAGCAAATTTTATTTGCTGCCATTACGGAAAAAGAAGCTAAAAAAGTTAGTAATATGACAGCTGATGAAGCGATCGTGTATTCACATGTTGAAGCTGCTGGTAGAGAAGGTATATGGACGAAAACAATTAAGGCAAAAAGTAACTTACATCAGCATATTGTTTTAAGATGTCTTAAATCTTTAGAATCACAATCATATATTAAATCTGTCAAATCTGTTAAACATCCAACGAGGAAAATTTATATGTTATATCACTTGACACCTTCTATTGATGTTACAGGCGGTCCTTGGTTTACAGATTCTGAGTTAGACACTGATTTTATTGACTCTTTATTAATTGTTATTTGGAAATTTATTGCACAAAAGACATACCCTAAATGTTTCAAAAAAAAAGGTTTAATTCCAAATGGTTTAAAACAATACAGTTACCCAGCTAATATTCTAACAGGTATGGGTTCACTTTTACCCACACTTAATGATGTCAATGAATTTATTATTGCATCGGGTATTACTACAATAGAGTTAACAACTTCAGATGTTAAATCATTATGTGATGTTTTAGAATTTGATGAAAAAATTGAAAATATTAGTGGCTCTTATAAAGCAACATGGCAAAGTGTACTTGAAGCTGGTGGTGGTAAAGTTGAAGGTGAAGATATTTATGGACCAATGGATAATCAAATATTTAATATTAACGATAATTACAGAGTTTTAGATACACAGGTTAACGATTCAGATAAAGATGAAAGTAAATTCAACTCTTGTATATACTTAGATTCATGGATTAGTCTATAAAATTTGAT
Source organism: Pichia awuae (assembly GCA_030563725.1). Classification (NCBI taxonomy): domain Eukaryota; kingdom Fungi; phylum Ascomycota; class Pichiomycetes; order Pichiales; family Pichiaceae; genus Pichia; species Pichia awuae. The sequence continues at coordinate 25,375 of JAJMJV010000050.1, forward strand.
ATATAAATAAATTACTGTATAATATTAATAATATTTTTTTTAGGTATATGGAGGTGGATCAAAGAGTTCTTCGATTTCTTCATACGCAGGTGGAACAATAAAAGTCAATTGTGACTTTTGTTTTTGTTTTTGCTTGATCGAATCAAGAATTGAATAGGTTTTACTACTGACTTCTTCAAATTTTGAGTCTGTACGTTTTTCAAGTTGTGCATCATAATAAGTAGGTGGTGGCATTTTACCATCAGCACTTTCACCCTTTAAAATTTCAACTGCTGCATCAAGTAATAGATCCACTTTCTTTTTTCTATTTTCTGATTCTGGGATTAATTTAGCAAGTTGTCTAATAAGCTTATTATCCGCCTTTTCTGCTCTTGTATTTGATAAAGTTTTGTCAATACTTTGAGATCTTGTTCTCATACTAAAAGAGCTAACAATATCTGAATTATCAAAACTTATTGCATCATCCTCGCATTCAATTTCTTCGACAGTAATTGAAACTTTAACTTTATGATTGACTTTAAAATGGCAAATTTTATTCTCAATTGCATTTGTTGTAGGCACCAATGAAATCTTTTGTCTGTTCTTTTTATTTTTCTTTAAAACTTTTTCATGGTCTTTTTTAATTTGTGAATCAAATTCCCAACATTGTGTTGTGTTATCCAAAAATTCAAGGTCAATCTCTTCTAATAAAATACTTTCAGTATGAGAAAGAAATTTATGATATTGATTTTTTTCGGATTCATCCAATCTATCATCTACATTATATTGAGTTATTTGGTCAAGAAAAACTTTGATGGATTTTAATTTGTATCTATGTGGTTCTATTGGTAATATTTTAACATAAAATTTTAAACTATCCCCAATGGCAACCTGTCTATTTGAAATTGATATCTTATAATATAACAAATTTCTCCAATTCCCTATAGATAGTGCATCAGATGATGTACTTGATTCACCTTCAAGTTCGATATCACATTGGACAATCTGAAGAGGTAGATTGGCATTATATTGAGGTTGTGGAAGTAAAGATTTGGCAAAAGAGTTTACGATTGGACTAACACTCACTGAGATTGAATAATTTGTTGATCCGAAAATATTGGTCATAGTTTCAGGTATGCCATTGGGGATCAAAAATTGAAATGGATAAGTGAAGGAGCCTTTAGTAAAGTAGTCATGATCAAAAACTTGATCGTTATGTTTATAACGCCAGGTTCTCGATTGTGTGAAAATTGGATAAGATTTATCTTTCACTGAGAATGATTCGGGGTTGGGAACAGAGTTGTTGGGGAAATATTTGATATTCAATGAACCGTTGAACTGAAGTTGTATCGTTGGGATTCTAATGGGTTTTTTCACATAGATACAGAGATAACCTCTAACTGGCGTGAATTTGGAATGTGAATCATTAGCTCTGAGGTATAAAATTTTATCTAGCATTTTTAAAGATAAGTCGAAACGACTGGTGTTTAAAATAAAAAATTCACTTTCATTTGGTATATGTTGCAGCTCAAATGGAGATGTCACCGTATGAAGAGAAGAGCTTGTGGATTGGAGGGAAATGTTCGAATTTGTCGTTGTTAATCTGGTGGACATATTGTTGGCTGTAGAAAAGGATTCCTGAGACAGGTCTCCAAATAATGCTTTATGTATATTAAAAGACATGGCACCGGTGTTTTTAATCTTTTACAGCAAAATCTGACAGCTCAAAAAGAAACGTAAATCACAATACCCTCTATGTATATTGTCGAAATCAAAGAAGGAACCTTCACCCGGAGTGGATCAGGCTGCCTAATTGGGAAGGCTGTGCCCAATGCGGAAACTGGGCTTTGGGTTATCTTGTAGAGAGCTTGTGAGCTTTGAGAGTAGCTTGTGAACTTAAAGCTCAATATGTTTTGTCTTAAACAAGCTCTTGAACCCCACCTCACTGCTTCTACTTTTGTTTGCTTGATTTTAATTTTAAATTGAAATTTGTGTGTGTATCATTTTTTGAGTTTGTGAACTTTTATCTTTAGCTTTATTTTATAATAGCACCACCGTGATTCAAATACAGAGTTCAGTTGAGTTTGTGGATTGCTTCAAGAATTATTCACTTGAGAGTAGTTGTTTAATTTTTTCAGTCTTTTTTTAGTCTCTTTTTAGTCTTTTTATCTTTTTATCTTTTTTAGTCTTTCTATTTATTTGTGCTCTGCAGTCTTGTCGATAACAAGACAAGTTTTTCACTATCTTTGCTGAAGTTTCCTTGTTACCCTTATTTCACAAAAAACAAAAAATATAAGCACATTCAAAATTGGAAAAAACTTCCATATATTTTGTTCCTTGAAATAAAAATTTGGTTGTTTCAGTGGTTACTTAGTGGAAAAGCTGGCATTTTCGGATATATATGATTTATTTATTATTATATTTTTTTTACTCAATATTTAATCCCGTCCTTGGCTTTTTTGGTTTTTTTGGCTTTTTTAAAATGTTTATATTGAACAGTCTCCGAAATAGCAATAAAATATAAAATACAAAATACAAAAAGTACGCTGTGTGTTATACAATCTTTATTTTGGATTTCCAGACAATCGTTGGTTTACGTGGTTGCTTTTATAATAAATTCTTTAATACAATTACAAGCCCATAAGTATGGATAGTTGGTTGAATCCGTGTATAGCTGTGCTGGCTTTTGCAAATTTGAATATTGTAATAGTTTGCGTTTGCCTCAATCGCCCCCGCGGCGGCTCAGCGGCTGAGCCGCCGCAAAGTTATTGACACGGGTTTTCAAATTGACAGAGATACGCAACTTTTTTGTCTTAAACTGAACTCACAGATAGTTTATCTGGTGGCAATGAGATTGACTGTTTATCAGCATCTTATCCTTTCTATAAGGACAATTAAACGGGATTTTAGCCACGTTGTGAACAGAACTCGCTGTATAGTAACCATGTCATCTCTTTCGTCGTTACAAGGCTCCAGCGGCAAACTGTTGAGAAGAATTCATCGTGCATGTCGTCCAACTCTAGATGAACCAAATATTGCTTTGAATTTAGAAATTTGTGATTTGGTTAATTCAAAACCAACGTTGCCTCGTGAAGCATGTATTGCTCTGGTCAAATTAATTAACTCTAGAGATCCGCAAGTTTCAGAATTGGCATTGACTTTGTTGGATTACTTGGTCAAAAATTGTGGATATCCTGTACATTTACAAATTTCAAGAAAGGAGTTTCTTAACGAATTGGTTAAAAGGTTCCCTGAAAGATCTCCCCCAGCTTATTCAAGAACTCAAAGATTGATTTTAGGTACTATCTCAGAATGGGTTCATACAATTTGCAAAACATCGAGATATAAAGATGATTTAACGTATATCAAAGATATGCATCGTCTTTTAAGAAGTAAGGGTTACGATTTCCCTTCTGTTAAAAAGGATGATGCTGCAGTTCTTAATCCAAGTGATGCCCTCAAATCAATTGAAGAACTTCAAAAAGAAGAAAGATTAATTCAATCTGCTAAATTACAAGAATTGATCAGAAGAGGAAGACCTCAAGATTTGAAAGAAGCAAATGATTTGATGAAAATTATGTCTGGCTTTAAAGAAGATGAAGCTTTAGAAGAAACTAAACAAAAAGTTTATGATGATTTAGAAAAGTTGAATAGAAAAATTGATTTATTAAATGAAATGCTGAATAATGCTACTAATACTGGTGTGTTAAATAAAAACGACGACACTTTACAAGATTTGATATCTACCGTTAAAGTTTCACAGCCAAGAGTTCAAAAAATTATTGAGGAGGAGGAAGGCTCAAACGAAATCAGTAAATTATTGGCATTAAATGATAAAATTAACTCAGCCTTGCTGAGGATTGGACAATTAAGAGGTGAAGATGTGAGTAATATTCCAAGCTCTTCTGGTAAAGTTTCACAAACAGCGATTAATCTTATTGATTTTGATGATGATGATGGTCCAGTGGTACAATCTAGTGCACCTTCAGCTGCAGTTAATGCAAATGATGCAATTAATGATTTATTGGGTGATTTGGGTGGATTATCATTTGATAATACAAGTAGTAATAATTCTAACTCTCAATTTGGCGTTGGTGCAATTAACCTATTGGGATCCCCAGAACCACAACATGCTTCAAAACCACTTTCAAATTTTGATATTCTATCTAGTTTTAACAATCCACCAGCTACAAACCAACCACAAACTATCACCACCAACACAACTGTTTCAAAGACTTCATCTCAACTTGATCCCTTTGGATTTGACTTTGGCTCTATATCAAACACACCGTCAAATATTCCAACTCCTTCCATCATGCCCTTATTTATGGATGATAACGTTTCTGTTGACTACAGTGTTAGTCAAAAGCAGCCAATTCTTGATGCAACTTTTTATATTTCCAACAAATCGTTTAACCAATTGTCCAACGTTCAACTTTCATTAGCTGTCACTAAGAGTTTTGAACTTTTATTACAACCACCTTCTGCAAGTACCTTGAGCTCGGGTGTTAAACATGGTATTAAACAAAAAGGAAATATTAAGTGCAAAACTGGAGAAACTTTTAATACACTCAAACTTAAATATAAAATTTCTTACATTTCTGGTGGCTCCCCACTTGAAAGTACTGGTGTTGCAACTATAACTTTATAAAGCAATAAAAGGTGTTGTTATTGCTTTTTATTTCCAGCTGCCTTCGTGTAATTTACCACTACTTAATATATATAATTTATGTAATAAATATGTTTTATAAAAAAAATAAAAAGAAAATAATTTACAAAATAAAGCAACCCTACTAATACACTAGCATAGCTATAAAATATTAAGTATCCTTGTTGGAATTATTTAATCCGAACAATTCATCAATCTTTCCCATATCGGAAAAGTCGTCAACATTTCTATCTTCTTGAACATATGCTGTCTCTAAGTTCGGTGTTGTCGCTGAATTGCCAGCAACATTTTTCGGATAAAAAGTATTTAAATTAGCAGTCGTAGAAGAAGAGCCAGGCTGAGGAGAAAATCGTGTAGTTAGTGAAGAAGTACTAACTCTATTTGAATCAGATCTAGTTTGTGTTTGTGATTGTGATGGAGATTGTAACTGTAATTGTTCTTGTGCTTGCTCTTGTGCTTGCTCTTGCTCTTGCTCTTGCTCTTGCTCTTGCTCTTGCTCTTGCTCTTGCTCTTGCTCTTGCTCTTGCTCTTGCTCTTGCTCTTGCTCTTGTGCTTGCTCTTGCTCTTGTGCTTGCGCTTGTGCTTGCGCTTGTGCTTGCGCTTGTGCTTGTGCTTGTGCTCTTGCTTGTGCTTGTGCTTGTGCTTGTGCTTGTAATTGTGCTTGTGCTTGTGCTTGTGCTTGTGCTTGCGCTTGTGCTTGTGCTTGTGCTTGTGCTTGTGCTTGTGCTTGTGCTTGTGCTTGTGCTTGTGCTTGTGCTTGTGCTTGTGCTTGTGCTTGTGCTTGTGCTTGTGCTTGTGCTTGTGCTTGTGCTTGTGCTTGTGCTTGTGCTTG
>JAJMJV010000051.1:0-25038 GCA_030563725.1 Pichia awuae
AGTACCACTCTGTTTCTGTTGCATCACAACTGGATGTTGCTGCAAGCGACGGAATGATCAATAAAATGAACGTAAGTAAAACCGAAATGATTTTCATTTTGTTTGACGAATAAAAAGTACTTGGTTGCTTTTCAAGCAGCTTTTAGAAAATCCACAAAATAAAGGCCGAACAGATGGCTATTTATATATTCAAACTGCACATATCCCCGTAATCTGGTCGGTGCTGGGTTTGTGTATCAAGAGCCTCTCGTTTATCTGCGTGTTTCTCAGATGAACAACCAGAACCAAAAAAGGCTAAACACCCAACTATTTCAGACTAACATCACAACTATGCTGGTTTGCAAAACCTTAAAGCATCTCTATAAAATACCTGCAAACATATTCAAGAACCTAAAAAAATAGGCATCTCAATAGCCGAAATACAACTCCGATGCTTTCGCTCCGAACTTTACTCCGTTTTTGGCAAAAAAGAAAAACAGCCTCACGATTTGGCTTTTTGCTTTCTCGTTTGGTGGCGCTCAAGTCCCCGCACCTTCCATTGCAAAAGCTTAAACTACCCCGAAAACCAGCATTGGCGAGCTGTTCTGCAGGATGGTGGTTTCGTAAGCAGGGTTATGTGACAAGGTTGGCGATAATTGTTTCTTGGTAAAGTCCAGTTTGTAAAATAAAGGTTAATTTGTTTGCAAGAAATAAAAGCCTAAATTCACGTAAAGAGCCTTCAAGTTCTGTTTATGAATAGACGAGAACCAGCATTGTGCTGGCAATTAAAGTCACGTGCTGCTTCCTTAGAAATTATCAAACTTACACTTTGTTCCTCCTTGAAAAAAGTACTGAGATGTACGTGATTATCGGTGTGAGTAGTCCACTATTTTAATGAGCTACAAAGTACTCATTGATTCCGTTGTTTCCATTTTGAATCTGAATGCGATCATTAAATAATTTTGTTATCAACTGGAAACAATATTTGCTAGCTTTCCATCATGACAAAATGTTTTGATTTTATTATCCCTATGTTATATCTAATGTTTACCCAAGTTGAACCTAATCAAGTTTGAATATAATTTAGACAATATATGTATACTTCCTTTTTTTAGATCTTCATAAATAACCCCTAACGAAATTTATGTGTTTTGTGACTAGCCAAGTTTTTAAAAGGAAAGCAGGCTTGTACATTTCAGCTTTGGATTTTAAATGCAAAATACACTTTTTTCCTTTAATTTTATTGAGAAAACACAATTTTATTTCACCTGCTGTGCGATTTCTAGTGTCTCACAATTCTTATACTCTGTCTTTTGCGATTAAAGAAATCATAGTATCTTAATTGACTGTTTTATTTAGCGGCTCTTTTTAGCAGGAGGCTCGGTAATAATTTGAGTTATTGCTTAAATTTTAATTAGATTAGCTCTAAGTAATATATATACGCATATATACACAGAAGTTGTTCAGAATAAAAGCCTAGGTAGTAGAATTCTGATTCTGTAATACAAAAGCATAAAAATATTATATCCTTTTTTAATCGGAAGATACATCAAAAATGCAAACAGAATAGATAACCCCGTCACTTTGATCACTTGAGCAGCCAATCCGATTATAAATATCATTCACCGGTAAATCAGTGTTACCAGACATGTTATCATACATGAGATCGGCATTTTCTAGGCTAATATCTCCCGTGACTTGACTCCACATAGCATTGCCTGTAGGTGTAGTTGATGATTCCATGTAGTTTTGAACAGCAGTGGCAGCCGCTTCAGTCAAAGAGCTATCCACTTCAACTTCTTGTACGTTGTCACCGGATCTTGCTAATCCAATATCATAAATTATTCTACTGGAAAATCCCTCTAATGTGTCCGTTCGCAGTTCGCAAATGGCGTAAATAGTAACATTGTCAACCGTGCTTGCACAACCAACCGTTGTATAATAATCACTCATAAGAAGATCATAAAGATGTTGGCTCCAATTATCAGTCATCAAACTACCCGCGTTGTTACTTGTAACAGCACCGATATAGCTTCCATATATAATATTACTACCCGTGGGAGTTTCGCCATTAACATAATCTTCAAGTTCACTACTAGCTAATGCAGTGAGATTTGAGTTTATTGTAAGGTCTTTATTGCTTGGTATGCCACTTCGTTGACCATTGAAAACTTCAATCAAATCTTGGTCAAATTCTTCTATAGTAATGGTTTGAGCAAATGTACATACCGTAAATATCATTGTTTCGTTTGAAAGTACTGTGCAACCTACAGCATTATACTCATCTGTAAATACTGTTGAGCCAGATGCATACCACTTATCAACCAGAGTATCTGCGGCAGCACTATCAGTGGTGTCTGTTGAAAGTATTCCAGAAACATTTGATCCTCCTATTCCTATTGGAACACCTGCTGTTACATATGTATAATAAATTGAAGCAAGATGTGTAGCAGTTGAAAGCAAAGCATCATTCCAAGTGACAGGACTTTCTGATGCTCTGAATTCATTAATTTTAATGACTAATTCGGACATAAAAGGAATTACAGCAGTCATGGAACTACTGGTAGAACTGCTTTCTGAAGTGGAACTGCTTTCTGAAGTGGAACTGCTTTCTGAAGTGGAACTGCTTTCTGAAGTGGAACTGCTTTCTGAAGTGGAGCTAATTTCTGAAGTGGAGCTAATTTCTGAAGTGGAGCTAATTTCTGAAGTGGAGCTAATTTCTGCAGTTGAGCTTGTAATGACACTAGTTTGCAAAGTAGATACGGACTCTGAAGTAATGCGGTATTTATAAGAATTATAGGAATTGCTACTGCCACTGCCGGTGCTGGCGCTAAATGTGAACGACGAGTTTGCATTATCTGGGATGGACGACGATCCGATGGTGTGGCTTGAACTGGTCGATGAAACGTTTGGTGGCAAACTTGTGCTACTTGGATTGAGCATAGATCCACCATCACCCGAAGCAGATGTGGACGTGTCGGTAGATGCCCCTGATCGGATTGCCGTGAAAGATGGTTTCAAACTAGACGCACTCGAGCTACTAGGGTAGTCAAGATATGTCTCGGTGTAGTACCACTCTGTTTCTGTTGCATCACAACTGGATGTTGCTGCAAGCGACGGAATGATCAATAAAATGAACGTAAGTAAAACCGAAATGATTTTCATTTTGTTTGACGAATGAAAAATACTTGGTTGCCTTTCAAGCAGCTTTTAGAAAATCCACAAAATGAAGGCGGAACAGATGGCTATTTATAAGCTCAAACTGCACAAATTCCAGTAACCTTTACGATGCTGGGTTTACGGAGCAAAAGCCTCTTGTTCATCTGCATGTTTCTCAGATGAGCAGACCCGAACCAAAAACTCCTAAAAACCAGAAACCAGTACTAGTGGTATTACCCAAAGTATAAAAGCACAATGCCAATTTACTACTCACATATTTAAAGCTACTTTTCAATTAATGCTGGTTTGCAAAAATTTCTAGGAGAATCCAGAGAATATCAGCAAAAGCATGCAAAAGCATGCAAAAACCTTCAAAGAATTCACAAAAACAACTCAATACTTGCTATGCAAAAAATGACATCATAGACGCAAAACCCCGCTTCTTTCTCCGACGCAGTACCCCGTATTAGGAAAAAATCCAACCCCCAAAAGTTTGCGGGCTTTTTATGTTGTTTTTGCTACGCAGTGTTTTCCTTTTAAAGAATAAAGTTCTTCAAAAACCAGAATGGTTTAAATTGATACTGTACTTCGATACGCAGTGTGTAATGTGTTTATAATTTGGAAACCTGGTTGCTGGTCACGCTTTCAGGCTAGAAGTGATGTTAAGTGCTGTTGAGTGTAGGAAAATAAAAGTCACCTCTGAAAACTAGGAGTGTGGTTGTTCAAAATATTAAACCCAGCATTCTGCTGGGAATATAATGTATACCTTGGTACTTTAGTGGGTACTGAGCTGTACACGTTATCAAAATCATCTTTTTTGCATTTATTAGAAATGGTATAAATACGTGTGTGTTTGTTCATCTGGGTACTTCTGCTTTTTGGCGGCTTGGTAATATTTAAAACACAAGAGATGTCTAATTCATTCAAAATTGAAGGTTTTTTATTTGCATGTTGTTATTTTTATTGTTTAAAAATAAATAAATAATAAATACATCGTGCTGAATTTTATTACAGTTGGAAACAGCATCTTCTTCCTTTCTTCATCAACAAATTGATTTTATTTTGTTGTGTCTATGTCCCCTGTTGTTTACCCAAATTGAATGTTTTGATTTGGGTGAGCATCTACAGATTTATTATGTTTTTGAAATTTTGATTTTGTTCAATTTTATTAATAAAATTTATGATTGCTTGGAACCAGTTATATTTTTCTGAAAAAAATTGATTCATAAATCTTAACTTTAGATTTCTAAAGTGATAAGGCGCCTTTCCTTTGATTTTAATAGGAAAACACCCTTTATTTTTTTACTCTCCGGCTTCTTTTTTTTCTCTTTTGTTTTATCTTTCCCTCTTCCCTATCTTTACTACTTTTTTTCTATGAGTTTGAAAATGTTTTATAATACTTTATATTAACAAAATTAAAATAACTATAACACTTTTTTTTTAAATGTGAACGAATTTTGGCAGTACAGCAAGCTTTATATTAATTTGCATTTTGCATTTGGCCCGAGTTCTAACTATATTTCTTTTGTGTGGCAAACGTAAATATATCTGTATGTATTTATGTATGTATACGTCGATATAATTTTAATAAAAACTCAAGTTTTTATTAAAATTAAAGTATAATCCTAATTAAGCTAGTATTGGCACATCTTCAACTTTTATAAACATTTTTAGCAAAAGGGTGCACTAAATATAAATATGTATAATATATGCCTATAAAAACTTCGGTATTGCTGAAATTTTCTCTTTAATATTACCAACGTGATAACAAAGTTGATTCTTTGAATCAACTAGCACCACATCTTGTACAAAGTCTGATGATCCACCACGGGTAATTTCAAACTTAACTTTACCAATCTTCATTGTCATTTTACCAGATTTATGAATTCTAATTTTACCCACTGTACCATTAAATCCACCTTCGAGAATAGGTAATGAACAGGGTAATTGTAAAAAGAACAAATTACCTAATTGATTACTATTTTGAACATTTAAACTTTTTAAACTTTTAGATAAAGCATTATAATCTTGCTGAAATTGTTTGGTTTCTTGATGTTCTTGATAATCATTTATTTGTAACGCATCTTCGTCATTATCTAAACTCGTTCCATTGGGTGTTACGGATCTGAGTTTAGTTTCACTTTTTTTATCTTCAGGTGCTGATGTGTTATCCCTGGTTGCTGGTTCTGATGTTACTACTGAAGCTGCGTTATGGAATTCTGTTTTAATTGTAGTATCTGTTTTAGCTTCTTCACCATATTCTCTATGTTCATTTCTTTCTGCTCTAATAGGGAAAAGATCAGTGTCTAATTGATCAATATCCATTTCATCTTCTTCTCTGCCCATAAAAGATTTTTTTCCCATATCTATAGCATTGTCGTCGAGATCAGAATCGGATTCTTCTCCATCATAAAATAGTTCACCTCCTTCCTCTTTTTTGAAATTAGATTTCTTTTGATTTTTAGCCTTCAATTTCTCTAGCAATGGATTTGTGGCACCTCTACCACTGGCTTGTGATGATGATCCTTTTGATCCACCTAAAGAAATCGTTCCTTCACTCAAAGGACCTGAAATAACTAATTGCGTACCTGATAATTTCTTATTATTTTTTCCTGCAACTAAAGGTTTTTTTGCCAGTTTTTGTTTATTCTTTTCTGCAAGTTTATTAATACCAGGAGTATTTATACTACCAGCATTTTCTCTTTCTTCTTTAGTTTTTCTAGAAACAACCTTAGGTTTAAATTTAAGTGCCGGTTTTGCACCTGTAATTCCACTTGTTGGTGTAGATACACGTGTTATGCTGTCTAACCTTTTGGACATACTCTTGTCGTATATATGTAGATTTGAACTATACCCTAAACAACAAAAAAAACAAAAAAAATTGTTTTGTTGTTGATTTCAAGAATATGAAAATGAATTTTTCATTTCATGAGAAAAAAAAATTTTCAGTTTTTGAAGCTTTTAAAACATTAAAATTATTTTTTTCCGAATAATCTTTCAATTATAAGAACTAACTGTGGTGAAATAAAGATGGCTAAAAAGAGCAAAAATCAACGTAAGAATGAATCTACAGGTATTGAAGATTTTGGAATGGATGAAGTTGATGCATTTGCTGATGCAAGAGATCAAGTTTTGTTAGAAAAGGCAGGTCTTAACAAAGAAATCGAAACATTTTCAGACTCTGATGATGAAAGTGCAGTAGAAGGGGTTATGGATGTTGATTCTGATGCAGAAATTGAAAAGTATAAGAAGAAATTTCAAGGTCCAATTGATGATTCGGATGAAGAATATTTTAGGGAAGAAGGAGATGATGATGATGATGATGAAAACGAAGAAAAATGGGGCGGTGAATATTATGGGGCTGACGAAGCTGAAGATGATGATGACGAAAAATTATTGGAAGAAGAAGCATTACGATTACAAAAGAAACATATGGAAGATTTGAACATGGAAGATTTCATGCTTGATGAAGTTGCGGATTGGAAAACTGAAAAGAAAGAAGTTGCCGAAGATAAAAAGGAAGATAAATTTGAGGATATGATTAAGAATGGATCAAAACAAGATATAATGAACATGATTAGTAAAAAATATCCAGAATATTTGCCGTTAGTTTCAGAATTACAAAAATATCAACCGATTTATGAAGATCTAAAGAATAATTATAAAGAAAGCTCAGTGCTGACAGTACAATTCAAGGCTTTGAGTTTATATATTGGTTCGATCATTTCCTATTTCAGCATTTTCATGGGCAAATTAGAAAAGAATGAACCGTTTGATATGAAAGACGAAGATGTTATGGTTTCTATTTTAAGTACAAGAGAGTTATGCAGACAGGCACGTGCATTGAAGGAAGATAATGAAGAAGAAAGCGAGCAAGAAAGCGAGCAAGACAGTGAACAACAAAGCGAACATATAGTTGAAGATGAAGATACAGAGCATGAGCATGAACTTGTATCCGAATCCGATGAAGATCAACAGGAAGAACAAAGAGAGGCAATACAATCCGAATCTGAGGATGAAGATTCCATACCTGATTTCGGAACCCTACGTAATATCAAGAAAGTTTCCGACAAGAAACTCGAAGATATGGATGACATCGATGCCGAAGACAAACAAGGACGTCGTAAAACTTTACGTTTCTATACTTCTAAGCTTGATAAGCGTGATCTTGCAAAGATCACCGTTGATGGAGATATGGACGCTGCGTATCTTGAAGAAACCCAGAAGCAGAAAGACAAGCGTTTTGTGCAAGATAGGCGGGATCAACGTAACAACAAGAGCAAAACCAAAACCAGGGGAAGAGCAAGAAGAAGCTAATTATCACATTCCGAAATAGGAAACCGCGATTTTTCATTTCTCATGAAAAAATAAATAATCTTTTTATGTAAAAAAATTATAGAAAAAAGCGTTTGCAATAAAATTTTTCATTTATAACTGAATAGTCAAACTAATTGTGTTACACATCGACACGAGAACCATGTCTGAATCTGCTGAAATCGAAAGAAAGCCTGTCACGGTCAACAAAAATGTGCCACTGAACTATGATTTGGGACTTCTTGCAGCTTATGATGCACAACCTTTAGATCACTTGAAACTTTCTGATGTCAATAAGAGGGAAGAATATTTAAGAGAAACTACAAGAGACAATGTGCAATTATTAGTGAACCAGATTTTGTCTCTTCCATTACAAAAGAAGGACAATCTTACTCTTGTAACACTTCCAGAACCGATTTTCAAATTACCAAGAGAAAAATCCATTCCAAAACCTAAGGAACCTACCAGATGGGAGAAATTTGCTGCTAAGAAGGGTATTCAAAAGAAAGGTAAAGAAGGAAAACTCATGTTTGATGAAGAAACACAACAGTGGGTCAATAAATGGGGTTATAAAGGTGCAAACAAAAAAATCGATGACCAGTGGGCAGTGGAAGTTCCTGGTTCAAGTGCAACCGACGCAAACACCGATCCAGATCTTCTTGATCCAAGAAAACTACACAGAGATGAAAGAAAGAAACTCATCAAGAGAAATATGGCCCAACAAAAAAGAAACCGAGAATCCAAGTAAGTTTCTTGTGCAAAGCTTTAAATCTTTTCTATTATTTCTGTAGTATACTTTAGGAGAAAATATATATTCCTTTCTTTATAAAACGTCATATAAACTTAAAAAATTATAATACGCAATCCATCACCGCTGTCTGTTTCTCTCTTTGAATTACAGTCAAAATAATAGATATCTTGCTTGTCTCAGAAAGCTTTGATGTTTCTCTTTCAGATTCGTAGGAAATAAATTATTTTCCCTGTTGTTTTCATGGGAAGCAATTTGGGATTTTCCCTGCAAATTCTGCAAAGCGACCTGCTTTTGGTGGGAATCCAATTGCGGACCGTGCCCATGAAATTTCATGTGTTTTCTAAGCCTTCAAGAAACATGACTGTTCCTTTTTCACACAAACAACATCAAGTAAACACAATAAACATCCATTAACATACTATAGATGCAATTTATAGGCACTTCATTTCAATCTTATGTACTTGATGAATTCATAAAAGTACAGTTGCTGTTTGATGAATCATTTCAATATGCACCGGTATCCACAATACGAGAAATTTCACAACCTCCAAAAAAACAAGGAAACACAAGTAGAACACTGTTCCACAAGGGCAGTATATTACTTAAATCATTGGCTGAATATTTAAATGAGCTGTCTAAATTTCAGGATTTTCCATTAGATCCGGAGTTCAAAAAAAATGTTTACAAATTTTACACATTGAATAAAACCAATTTCAAAGAATTTAATATTGTTTCACTGATTTCAAGCTTTCAACAATATTTAAAAACTCAGAAGAACCTAACTACGATAGATGAATCTTATTATATACAGTCGGTCCAACTGGTTTATATGATGATAGTGTGCAAATCTACAAATAATGATAAGACTCAACTTCTTAGCGTTTGTGATGATTTATTGAAATGCTCGTATTTGCGCTTACCTACAATATCTGATGCTAAACTTAGAGGGGCCATATCTAAGACATTTGGTATAACGGATTCTGAATTACAGAGTAGAATTGAACGTTTAAAGTATGTGGTATCGAAAAAAAATGTTATTAATTTTTTCAATTCAAATTATGTTTTATCAAAATCATACCCTGAGTCAGCTTTTGAAAAGCCGGAATATTATACAAACTGGATGATTAAATCTAAAGATTTAGAATTTGACATCATTTCATTTTTTACCGAAGACTTATCAAATTCTTCATCTATTGTTCTTTCTTCGATCTTACCTAATCAGGTAGATGACACAGTTTCATTGTTGATTGCATTATCTTTAAATTCCACATCAGCTTTTTTTCAAGGTATAATTAAATGTATGCAAGTTTGGCAAATAAATCCATTCAAAATTCAGTTTCAGTTTATTGAAGTTTCAACAAATGGTGAAATAAATCCAGAGTTAATTGAAAAAGCATTTAATCTTTCATATTTAGCTATGCCATTTCAAGTTCAATTTTTAGAATGGCCATTGGATGAAAAGAGAAAGTTTTTAAATCTGAGTATGAATATATATAATAAATCTGTTGATTCAATCAGGCCATTATTTAAAGTGTTTTTTCAAGATCAAAATAGTTTTACCGTTGTATTGAACTTTCTAATATTACTAAAACTAAATTTGAAAAATATTAAATTGGAAATAAAGAATAGTTTAATTAATTCAATAAATCAAAGAGTTGAGACTTATACTTCGAAATCCGGTATTAATTCGAAATCACTTTTAAAATTAGAAGATGTTGTCAAATATTTGTCTTATATTTCAAAAGATATTAATTTATTATATAATTGGAAGAACAATAATAAAGATTTGAATATTTCATATGGTATTTTTGAAGTTGGTTCTAAAATTTTAATGACACCGGCATTGGATATAATTAAAACATATGTTGCAGAAATTAAATGTAATAATTTTAATATAATTTCAGATAAAGATAATAGAGTTAATTTTGGTGCTTTTATTGATTTAGTTAACAATTTAAAAAGTAGGACTAATTTTAAATATGATTTCCAAAAAGAAATTTTTGATGATTTTTATAAAATCGTTCATTCTTGGAGTAACGAAATGTTAGAAAAAACGAAAATTATTATTCAAAATGATGATTTAATTCCACTTGATGGATGTTCTTATTCTTCAAGTATACAAAATTTAATACTATTGTTTGAAGGTTATATCAAGTTACTTGAAAGTTTTAAATGGCAAGATCAATATCAATCTTCTGAACTGAGTAAATTGTTATACAAAAATATGATTTATTCAATTAGGTTTTATCATAATAAAATGATTCAAAAGGTAATTGTTTCAGATAAGTTTGAGTACACAACTAATAGTAAATACACCGCTTCATTTGTTTGTTTAAATAACATTTATCAATTATCTGAATTTTTAGAAAAACTTAAAAATAACGAACATGTATTAAATGTTTCCAAATATTTGATTGCAAATGGTAAGAACAAAACAGGTAAAGACTCAAAAATATATGTTACGATTTGTATTAAAAATGCAGAAAATATTGAAGATGGTAAAGGTCAACCATTAAGTTCAAAAGTCCGACTTTCAGGTTTGGTCAATAATGAAACAAGGGTAATCATAAAAGATTATAATCCTGACTGGTTGGAAGAATTTGATATGGTTATACCATCCAATTCTGTGAATAATAATATTTTAAAAATTGAAGTTTATGATGTAAACTCGAAAAGTGTGTACAAGTCAATAAATTATAAAATTGATTTAGGTTCAGAAAGTATATTTAAAAATCAAGTGGAGACAATTAAATTATCGCCTAAAAGTGGAACTTTAAATATTAGTGTTAATGTTGAATTTGAAAAAAATGATCCATTATTTTATATTATTAATTGCAAAGAAATTGTTGAAAGTTC
The DNA here is from genome assembly GCA_030563725.1 of Pichia awuae. Taxonomy (NCBI): domain Eukaryota; kingdom Fungi; phylum Ascomycota; class Pichiomycetes; order Pichiales; family Pichiaceae; genus Pichia; species Pichia awuae. The sequence goes on from JAJMJV010000051.1 coordinate 11,060, forward strand.
ATTGAGTAGATCTATTAATTCTATTCTTGAAAACTATTTGCTTGGTTTCAAAACTATTTTTACATACTCGTATCTTCAACAAAGTATTATCAACAATCCAATCAAATCTGAAAATGATTACAAACGTTTGCAGGATCCAGTGCTTGACACATTAGCAGGCGATTTCAAGGTAAAAATAATTCCTCAAATGTACAATAGTTTAGAGACAAAGTTGTTTGATCGTTTAATTGTTGAATTTTGGAAAAAGATTTTAAGCATTGCAGAAAACCTGTTGTTACCCCGAATTTCAATTATTAACTCTTCAATCAGCACAAAACTCAATAAAAAGTCGATATCGCCGCCATCTTCTGCTGGATCTTCATTACCATCAGCAGATAGACTTTCTGTGGATTATAGTCGGCTTTCAATAGGTACGAACTCACATGTTACACATAAAACTACTAGAGAAGAGCTGATTAGAGTGGTTGAATGGTGTTACAAAATTCGTGCTATTCTTGATTTACCTGATATGATTTTACAAGATGATTCATTAAACAAACCATTCCATGACTTCAATGAAATAAAAAAATTATTTCATTTACCAATCAAAGAATTGAAACAAAATTACTATAAAAATTGGAATTATTTAAACAAAAATATGCTTCGTCGGTATAGTAAAGGTGTAAAGTATGAGAGAGAGAAGTGGATAGACGTAAATATGAATAAGGAACTATTGTTAAGAATTTTGCTTGCACATGACGAAATTAAATTTGTTAAAAATGTTCTTGAGTTGGAACAACGATTCGAAAAAATCATCAAGACAGAAATCCAGGTTTCTCATTTACAAAGGAGTATTTGATGCTTCAACTATTTGTACTACTAGCATACGGGTTTTTTCTCCAAACCAATTTTGTATGTAAGTTGAATATTTTATGTAATTATTTAAAATACTCGGATTTCTCAAATTTTATGCAGATGTTGTTATAATGTGATGGATTTATCTCTTTTATTTCTATGTTCTTTGCTTGGTTTTTGTAGTAGTTTCTAGCCAATTTATACTTACACGAAAACAATGGATTCAAAAACTATAAGGATAAGAGCTTCTTCAATTCCTAAGCTTCCTGATGATGATTCTCAAGAAATTATCACTAAAATTCCTGCCTCTATCGCCGAACATGATAAATCATTACCACCCCTACCTGTTCCAGTCGTTCCTTTTAACTATAAAAATGATGATTTACAAAGTATAGCGTCATCTATAGGAACAAGTCACTCATCTATTGGTCTGGGCACCCCAATGAAGTCTAGTCCAGTTTGTTCAACGACAACAGAAAATGTCAATAGTCAGGTGATGGATGAAGCGGAATTCGGGACTCAACAACTAAACCTATTAAAGGATATAGAAAAGAAGAATTTAAACACAGAAGGTAGCTCTGAAAGTAATATTGGTGGGGTTAGCTTGTTTTTTAAAAATATTACAGGATACGGCTCAAAACCTGAAGCAAATGATTCAAACGAAGGATTGCAAGAAGGAATTAAATTCGAAACAGATAAGCCTACCGAAATGTTAACATTTAGAAAATCATCTATTAGCAAAGGTAGTTCTCATAAAAAAAACAAGTCTGTGAGTTCAGCAAATGAATTAACATCACCACAAACATCGATGGGATCCTTGTTAACTCCGAAGATCCCGAGTACGCCAAAAGCTGAAGTTGATCATAGCTTGTATGTCGATGAAAAGTATTTAGATACGCAATACAGATATGCCACAGACAAAAGAAATGAGGAATTTCACAAGCTCTTCACTGATGTGCCAGAAACAGATAGACTATTGGACGATTTTAGTTGTGCATTGAGTAGAGAAATTTTACTTCAAGGTAGACTTTATGTTTCAGAACATTATCTTTGTTTCAATTCTAGTTTGCTTGGATGGATAACAACATTTGTTGTTTCATTAGATGAAATTCAAAAATTTGAAAGAAAATCAACAGTTGGATTATTTCCTAACGGTATTATCATTGAAACTAGAGAGGCAAGACATGTTTTTGCTAGTTTTATTTCAAGAGACCAAACATTAAATTTTATTGAAACTGTATGGTCAAGATCTATTAGTTTAAGTAAACAAAATCATGAGAAATCAAGAGAGTTTGAATCATTATCTTCCAAGACATCATTTGAAGGATTAAATAATGGAGCAAAATTATTGTCAGAAAACGATCTGTACACGATTGATGGTGATACATCAAGTGAGGGGTGTGAAACTGATAGTGAAGGTAATAATACCACTGATGGAGGGAGTATTAACGATGAGGATTTACAGAAAACCCCAAAACAAAACGATGTTTCTAAAACTTTTGGTCCATCGTCATATCGTTATGGCTATGAAGAAGCTGAAGAAACAATTGTTCTTGAAAAAGAATATAAAATTTCAGTTGGCTTATTATTTGATATAATATTTGGCTATGATTTGGAATTTCATAAAAGGTCGATGGAGCTGAATGATGGTATGAATTTTACAGAATATTCAGGATTATCAAAGCAAGGAGATGAGAGATCATTTGAATACGATAAAAAACTTAATTATAAAATTGGCCCAGCGTCCACTCGTGTTTATGTTACCGAAAAAGTTGAACATTTAGACTTTGGCGATTATATTGAAGTAATAAATATTAGTAAGACCCCAAATGTCCCATCTGGTACAGCATTTGAATGTCGTACAAGGTTTGTTATATCATGGTCAGAAAATGGAATGACTAAATTAATTATTAGTTATAAACTTCATTGGAGCGGTAGTTCATGGTTTAAAGGTGTCATTGAAAGTTCTGCTCTTTCAGGGCAGCAAAAAGCAGCTCAAGATATGGATATTGAATTATTAAAAGAAATTCCAAAAAGAGTCATTAAAAATGAAACAGTTTTACATTCTAAACTTGAATCTATATCAGAGATTAGATCTGCTGAAAAGGTTAATAATGCAAATACTATTGAGTCTGAACAACCTATCATTCAAGGATCCAATCCAGAATTTGCTGATAAATACTGTTTTTCAAATCAAGTATTTCAAACATTTATTGGGGATATCAAGTTTACAAGCATTATTTTTGCAATTCTTTTTATTCTCCTTTTACAATTTTTTATTATCCTTTATCTTACATATTGTAACAGAAAATTGCAATCGGTTCTTGACACTCAATTTGCCATATTGATTGAAATTTCTGAGCTAGTGTATCATTGATGTCTTGAATATTAAAATATTTTATGTACATGTATAATTAAATAACTAAACCTACGCACCCAACCCTAACATGGGTTCTTGAAGTTCTTCCTCTTTATCATCAAGTAGATCCACATTGTCTATTGTAAATATTTGGATCTTTTCGTTTTCGGCATCCAATTCGAACACAAAAATACCTGATAATGCTTTCTCTTGCCCATAAATAGCAGGTATCCCTGATGGTCGACCTGTTCGCCATGAGATTTTAACCTTAGTTGTATATGGGGAAATTTCTTGACCGTGGCCTTTTTCAAATAAAGACTCGTTGGTTGACTCTTTTATTATCTGTTCTGATGCTAGTGAACTGGTAGGCTCGGAAATTGATATATGAGAAACATTAATTTTAGATTCGGGGTGTAGATAAAATAAATGTAGTCCCTGTTGCAGAGTTTTCAGTGTGCTTGCATATACTGTGTAGCCTTTGAGTGGTGGAAGATGTGGAAATTGTGTGGGCAGTAATCTCAATGTGATATTTTGTGAAACGATTTCATTTGGAAGTAGATGAGTTAGCATGTGAGGTACGTGAGTTTGGAGTGTTTGAACAACAGATCCAAGATTGGCACGTCTTTCAAGCTGTTTTGATTCCTTGGAATACAGGCGAATAAACGATACACGTCGAAGCATAAAATTCTGATGATTATTTGCAACTAATTGTTGAACTAAAGAGAATCAAAATGTTTGGTGATGACTGTCTGATAATAGTAAATTTGCCTCACCATTTATGACAATCGGGGATTGCATGCATTCCGAAATAGGAAGCCAATCTTCAACACATTGAGAAAAAAATATTTTTATTACACAAGTTGCCAAACTAAACTACCAAACATCCGGTAAGGTGTTCGATCATATATGAAGTGGAAGGTTTTTGATTCGTTTGATCCATCGTTACCTAAATTACCTGCAGAAAGTGAGTGGAATGATGATGATGATGAAACTAGTGATATCGATAGTTTGGTGAGTGTAAAAACCGAAAAGGTAACAGAAGCCAGGCCAAGTGTAATCCAACCAAGCAAAGAGCATTTTGCTGCAGCAGGTGGTAATGCACAGTTATATCCTGTAAATTCAAGTCGACCTAAGAAATCCAAAAAACAGAAGAAAAAGAGTGGAAGAAAATATTCATCCAAAGGTAAAAAGGAACGTACAGCATGGGAACCTGGAATTGATATATCACGAACAAGTGTTTTTCTTAACTCACCAGGATCGGTTGTTACTATTGCGGATTATTCAAAAAGTAGGTATAGGGTTTCACATTATGACTTATATTCTGAGCATGACCCACAATATTCAGAATTATCTGAAAATATAAAGATTGAGAAACATATGGAGGATGTTAACGAATCTCATAGGATCGTTCAAGAGGCGGTCAGAATAAAACCAGAATGGTCGCAGGTTAGATGGATTAATGTTAATGGATTATCGTGGGAATCTATTAGTATAATTGGGCAAAAATATGGATTGCATCCATTATCTATTGAAGATTTAGTTGACATTCCACAACGTACTAAAATGGATATATACCCTTCACATTTATTTGTTGTGTTGCCATTATTGAGAATTTTTAATGTTGATGAAGATAATGATTCAAATGTTGATGAAGATGATCATTATGTAGCCGTTAAAAGATCAGCTACAAATAGAAGATTGACCGATCTTACATTCATAAAGCAAACATCAACAAAGTATCAATCACGTATGAATGCAATAAATAAATTGAGACCACTTACAGATAAAAAATTAGCGGTTGGAATAGAACAAGCAGCTATTTATATTACATCAGATAGCACCGTTATTTCATTTTTTGAAAGATCGGCTGGCGAAGTTGAACGTGCAATCTTGGGAAGATTGTCAACTGAGCATACCAACTTACGTGAATCAGCTACAGCTTCTATATTGTTTTATTCAGTTCTTGATGCTATAGTAGATATGATGTACCCTGTGATGACAGCATACACTGGAATTTTAAATGAGAAAGAGGTTGAAGTACTTACATCGCGTGTTCCTGATGTACAGCATACACAACAGCTACATGTTATGCTTAATGAGTTAGGAATGTTAAAAAATACAATGTTACCAATATCATCATTAATAACACAGTTAAAAGATTTAGCTGGTAATAAAGATGATCATTTTATCGATAGTGGATGCAAATTATATCTTGCCGATATAGGAGATCATTTATTTGCATTTATTGATGAGATTAATAGTATGTCGGCAACAATTTCCAATCTGATCGATTTAATTTTTAACACGTTGAGTGTAGACACCAATAGTTCAATGCAACAATTATCTGTCGTTACAGTTCTCTTTTTACCACTTACATTTTGGGCAGGTTATTTTGGTATGAACTTTGACACTTTCCCAAGTTTAAAATTCAGTGATGCATTTTTCTGGGAGTTAGGTGTACCTTTCACTACAATTTTCATGATAATAGTTATGCATCGTAGTGTCTGGAGATTCTGTAAAAAGTTATTTTGTGGCCGATTTCCAATAACTTTGAAAAGACCAACTAAAAGGGGACATTTGTAAAACAGTTATATAGTTATCTACATGTGTCTATGTTTAAAGATATCACTATCCTGTATGTATTAATAAAAATTGAAAAAAAAAGCTAGTACATGGAGCTGTTCTGGATAGCGGTACCTCTCCTCAAAGAATTATCAAACAAGCGTTTTGTTCTATTTATTTTTTGAAAAAACCTTATAAACCTTTATATTATTAATTAGAAAAGCAACCTATAGAAAGAAAGAAAAAATGATAAATAAATAAATAAATAAGTTATGTAAAGTGTGGTTGTGTTAATGATTTACTTATAGTCTTTAGAATTGTTAAAATTGTTTATTTTTTTTTTGTTTTTTTCTTCTTGTTCTTCTTCAAAATTTCCATTCACCACCTAATTCGAAAGAATTGATGAAAGAATTGGTATCCCAGATATTTTTGTCAAATAATGAAGCAGAATGTGGAACGTAGGATGATCCAAGTGATGCAGATGCAACTGCAACTGCTTGACTTGATGAAGCCATTGGAATTGAAATCGGTTCCAAACTTGAATGATGAACGTAGTCTGTTGTTTCTTCCATATCATCCAAATCTTCATTATCATGTAAATAATTATTATTATTCTCATTAGAATTATTATCATATAAGAACAGTTCATCAAATGACAGTTGATTTTCTTGATCTAATGTGTAACCATGATGAGCATTTTCAATCATATAATCTATACCTGAAAAATCTCTTTGTAAAATTAATTTTTCAATAATGCCATCAAATGAAATATGGCTAATATTTGGGAAAAAATCATAAATAAAATGTTTTGAACCAATAAATGCATTATAATTTTGATCTTCTAATGTAGCTTTTCTAAAAGGGCATTTGTTAAATAAAGTAAATAACAATGTAATGCCTAAAGAATAAAAATCTAATCTTTTAGAATTATATTCACCTTTAACTAAAGCTTCTGGGGCCATATATTTTTCAGTTCCAACATTATAATCAGTTGAATAAAGATGTGTAGTTGATAATCCCCAATCACATAATTTGATTGTACCGTCATTCATCAACAAAATATTTTCAGGTTTGATATCTCGATGATAAACACCTTTAGAGTGAGAATATTTAATAACTTCATGAACTTGGTTTAAAAAATCTGCAAATGCAACATGATTTGTTTGTAAAGATATGCCAATAGGAGTTTTATTGTGAATAGCATCATATAAATCTCCGGAATCGGCGAATTCCAGTATCATGATATAATATTTTTTGGTTTCGAAATAATCCAACAGTTGAATTATATTTTTATGATAATCGAGTTGTTTCATAATGGAAATTTCATGGGATGCCATTGAAGAAACTCCTGAAATGGATTTTTTCAACGCTTTAATAGCAACTTTGGAGTTGGTGAATGTGTCTAAAGCACATGTCACTTTACCAAACGAGCCTGTTTGTAAGTTAGAAATAAAAGAGTAACGATTGTTCAAAAGACAATTACCCTTTGCGTATTGAAGATATTGATCCAGGGTAGAGCGATATTCATTTGAAAGATGAGAGAGTGTGTGGTTTGCTGGGGTGGTCATGGCCGTGGCCGTGACCATGGCCGTGGCAGTGGTGGCGGTAGACATTTTTTTAAAAGAGAACTTAGAATAGACAACTTGGCACTGCGAGCTCACAACCGTTTGAACTTTTAGCTTGCAAGTTTTACTAAAGACAAAAACTAAAGAAGGGGTGTTGGGGAAGAATGCCGATGAGAGCCTTAGAAGAAGAAACAGATAAAACTCAATCAAAAGGAACAGCAAATCCTAAGATATAAGTCTGATGTGATGGCCAGGTGGCAAAACCACGCGCTTTATACAAAAGTCTCCGATAAGGGCAAATCCGGTCCGGCTTTTCTACACTGTGTTTTTACACCGATAAGCATGACACATTTTTTTGTTTGCGCTGTGAGTAATATTTGATTTTTTATCTATAATTTTAATAATAGCAACTTTTGTGTGCAATTTGCACATGACACATTTTATGGGGCTGCGGTGCAAATGCCTGGACATGTGTGGCTGATGCCTTTGTAGTTGTGAGTGTATTTGTGTATATGATTATGATTGTGATTGTGGTTATGGTTATGGCTATGGCTATAGTTTTGGCTATAGTTTTGGCTATAGTTTTGGCTTTAGTTTTGGCTATGGCTATTGTTATGGTTATGGTTGTGGTTGTGGCTTCAACCGTGGTGGTGGTGTGCTCTTTCCTTTGCGGGGTGTGGAATGAGCGAGGCTTGGTTATCTCCGGACGAGAGAGGAGGCTCTGCCTACAATTTTGTTGGCTCACCCTAAAAAGAGTATGCGGGCGCTGTGGCATCTGAATATAAATTGCGGGAGGGGTAGAGGGGGTGTCGGGGTGTCGGGGTTTGGGCTTTGGCTTTTTTTTGTCAGTCAATGCAATATCGGATTTAAGATCTCGCTGGAGAAAAAAGGCCTTTTACTATCGGTTAGATATATTATAAAGCTCTAGATGGTGGATAGATTAATATATAATCACTCATCGTCAAAGATTTGAATCCCCCATTGTGGTGAGACATATCTGGTCTTACCATAGATAGAAGAAAGAGATGTAACTAAGTCTGCATCCTCCTTGGAAATGGTGGGAAATTGTAAATTGGATAAAATTCGGTCTGGCGAACTACTCTTTGGTAGTGGAATAACGTTTCTTTTGACTGCCCATGCAAGACAAATACCTGCAGGTGTAGTGGAGTATTTTTTGGCCAAATCAACGAGCTCAACTAATGAAAGGACAGGGGCTCCTGTTGATCCGAGAGGTGAATATGCTTCAACTACGATACCTTTGCTATGAGCAAATTCAACAAGCTCGGGTTGTGGAAGCAGTGGATGCAATTCGACTTGTAATGCTGCTGGAACAACATGTGATTCCAATAACAATTTTTCTAGTTTAGCCTTAGTCAAATTCGAAACTCCAATGGCCCGTGCCTTGGATTTGTCAAGTTTTTCCATACATTTCCATGTATCTACATAACTCCAAACCTTCTCATCGATGATGTCCCTAGTGCCATCTTCTCTAGTTGGCATCAACTCGTCATTCCCATTATTATTCAATGTTGCGGGCCAATGCATTAAATATAAATCGACATATTCTAATCCTAGTCTTTCTAACGATTCCTTTAGCCCCTTCTCTGCATTTTGCGCATTGGTACACCACAATTTCGTAGTAACAAAAATTTCCTCCCTGGAAATTCCACTATCTTTAATTGCCCTACCAATAACTGGCTCGTTTCCATAAACATGTGCAGTGTCAATATGTCTGTATCCAAATTTTAATGCATTGATGACGGCATTATATGCTTCTTCTTCTGTCGCTTTCCATGTACCAAATCCCACTTTAGGAATACTGGCACCTGTATTCAATGACAATGACATGATCTAACTTTTGTCCAATATAAGCTTGTTGTCACCTCGTAAAAAAATCATAAAATCCCAAAAAACATGTATTTCCTCTCACTCTTAGTTTACTTTGTTCTACTTCTCGGATTTCACAGCTTTTATATCTATTTTTTTCACGTGTGGTTAGCTCGTCCGGCTCAACGTGGAAATTTTATGCTAAAAAAAGGCGGGGAATGTTTTCTCACTGTGGCAACAGAATGATGGCTAATGATATTATTTAAAAACTAAAACCTGCGTGGAAAACAGGATTTTCTTCTCAAATATATGCAATTCAATTCAATTAAGTTTTAAATTAGAGTTTTTAAGTCTATATTTTTTTTATCTGTTTTCTACAAAACCGTGAAGAATGTGCATTCTATTTAATTCGTACAAACTATTACTTTTATCAATTAACTAGATAAGCTTTTATTCATTATCTTTTTATTTTTATTGTTTGCTTCTTTGTATTGGTTATTATTGTTTAAATATATCGCTTCTGTATACCACTTTTTATCTCTTTATATAACATTTTTCCAATTTCATGCACTTTACAAATTCAGTGTTATTTTTTTTAGAAAATTGGTTTTTGTTGTTAATTTGTTTTCTGTTATTTTGACCTTAAATTTAAAATATTAACATAATTTGAATTTATATTAATTCTTGACTTTTTATTTATAACAATTTCCGATATAGTGTAACGGCTATCACGGTCCGCTTTCACCGGGCAAACCCGGGTTCGACTCCCGGTATCGGAACTTCTTAAAGCCTGGTTAGCTCAATCGGTAGAGCGTTTGACTCTTAAGATTTCTACCCTAAAAAGTAGTGCAATCAAAAGGCTGCGGGTTCGAGCCCCGCATCGGGCTTTTCTTTTTTTGATTCGTTTTCGATTATTCAACTGTTAACTTGTTTTTCAGGTTGGAAATTTGTAATTTTTTTAACTTTTAAGTTAAAATGTTTGAGATGTACAGTTAAGTTATAAGGCAGCTAGTTGGATTTTGATATTCAAATCAGAACCACTTTTCTATATTTTAATTTTACATCAGCTTGTCAGTGGTTTTTATTGGTGTGTTGTGTTCACACACAATTTTTTATTGAGAACGCGTGAAAAAAGAGATAATATTAGTATACGCGTGTTAATTTTGCCATTCAGTTTTTAGGTTTATGGCATTTAGAAAGCTGTTCTTTACATAATTCTGAACACAACTACCAATAAACACAGATTCTATGAATTACACAGGCTACTCCGACGGTGGATTTGAAACCAACACCAACAATCACACTAACAACAACTCGGAATATAGTGGTGCGAGTCAAAACAAACCAGCATTTTCAACACAATTTGTTGCACCAGTTACTATTAAAATGATAAATGATGCAACATACGAAGGTGGATCTGATGGTTCTTTTTATACTCATGGTATAGAACTTTCTTATGTGCGATTTATTGGTGTTTTAAGAAATATTGAATCTGAGGCCACACATAAAACTTATACTATTGAAGATGGTACAGGATCAATTCAAGTTAGACATTGGAATAAGGATAACGATGGCGAAGAGGATGAATTTGATGATGATTTCCAGGATGAATCATCTTTTAGTACAGGTAAATATGTTGATATTATAGCATCTATTAAAGATTTCAACCAAAAGGCGCAAATTCAAATACAAAGAATATCAAAAATTGAAGATTATAATACTGTAACATACCACTTCTTGAATGTTGCCAAAAATTTCCTCGTAAGTAAAAACGATGGTACACTTCCATCGTCTAATTCAACGACAAAATCCGAATCTTTGTTTGTCCAAGATGAAGCAGCTGATACTTCCAAGCCACTAACTGAAAGATTAATAGAATTTATTAAAGAGCAAAGTAAAACTATGACTGATGGTGTTCCCGTCAACTTCATGGCTAGTACTTTAGACCTCAGTGTTGATGATGTCCAAAATGCTGTTTCTTTACTTCATTTAGATGGTCGTATTTTCAGTACCGATGATGACGATAGTTATCTTCCACTATAATAAAATATTTGCTGTTTTCTAATTTTTGTTTTTATTTTTAAACTTTGTCCAAAAATTTTGTATTTTTTTGTACCATCTGATGATTTATGGCTCGATGAGTAGTGATATTCATATATTTTATTAAAAAAAAGCTTAATTACTTAAATTTAATTCCAAAACTAAATTATATCTCGCTTTGTTGCCCATTTTAATTGGCAGGGACAGGAATAACCGATCTTTCAATAGGCGTTTTTTTAGAATCCCGACTATCTAAAACTGTTGACTATCAATTAGTCTGACTACTATTCAAGCGCTAACCAATTTATGCAGCCTATTCCGGAATATGGCACGATTTTAAACAATCGATTTTCTCGAAAATATTTAGATCGGCATCATATTTCCCAAAACGAAACAACAGGCGCAATCTAAAATGTGTACTATCCTCAGTATAGTATATATTTTAGATTGTTCACTAAGAGCCCGGAATGCCATATGCATATGGAAACTAGACTTTTTTCAATTTTGAATAACAAAATCTGCATTTGATGAGCAATTCATTTTAGAGTTTAAGTTATTATACACTGCCCGACATGAAGCTCTGGAAAAGTGGGACTGTGAATTTGTGTATATGCTGGTTTCAGAGCTGATTGTTAAATATGTACTAAATTCCTCCCGTAAATATACTCAAGTGTTTGTGTTTCACATTCAAAGAGCTAACTATTTTTGTTTTGCACCATCTACCATAATAACGAACTAAATATTTCGTTAAATTCTTCAAACTAACCAAATGAGGTTAGATTTAACGTTATTGACATCTCTGTTATTCGTTTTGCCAGTGATTTCACTCGGCTCAGAATGTACGGAGGAAGTCACAGTTATCAATTTATCAAAAACATATATTCCATTTCCTAAAAATGCAATCACTTATACATCAACATCTATATCTCAATTATCCACTTCAAGTGATTTGCTTGAAAATACAACCAAGGGCGTAACTGTGCCTTTGTCATCTCCTTTGGATGATAAATCTTTTACACCGACCAACTTAGAAGCTAGTGTCTCTCAGACATCTGATTCAAAAGCTACAGGTTATATAACATCAAGTAATTCAGAAACGACAGATCACACTAATCCAACAAATAAGATTACTACTGGCGTTTCACCAACCAGTTTTTCCGAAAACTTTTCCACTGTCAGTACTCTAACAAGTTCTTTTGGAACCGCCGTTAATTCATTTTCATCAACTGCTTCAGAAGATACACATTCAAGTTCCGAGTCATTGGATTCTTCGTTTGCAACATCTACGTCGTCCAATACTTTAAAAGAAACTACAGTCACATCTCCTACGCAAACATCTCATTACCTTTCAAGCTCAGCTGTTTCTTCATCTACAATTATTGGTTCTTCGGCTCAGCTAAATGCCTCTTCTTCTACAAGTGATATTTTTGCAGCATCCGCGTCTGTTTCTTTGTCACCAACTCAAGCTGCAATTTTAGCTGCATTACAAGAGTTACGTTCAAGTTTAGATAGCACATCAGATTTAAAATGGAGCCCTGTTCTTTCATCTGCCGCTGAAGATTTATTTGATGAAATATCATTTGTGAAAAGAAAATACGTTGACGATTATGAATTGGATGGCGAATCAGTTTCATTAGTTCTACTCACAATTGATGATGATGAGTTCAAAAGTGCTGCTGATGTTGCATCAGGCTGGGCAAATTATATTGTTGAAAACAAGGAGACATACCCTAATGAATATTTACAACTTGCATGGAGTTCAACAACTGATGTTGGTTGTGCATTTCAGTATGAAAATGGCGAATCCAAAATTGCGTGTATCTTTTATCCTCCTGCCGATGTTGAGAATGCGGCAGCTGTTTCTGCAAATGTTCATTCTTCTAAGTCTATCCAATCATCAAGTACAGATACATCAAGTACTGAATTAGTATCTAAATCCGAAACCACTTCATCTAATTCAGTTGTTAATACAATCACTACTAAAACCACTTCATCTACAGCAGAAGACACTACAATATCTTCAGTTACTGGGGGTTTATCATCATCTGAAACTACAAATTCATTATCAACATCATCTTCTTTCATTACAGAATCCGACACAACAACTTCAGTAAAAAATACTTCTGTTGTTTCCTCCACGGTTTCGAGCTCCAGCGTTGAATCCAGCACATCTGGTGAAACATCCAGCTCGTCTAGTGTTTCCTCCACGGTTTCGAGCTCCAGCGTTGAATCCAGCACATCTGGTAATTCTCCATCAAGCGCATCGTCATCAAGCGAAACTTCATCCAGTGAAGCATCATCAAGCGCAACTTCATCAAATGCAGCAGCATCCAGTGAAACTTCATCAAGCTCAACTTCATCAAGCTCAACTTCATCAAGCTCAACTTCATCCAGTGAAGCAGCATCCAGTGAAACTTCATCAAGCTCAACTTCATCAAGCTCAACTTCATCCAGTGAAGCATCATCAAGTGAAACTTCATCAAGCGCAACTTCAACCAGTGAAGCAGCATCCAGTGAAACTTCATCAAGCGCAACTTCATCCAGTGAAGCAGCATCCAGTGAAACTTCATCAAGCTCAACTTCATCAAGCTCAACTTCATCCAGTGAAGCATCATCAAGTGAAACTTCATCAAGCGCAACTTCAACCAGTGAAGCAGCATCCAGTGAAACTTCATCAAGCGCAACTTCATCCAGTGAAGCAGCATCCAGTGAAACTTCATCAAGCTCAACTTCATCAAGCTCAACTTCATCCAGTGAAGCATCATCAAGTGAAACTTCATCAAGCGCAACTT